>CM052807.1:118608283-118621726 GCA_028533885.1 Nasua narica | reverse complement strand
GGGGGGTCGCAGGAACAGCTGGATCCAGGTACGGGGAGCAAGAATACAGGGGGTCGCAGGAACAGCTGGATCCAGGTACAGTTACCCCAGGCCTTCCACCGGCACCCTCTTTCCTTCACTCCACAGCCAGGGTTCTCTCATGACAGGGTGGTAACTGGCATTTCCTACATTTCCATTGGTTTTGGCTGCTGGTAAAGTCATGCTCATCACAAGCCCCACCCCGCTTGGGGGGAAACTACACCCAAGGTGGAGTCAGAGCCTCGTGGGGGCCAAGCCAGGATAGGCAGGGGCGGGTGCCTCATCTGATCTTGTAGTGGGAGGACCATGGAGCACAGTGCCCACGGCAAGCATCCTGGGCACTGCCCACCGGGCCCCACGCGGACTCCGTGTGGGTCTAGCGTGCCGTACCCCCTCCCCCAGACAGGCGGCGGGGGCGGGGTGAACAGAACTGGACGACTTAACATTTTTATTCACAGTCCTAAAGGACAGATGTCCCAGAGCCACCGGGGATCATGAATATCCCCACGCTCAGCGAGCCCCCCACGGGGTCACGTCTGCAGCACACGAGTGAGCAAACAGCGCGATGAGGACGGCGTCCTCGCTGGGCAGACGGACAGAGAGTCTGTGCAACGTCTGCGGGTTCAGAAGCCCGGGACTTACCCCGTTTCACGGCTGCATTTGGGATGTTTTATCTAAATCTATAAGAGTTATTTTAATGTTTTTTTTAAAGATTTTATTTATTTGAGATAGAGACAGTGAGAGAGAGCATGAGAGGGGAGAAGGTCAGAGGGAGAAGCAGACTCCCCGTGGAGCTGGGAGCCCGATGTGGGACTCGATCCCAGGACTCTGGGATCATGACCTGAGCCATGATCAAAGGCCATCGCTTAACCAACTGAGCCACTCAGGCGCTCATAAGAGTTATTTTAAAAGAAGGAGAGAGAAAAGCGGGGAGAGGAAGGAAGGGATGGGGTGCGGATGGTCGACATAGAAACTTAATGCATAATGAACAGATGAGGGCTTCGTACCCAGTGCTGGGTAACGCGCTGTTTTCATACCTTCCTTAAGAGAGAGGTTCGCTTTCCACACTGTCGACTTGATTGATTACGCCAACTTGTCATCCACGAAATCCAATCAACAACAAATCTGGTTCCTCAACTACATGCGTATGCTCTGTTTCTTCGTAAACAGAGAACATAACACCAGGGGACCCAGAGCACAGACACCTTGAGACGCCAGCAAACAAGGCGGGAAAGCTCGGCGGGAGGCCGGGCGCCATCACCAGCCCTGACGCTAGAGGCCCCTGCAGACGCGCCACCCCGCTCTGGGTCCACGTGCGGCAGCGTCTGAGGCGGCCCCGACCCCTCACTCCCGGCTGACATGCTGCTCCTGTGTGTTCCAGGGCCCGGGTCCGTGCTGGGACGCGGTGGTTCTCGGCGAACTTTCGTCAGATGGAGGAGGAGCTGTACCACATGGGGGGGGGGGAGGCGGTCCAGGCTCTTTCTCCATCCTCATGGCCTCATCCCCTCCGACAGCCCCCCACCCAGCACCAGAACCCTCCCCAAGTCATCATCACATCTCCATGGGTTTCCCACATTTCTCATTAATACATCTCCATCTTCTGCGTTTTGAATCCGCTCAGCTCTTGTGGGGAGCTGGAAGGTGTTATTTATCAGGCCTCCGGGAAACCCCAGCAAACCCTCTAAAATGGGAAGGAGATTGTCAGAGTTAACATTCTGTGTGGGTTTTGTATTGTTTTAGAGGCAGTTACAGACAATACATTGAGACTTCGTGGGGTTGAGTATCAATATTACACCATTTAGGTGCAGCTGCTTAAGGCATAGAAGTGACGTCCGGTATCTCAGTCAGCGAAAATGTCTAATCCACCAAATAACAAGCACGGAAGAAGAACGTGGTGTGTGAGAAGGGTTGTTAGTGCACAACCTCATCTCTAATGTAAAATTTAATATATGTATGTTATATCCTATATAATCTAAAGTATATGTTAGAAAGTAAGAAAAATATTTTTCATTTAAAACAGTAGAGAGTGACGACGGAAACCGACAAAAACCAGAGAGCAGAAAATACCCAAGTTTGTGCTGTAATGAAACAGCGAACCAAGATTTGACAGAGAGGATCCTAGACGCCGGAAGCCACTGCGTCAGTGTGACAACTAAGGACACCGCTGCAGCAGGAGGCACAAGGGGAAGGACACAAGGAACGACAAATGTTCTCAAAACAGTAAAGAAATCCGTCAGTGCAAATAAAATAGGGTAAAAGAAGATAATGCTGAGAACGACTCTAACGCAGTAATTTAAAAACTTAATCAGAGTTCACAACCTGAACTGCAATCTTCCAGAACCATTTTCAGACACATAACGAATAAGTACATATATTTAAAACTGTGAAGAAATCTAAAAAATGTTTTAAAATCAACCAGCGTTTCTGCCTCCCACCCATAAAGAAACAAACAACAAACAACTTTGCAAGTTTCCTCTTAAGGAACAGGAAATTTCCATCTGATACCAAAGTTTTAGGAAATTAGGAAAAAATGGAAAAACTCCCAAATATTTTTATGAAGCTATTAAATCCTTAACATAAAAAATAAGGTTTCAGTTACACAAGAAAAAAAATGTTCCATTTACTTATGAACATAAATTTGAAATTCATCAATAAAATATAATCAAACCAAACACAGGAAGGTATAAAAGTAATAATTAAAGTTTGGAAAGTGTTTCCACCGATCTCCACCTTCAGAGATAGCACATCGGCGTTCACGCGGCTGGGGTCCCGGGCTACTTCCCGTGCGTCCCACGCCTCCCGCGCCTCCTTCCGTCGGAACTCCCGCTGTGGAGTGTGTTTCTTGCTTAAAAGATGGAATGAGTAGAGCCATTGGATCTCCTCTGTCTGTTCAGGGAGGTACTTGATAACATTTCACCTCCTGGTGGACTCACAGAAAAGAACATAAGGTCTCCGGTCGACTTGGTAGAAGGGCAGTCCCGACTTCACTGGGGGTGAACCTCACGGTCCACTTCATGCGAAGTGCTCTTCCCTAGAAACCGGTCTCAGACTGAGTACGAGTAAGGAATATCAACAGAGATCATTTTTCCTCAAAATGGTGCTTGAAGAAGTAGCCAGTTCGATAAGACAAGTAAAATAAATAAGACGTAGACTGCTTGGAAAATCACGGAAGGCATTTTCGCTGTCTGTTCAAGGGTTCCAGGAAAGTTTACGGAAAAAGCATCAAAGCCAATATGGCATGTTTGCTCTTGTGCTTATTCACATATCTCTCTGTGCCCCTCCGCTCGGATGTCCGCGCTGTGAATTTTCTGCTGCTTTGTCCACCAAGGATTCCTGGCGCCTTCCGTGGCGCCTCACATGTGGCTGGCACTCGATTAGTGCTCATGAGTGAGCAGTGAGCAAATTCTGAGAGTGCAGGATGCACACGAATAGTCAAAAATCAGTGATTCCCCATAGACGAGCCACAGAAATGGAAAATATGACTTAAAAATATAACATCATAGGAAGGGAATCTCTACTTTGCCCAATGACACATCCAACAAAAGGAGCCTAGATCGTTGCAAAAACTGTAGGACATAAACCCAGACAAATGGTCCATGGAGCAGATGATGCAACACCAAAACTATTGCATTTCTTCCCAAAGTGAATCCAAGGACCCCCAAATTCTGATAAACACCCCAACAGGGTTTCTCATGAATTTTGGGAAGCAGACGCTAACCTTCATCTGGGAAAGTAAGAGGCAAATTATATACAGATGATAAAAGTGCAAAGAAGACCTGAGGTTTCTCAGAAAATCGTCCTGCTGCTGGAAGAGCACAGGCCGGCCAGCCCTCGGGACAGGGCAGACGACTCGGGCTCACCGTGGGAGCCGGAGCGCGGGACGTGGCAGAAGCAACGTGGCTCAGGGTCCAGGGGAACGTGGGGGCTGTTAACCTTCCTGAGATGAGCAATTTCAGTCTGAGCGTGGGTGGTGAGTGTGCGTGTGTGTGCATGTGTGTGTCCATGTGTGTGTACACGTGTGTGACTATATGCGCACGTGTGTGCGTGTGCATGTTTCCATGTGAATATGTGTGCATGCGTGTGTCAACGTGTGTGTGACCATGTGTGAGTGTGCACGTGTGTTGATGTGTGTGTTTCCGTGTGTGTGTGTAACCTGGCACACGGGATATGCCGCTCACTCGTGTGCGTGCACTGGGAGTAAACAGTGTTCCACGCTTCCTCTCTCACACAGCGCACAAATGTCTGATGCAGGGACATTAATGACATAAAAGGACAAAGAAACAATTGGAAATGTAGGAAAACTCAGGTGATGACTTCACGACCGTGGGGGGAACTCTCCAGACAAATCCCGATGAGGATGCACCGCAAGAAGATGGTAACGGATGGGATCATATTAGCGCACGGCCCTGAAGGGTGGAGACACCGTGAAGAAGGGGAAACGTAAACTTCGGGCTGCAGGCGCGCCCCGCGATGCCCCAAACCAGAAGAGGTCGTCTGGAAATAAAAGGAACTCGTGAGGATGCGTGAGTAGAGACGGCACGCTCGGAACGTGGCCAGACGGAGGCCCGGGGAATTCATGGAGGGACGCGCAGCGTGGCCACACGTCGGTGGGGAGATGCGTGCTCGTCAGGGAGACGCGGGACGGGCGGGCTTGCACACAGACGGAGGCCGCCTGGTCGGAGCGCCGCACAGGGTCCCGGGCCGTGCCTCGCGGAGCAAAGTCGCGGGGCGCTGTCTGGGTCCTGGGCTCAGAACACGAGGCTCTGTCCCTCGAGACGCACCCAGGCCAGGTGCCCCAGGCGTGACGCGCAGCAGAGGGGGCACCACCCAGCCCCCCACCGGGAAGCGGAAGAGGGAGTCGGGTCGCTCCCGCAGCGGGTCACAAATCGAATGGCAACGACCACGATAGATACACCTGTGTTCACAGCGATGCCATTCGAAGCAATACTCCGGAGGGATAACGAGAACAAAAATCACAGATGATTAAATAGGATAATCTGCAAATCCTGTAAATGTCTTAAATGCAGACCTGGCTGCAGACTGGAAACGACCTGCATGGGAAACGTGGGGCCGATCAGCACCCCGCACAGCAGGGGCCCCTCCCGAGAAGAGGGGGGCAGGCTGCGGGGGACCCGACCAGGACGGCTCGAAGCAAATACGCAGAAGAGTAGCATGAGCATAATCCCCAAGGGAGCACTCAGGCCCCGCTCACGTGTTTTCTGAATTTCCCTGCACGCTGCGGTATTTCATATCAAGTAATGTTTTTGAAGATGCGTGCTTCATGACGCGCACACGCACGAACCTGGCCGCTGCCCTCGTTTCCCGCCCTCGGGACACACGGGCACGTTGGCCGTTCTGCTGAAGCAGCCCCCGGCCCCAGGGCTGTCCCTGCCACACGGAGCCACACTGGCCGCCGGCCGCGGCTCTCGCCACGCTGGAGTCCCGCCATTTGTGTGCTTAGTTGTCGGTCATTACTTGTGCCTCCGCTCCCCACCGCCCACGGAACCCGAGCCCCTCCCGCAGCGGGGCAGGGGTGGGGCCGCCCTGGGCTGCGGGGTGGCGTGTGGCCAGAGGGCACCCCTGCCCGCGTGTGTCAGGGAGAAAGGCGGCAGATCAGCGGGCCGGGCGCCCCGTGACCTCCGGGGCCGGTGTGGAGGGCAAGCGGCCCAGACCCCGCACGCCGGCGCCCTTCCAGTGAGGAAGACCAGGGTGAGTGGAGCCTCCGCGCCCCGCCGCCCTCCGACCTCCCCCTGCGCGGACACCGAAACGCTCTTTGGTCTCTCAGCATCTGTCTTCTGTCGCGAGCCCTTTCCGCGGCCTGTGACCACCTCGGGGCCCCGGGCCCAGCGGTCTGTGCGTCCCGGTTGTGATGTCACTGAGACGTCCGAACACATCCCGGGCACAGAGCGCCTCCCGTCTCAGAGGCGGCTCCGAGACCCGACCTTAAACGCTAGGGATGCCGGTGGCCTCCCTGCTGGCGTCCCCTTCACGGGGTCGCCCGTCCTCCCGACGCCTCCTGGAGACGACACCGTCTCTGGAGCTTTTGCTTTTGAGCCAAATGCCCGTGTATGTTCTGAAAACCTGCTTTCACTGGGACCATTTCGGAGGAGATTTTCCCGCATAGCGGACACACGGGCCTATGGCTTCGGCGGCGCGTCGGTCCTGCTGTGACGGGCGGCCTGTCCGCTGCAGGTGGTCCGTGGGCTTAGCGTCGAAGGGCCGAGTCCCCCGGGGAGGAGCCTGCTGGGCGGTGATTACTGCCGCTCGCTCACTCTCAGTGGCGGGGGGATGGGGACCAGGCCGTCTCGTGGGCGCCAGGGACGGGCTGTGTGGCCCCACGGCCACATCCAGAATGCCGATCAGGGTTGACAGGCTCGACCCCCGACGCCGGGCCTGGGCTTTCCAGAAAGTGCGAGAAGCCACCCGGGCACGTCCTCGGGCCGGGCACCGAGACAAGCCACGCAGGGCGGCGCGCTGAGGGCAGCCCAGACGGCGATGCCACGGAGACACAAGAGCCACGCGGGAATCCCGGGGCTGGGCCAGCTGGGGCCACGGCCGGGTCAGAGAAGAGAAACGGAGGGAAATGACACCGGTACGAGTCCTGGTGGCGCGTTCTCTGCTCCCCCGGGGACCCTGGGGCCTGACGCCCTGCACACCGTGGACCCCACGCCCGGCCACGCCCACGGCCACATGCAGGGGAGCTCCGCGGGGCTCCCGCCACCCAGGAAGGGCAAATGGATGCCAAACTGTGGAAAAGCAGAGACTTTATGACTTAGGAACGTGTGAAAGTGTCTTATGCTCAATCTGGAAAATAAAAATTGATGAAAACGAGCCACTGGAGTCAGACTCTCGGGCTGCACGCACGCCCTGCGGACGAACACACGAGTCTCCACAGAGGGAGGCTGGCTGCACGCGCAAGAAGCCGGACATTTTACCGCAGACGCGCACGGGAGCCCTGGAAATGAGGCGGCCGGACCCCGAGGGGGTCAGGGCCGACCGCTGCAGGGAAGGAGCTCCAGATCTGGCCGCAAGGCGTGCTCAGCCGGGCTCCCAGACGGGGTGCTAGAACCACAGGAACACGCGTGTCGCACTCCGGGGCCAGCGAGCGGCTCGGGCTCGTGCACCGGTGACGGCAGAGCCGGGGAAGCCGGGGGCTCCGGGGCCCACGTGGCTGGAGGCAGGGGGCAGCCTCGTGGGAACACGGGGACCGTATCTCACTCCCGTGGACAGAACGCCCTGCCCCCAGAGGTTCCCGCGGTGCTGGTCGTCACCGAGAAGAGAAACCGGTCTGAATGTGGTTTATCCCACAGACGGTTGTCTTGAACTTAATGCGGACGAGCTGCAGGAACGCGTAGCACTGTTGGCGGGGCTCGGACGCAGGTTCGGGGTTTTCAAGAGCAAAGTGTCGGACGGGACGTGGAAGACAAAACCCTTTATCGGTTCGGACACACGCAATACCTCCCTCCACCCGGCCGAGGGGCGCGCTCCGTGGGCGAAAACTCGAACTCAGACGGGCGGGGGGGGGGCCTCTGGGGGTCTCGGGGTCCCAGCAGAGCCTGGGCTTTCTTAGGAAAGTTAAAGCAAATAGTTTACAAATTACTGAATCTGAATGGTGGGAAACGGCTGGTTTATTATCTTTCTCTAGGCCCGAAGTGTTTCACTGTTTCTAAGGTCAAAGGAGATCCTGCTTCCGTACTAACTAGCGACCTCCTGGGGCCTCTGTCAGCCCGCGACAGGGTCGCCTGCCCTTGCCCAGCCTGGCCTGGGGGCGGGGAGCCTGGAGCCCGGCACTGAGACCAGATCTGCACTCACGCTTTATCGCACGTGTGTGCACCTGTGCAGGTGTGTGTGTGCGTGCATGTACGTGCACACCTGTATGTACAGATGCACGCGTGTGTGTGGGTACATGAGTGTGTGCACGGTGTGTACGTGTGTGTGCCTGTGTGTACAGGTATGTACCTGTGTGCACACACGTGTGCACATGTGCCATGCAGATGTATGTGTGTGTACGCATGCGTGTGAGCATTCATTTATGTGTGCATTGTGTGTGCATGTAGAGGTGTGTGCCATGCACACGTGAGCACATGTAGACACGTTTTTATGTGCACAAGTGTGTACTGTGTGCATTTGAACTCAGGGTTCTCTGGGGTCTCAGAACTTCAGGGTCCGACGGGAACTGCGCTCGGCTCTCCTGGGTCCCCGGCTCGCAGCTGACGTCCCTGGTCGTGTGTCCTGGGGCCACTGCCCCGCGGCTGCCGCCTGAATCCCAGCCCGGTCCGCGCTCCCCACCCCGGCTCGCCTCCTGCCCCACTCCGCACACTCGCTACCTCGTCTCCGTCTGGGCCCCTGTCTGGACGCGAGTCTGTGTGCGGCAGGCGTCTGTGACTCGCTGCGCGGGGCCTGGGCCGGCGACCGATCCCTGGTGGGTGCTCCGGCATGCCCGCGCGTGAGCGTGCCTACGGAACCCACCGGCGTGTGCTGGCCGCTCCAGGCCTGAGCAGCCAGGCTCCCGAATCTGCATCCTGGGACCCTCCAGAGTCCCATCATCTGCCTGGTGCTGGGCCACCAGCCACGCTGTGCTCTCAGCGGACACGGGCGTTCTGGGTGCGAGGCCACCTGCGAGGCCAGGAGCCCGAGCGCGGGTTCTGCCCTCCCGCCCTCAGTGGAAGAGCCGACGGGCGTGTCTGGCACTGAGCTCCGCTCTGAGCAGGAGTCCCGGAGGGGGAGGGGGGCGCGTGGCGTCCGTGTGTCCAACCGGCGGGGGGGGTGGGGGCGGGAGTGCAGGGTGCCCTCGTGTCTGACGGGGGGGAGGGGAGCGCACAGCGTCCGCGTGTCCGACGGGGGGAGGGGAGCGCACGGCGTCCGCGTGTCCGACCGGCGGGGAGGGGAGCGCACGGCGTCCGCGTGTCCGACCGGCGGGGAGGGGAGCGCATGGCGTCCGCGTGTCCGACGGGGGGGGGAGGGGAGCGCACGGCGTCCACGTGTCTGACGGGGGGAGGGGAGCGCACGGCGTCCACGTGTCTGACGGGGGGAGGGGAGCGCACGGCATCCGCGTGTCTGACCGGCGGGGAGGGGAGCGCACGGCGTCCGCGTGTCCGATGGGGGGGCGCTGAGGATGTCTGTGGGACCGCACAGAACCGATGGTACTCCCAAGTCCGGAGCCTCCGACGAGGACACTAATTAGGCCGAGGGGGCGCACGCCGTGGCATCCTGAGTGAGGCTCAGCTAGCCGACAGGAGCACGCAGACGCGGGCGCGACGGGAGGGTGTTGGCGACGCAGAGCGACGAGGAGGGTAGCTGGGCGCCGATGAGAGACGGGGACCCTGTCCGGGAGGGCGTCAGGACGCCAAGGAGACGCTGAATGGATCTGTGCGTTCGGCCGCTCCACCGTCTCCAGATGTTCCCCCTCGTGGGAGACGGGGGTGGGGGGACAAGGCAGAAGCAGTTTTACAGGGAACAGCATGGGGCTCAGAGGGGACAGAAGGACAGGTGGGTGGGCAACCCGCTGGCTCTCCTGGCCCCGCTGCGCCCTGTGCCCCAGGGAGCGCGCCTCTCTGGGCCGCTGCGGCCGCTGGGAGCCCTGGAGGCGGAGGCAGGGTGCAGCCCACGTCCCCCGAGCCGGGGGACCAGACCGCGACTATCCACACACACCGCTGTCACAAGGCTCTTTGGGTTCTCGGGCGGCGGCCGAAAACCACGGAGACCAAGAGCTTCGGGCAGAAGACGAGGGGTCCTCGGTTACGGGAATGGAAGCAGCGGGAAACCTACCGCTGGGGCTCCGGCTCCCCTGAGGATCCGGGCGAGCCCGCACGCAGCCGGTGGCCGAAGAGGGTTGAGCTACGTGGGGCCGGGCGTCCGGGCGGGCGGGCCAGCGAGCCCTCGGCCAGGGGTCAGCCGTGCGCCCGTCTGCACGCCCGGCCACGCCCCGCGGGACGGCCTCACGAGGACGCCCACGCTGGACACACGTGCTTCGTGCAAGGTGAGCACTGCGGCCAGGGGAGGCTTGTGCATCAGGTCATGTCAGCGCTTGATCTGCTGAACGTGGGCGCGGATGCTCCGCATGAGATGCGTGTGGAGCTCACCGCCGTGCGCGTCGTTCAGCTCCTGCGGGCGGAGCCTTGGCGTCCAAGTTCATCACATCCGCGTGTGAAACGCTGACTCCAGCGGGACGGGGCTGGGGGCGGGGCCTTCTGGAGCTGATGGAGCGTGAGGTGCCGCCCCGTGGGTGGGGTTCGCGCCCCTACCAGGGACCCCGGGAGCTCCGTGCCCCCTCCTGCGGCGGGACGACAGAGCGAGAAGGCGCCTTCTGGGAACCGAATCTGCCCGGCCCTGGACCTTGACTTGAGCCTCCGGGGCGGGTTTGCAAGCCCCCCGCCTGGGCGTTGTCTCAGAGCAGCGCACCGCGTCGTCCTCCCCAGTGTGGGCTGACCTCGCTCCCCGCCTCCGCGGCCACAGGCCCATCCATCCGACCACTCGCCGAGCGTCCCCGTAAGTCCCCGTGGGGTCCATCCTGCACAACAAGAGCAGCGGGTTATTAAGGGCTAATCACGGGCTAATCACAGGAAGGGTGTGGGGCGGCCGGGCCGTCCACCCGGGAGGGCTCCCGGGAGGAGGACGCCTGGGGCCTCAAGGACTGGAGAATGGACAGTGGGAGAGACGCCTCCCTTCCCGCACAGGGAAGCCAGGCTGGGAGTGGGGGCAGGGAGCCCTCTCAAGGTCGGGGGAGGGACTCCGTCACAGCAGGACAGACGGGGAGGACAGGGTCACGGGTCAGACGGAACCGAGGGGCCTGCCGCTGTTGGGGGGGTCCTGGCTGGAGACACTGGGACAACTTGAGGTTTCCGCTCTGGCCGCCGGGCCCGCGGTGGTGCTCAGAGGTCGGTGAGGACGCCGACCCCAGGCGGGGAGCGGGGGTAGGAAGGAGGAAGGGAACTTAATCCGCGACCCGCTCCCCCTGAGGGTAGGACGCAGGTCTCCACGTGAGTGGCTCCTCCGCGCCTCCCGGACCCCTGCCTGGTCCCACACCCCGGGCAGCCCCTCGCACACACGCCTTTCCCCTCGAGACACTTGCAGGTGTGTGCTTCCTCCCTCAGCCGCCCTCCGCTGTTCTCTCCCGGGTGCCCGCTCAGAGGTCTGCCCTCGGATGGGGGGTCCCAGGGCCGACTGGGAGCCCCTGGCCGATGCTCAGCCCTCGTCACCACCCGGGGCCGCGTCCGTCTGTGAGTCCCTGGGGGCAGAGCCCGCAGCCCCCTGCCCACCCGTCGGGCCGAGCTTCCTACAGGGGCTCAGCAGCTCCTGCGTCCGCAGGGACGGGCCGCATCTTCCCTGTTGTTCACGACCTTGACCTCACCTCCGGGGGCTCTGTCCCTGAGCTTATGCAAAGAACCATTGTCCAGGGCACGAGTGGCCTGGGGGCCTTGACCGTCAGAGGTGCTGCGCTGGCTCGGGGCATGGGGAGGGCTTGGTGCATCCCACACTGACTCTGTCCCCATCCCAATGCCACCTTCTTGCCCAGCCTCAGGGCCGCGTGTCCCTGCTGGTGGCTGGGGCGTGCACCAGTGTCCTGCTCCGGACGGCAGCCAGAGCCCTCCTCTCTCTCCAGGACAGCGGTGGCCTCCCTGGGAGGTGGTAAATAGAACAGGGGATTCTAAGAGAAGTTTATTTTTATAGCTCTTGTTTATTTGTATTTATAAATATGTAACCATCACTAAAATCTCTTTGGAGGGTTTTCAAAAATTAAAGAGGAGCATCTAAAAATACTGACCCTGATACTCAGTGTGCGTGGATAACTCCCCGGTCCCAGTGACACCAGGACGGAGACGTGGCTCAGCGGGTGTGGGACTCCGGGAGGAGGCGTGTCTCCATCGCTTCCCTGCGGGCCAAAAGTAGCCCGGTGGCGGCCGGTCGGGACTGGGCCAGACGCGGTGGGTGCCGCCGGAGGGTCTGAAATTTCTTCTTCTCCCCCGTCTGTTCACTGTTGGTTCGTTCAGCGCGCCCACGATGAGCGTGTGCAGTCCACACCCATCCCCAGGGGTCTCGGGGTGCACAGCGAAGCCCGCAGGCCGCTCCCGCCGCACGGAACCCGCGTCCCCTGCGATTGCCTGTCCGGAGGACTGGAAACCTCCCCTTGGGTTGACGGCTGAGAAGAGGTGCTCCCAGCCCCCCTCCCGCCGGGACTCCCTCTGCAAAGCTCGCGTCGGACTGCGCCGGGCTGGGCGCGGCCACCGGGGGGCGGACATGAAGCCGTCCTCGCTCCAGGGCAGACCGGGTGCGGGACAACAAGCTGGCCGCTCGGCCAGGATGCTTCTGCTAGAGCCGCATGGCTCCTCCGCATGCGTCCTTCCCGGAGGCAGCAGCCCTGCTGGTCCCCGGCTGGTCCTCAGAGGCTCAGACCTGCGCCTGTGGCTCCTTGGGGCGGACCTGGCCGCCCTCACCCCCAGACTCAGTGTGGGGAGACTGCCCTGCAGACGGGGGCAGCCCCGAGAGGACACGCGACTCCCCAGGGTCCTGGCCAGGAGGAAGCAGGGACGGCACACCCGCGAGGGCAATGGCCGAGGAGGGCGGACCTGTCCTTCCAGGAGGGAGAGGAGACAAGCTTCCTCACGCCTCACCCCTACCCGCTGGAGGTCAGGGAGCTCAGGGCACGGGGGGCGCTCCTGCGGCCGGAGTCAGGGGCCCCAGAGGGGGCGTTCCCACCCCCCGTGTGCCCGGCAGAGGACCGGCCACCGGCAGAGTCTGGCAACCTGGGCTGGACCCCACGGGGCACCTCAGGTCAACCCGCCGTTTGCTCAGCAAGTTCCCTCAGGGCGGTGACCCGTGGAGGGGTGTCCAAGAGGGACGAGAGGGGCACCCCGAGGTGGAAATATTGTGTCACTATTGAAACCGGTCCCGACTCCCTCTGAACACAGTTGCTGGGGTCAAGGGGCACTGCTCGTTGGGGCTGCTGGGGCATCCGGTGACAGGGACGTCCACTGACCTCTGCCTTACGACGCCCAGCCCCGACTGGTCACGTTTCCCTCCTCACCCTGGACGGCCACACGCACTGCATCCCGCGTCCCCCCGTGCCACCACCAAAGGCAAACAGCAGACGCGGGAGCCCCAGGAGGCCCCCGGCAGGCCGAGGGCAGGAGGCTCGCAGGGCTGAGGCCTGAGGCCCTTTGACCCCAGAGGAGAGGCCCACCCTGTGCAGGAAGGGGACACAGACGGCCTTGGCCATGCACACTGCTTGGCCGCCCCCGGCCCTCTGCCTTCCTGGGCCCTCCTCCGGCACACGCGCAGGGCACAGTGGCCCCAGGCTGGGGCAGAGGGCACTAATGCGGGGTGGCAGGGCCTCGAGGCAGAACACTGGTCTCCACCACTCAGCCCTATTAGGGTGACGGTCCTGACATTCTCTCCCAGCCCGTCCCTCCCCGCCTGTCCCTCCCT
>CM052807.1:118581333-118608183 GCA_028533885.1 Nasua narica | reverse complement strand
TCCGGCACACGCGCAGGGCACAGTGGCCCCAGGCTGGGGCAGAGGGCACTAATGCGGGGTGGCAGGGCCTCGAGGCAGAACACTGGTCTCCACCACTCAGCCCTATTAGGGTGACGGTCCTGACATTCTCTCCCAGCCCGTCCCTCCCCGCCTGTCCCTCCCTCCCCGCCTGTCCCTCCCTCCCAGCCTGTCCCTCCCCACCTGTCCCTCCCTCCCAGCCTGTTCCTCCCCGCCTGTCCCTCCCTCCCAGCCTGTCCCTCCCTCCCAGCCTGTCCCTCCCCGCCTGTCCCTCCCTCCCAGCCCGTCCCTCCCAGCCTCTCCTGCTCCCCATTGTCCTTGGGGAGCCTGTGGGTGATCGCCTGTCCGTGGGAGATGGGGGCAGGGGCTTGGGCGGTGGCGCTCGGCCCTCCCAGCCCCAGAAGCAGACAGCTGCTCACCTCCCAGGCACAGGGCCTCAGGGGTAAAGGGCCATGGAGGTGACGGGTGAGCCCCTCGCCCAGGATGCCATTTTCGTTTCTAAAATCCTAAAATCTCACGGACGTGTGCGCGCGTGCGTGTGTGGGGTTCTGAGCGCCTGGGCCCTGGCTGGGGCTCGCGAAGACCCAGCCCCGTCCTGCCGCTGACCTTCCGCTCCGCATGTGTCTCGTCTTCCCTTCCCTGCCTCCCAGAGGCCACGCTTCCCCTACCAGGAGCCGGAGCTCCGCGACCTTGCTCCAGGCCGGCCCCTGCCGCCCGTGCGGCCCCGGGACCCCTGGGACGTCCGCAGCGCACACGGACACAGGCCGCGGCCGCCTCTGCCCTCGCGGACCGCCTCCCCCCCGATGGCAACCCCTCCTCGCAGGAACCTTTCCGACTCATCAGCAGACGGAGGGCTCCGTAGATAACATTCCTCTTAAAAATTCAGTAATGATGTATCTGGTTGCTACCAACCGCCGAGAAAAATATGCATATTAGGGCGTCCATAATTACATAATAAGCACGTTCTGTCAATTACATTTCGCTACGATGTACTCTCTGGTCCCCTTTATCTTAAAAAAAGAATTCAGAAACAATTACCATAAACGCTAAAGTCAGTCAAGCACCAAGCGTCAGGTTAACGTGAAATTGGGGGTTTGTTTGAGCCCACGGACAGGTTCTCTCTAGTGTCCCAGCCCCCAGCACGAGGGCTCCGCAGAGAGAGGCGGGCCCGTGGGTCGAGGGTCCGGGGCTGCAGCCGCCCAGCAGAGGCCTCGGCAGAGGCCCCGGCAGAGGCCCCCAGGAGCCTGCTCGTCCAGAGCCCGACAGATCGCATGGCCGTCCAGGCCAGCACCGTGCCGCCCGTCTCATGGCCTCCGTGGGGCATCAGGGGTGCGGACCCTACATGGGTCGTCTAGAAACCCTACATCTACCCAGTATTCTCCTTCCTGACCTCACTGCACACCAAGAAGCAAAAGGAAAGTGGAAAACGGTGCAGAGCCCAGCACTGCCAGGTCTCTGCTGGGGCGGCCACGAGAGCCGTCCACGCTGGGGAAGTGGCTGTGGTGCCCCTGAATCGTCAGGGAAAAACTTTTTGAGGAAACTGGTCGGCTCTCCCCTTTGGCTTTTTCCTTCTATCCTTTCCCTTCTTGGGCCTGGAAGGAAGGTGTGATGCTAGAGTGACATCTGCCCTTCTGTGCACACGAGGCAGCCCGGGGCTGGCTAAGTGAAGGAAGGCAGAGGCTGTGTCCTGACGTCACTGTGGGGCTGCCTCGCCGTTCTGGACTCTTTCCCCCTCCACCATGTCGGTGCTGGAGCAGAGCGAGGCCCCCAGGCTGTCCTCTTACTCTCAGGTTAGCAAGAGGCCGAGTCAGCTTCTGTGCCGAGAAGCTGTTATTTCGAGGTGGAAATAATGGTCTTCGATGGCCCACGTTCTTAGTCCTTAGTCCTGAGCCTTGACTCGCTCTCGGGGGCAGGCCTATGAGGGCGGAAGCAAGCGTGGGGGCCACATCCCAGGATGGGGTGCAGCGCCCCGGCCCGAGGGCTGCCAATAGCGGGTTCCGGAGCTGTATTCCCACAGCTCAGCTCAGAGCCCCGACCAAAACCTCCACAAAACCAGCCAGGGCCGCGTGAGCTTCGAAAACACGTGGTGCATCCAGCCCTTTGCACGGGCCGCCTGCTCGCCTCCAGACAGACGGACCGCGTGGGGGCGGGGGCACCGGGCCTCCCGTCCTTGTCCAGGGGGGGCTCTGAGGGGCTCCTTTCCGTGCTGGTTGCGATGCCCCTCGCGGCGGGGGGGGGATTTCCCTCGTGCTGCCGCGTCTCTCTCGGGGCCCTGGTCCAGGGTGCCGGGCAGCCCGTCTGTCCAGGCAGCGGACCGGGCCAGGGGTCGGCTCTGGCGGCTCCTGGCGCGACGTTCGCCCCAGCAAGCTACGCGGTGTCACTTTCCCACATTTGCCCGGAGCCGGAGGGCACGGCTTGGCAGGGCCCGCACTCTGTCCGCCGGCCGCCCCGGCCCACCAGGGCCCCCCGGGCGTCTCTCCAGCCCCAGTGGCCCCTCCGCCCTGACGGGGCTGCCTTTCTGCCGTCGGTGGCCCGCCGGGGCTGGTGGGCCGTGTGGGCCTCGGTCGGAGGCACCAGGACGGGATGCCCCGGACAGGGATGTGCTCTGCCCCGAACTCGGAAGGGTGCTTGGCCCTTGTTCCCCAGCGAGCGCAGAAGGACTGTGGGACGGATGAATGAACAACTAACGAGCGAGTGACACGCTCTTCTTCGTCCAGCCGGCTGGTCGAACGCAGCTCTGTGCGCCCCTGCCCTGCCTGCCCCCCGGGCCGCAGCCCCCCAGATCGCTCGGACTTGGAGGGAGGCCCGTCCCCTCGGCCCACACGTGCCCAGCCCGGAGGGCTCGCTGCGGGTCCCCACGGCCCCGGGGACGCTGGCCTCGTGCCCTTCCCTTGGCCCCGCACCGTGGGGGCCGCTGAAATCCAGAGCCCGAGCAACTGACCGCAGCCAGCACTGCCTGGGGTCTGCTGGAATGAACCCACGAGCAAGGGGCAAAAACTAAACCCAAATTTCAAATTACTTAACATCTAAGAGTAGAGTAGAATTTTTTAAAAGAAAATCCAACGGCCGAGTTCTGTGTGCAAGACCGGAGGCCGGAGCCAGAAAAATAAGAAAGAAACAAAGAAATCTGACTTCCGATCCGTCTGTGCGGGAGGCGGTGGCGAAGTCCCAGGACGCGGCCCCGTCTGCTAATTAGCCTCCCCGCACCTGCCAGGGCCTCCTGGCCTTGGTGACGCCCCGGGGCTGCTGCCGGCCCGGGTCCCGGGAAGCGGGCTCTGGAGCCGTCTCTCTCCACGGAGCAGACGTGGCTCGCGTCCCCCTGACTGTGCCAGAGCCTCGCAGAGGCCGTGTCCAGCCATCGCCTCCCGTCCCCGCCCCCCCCGGGGGGAGCACGGCTCTGGGCCCAGGCACACTCATCGTGTCCGTGTTGGTGCATCAAACTCCCCTACTGACGAAGTTACTGCAAAGGGGAGCAAACCGCGGTCGGTTCCCACACAGACCCGCCCCTTCCCTGGGCACCGCTGCCCCGCTGTGACCCCACCTGCCCTCAGGGCGGGCCACCCGCTCTCGCCGGGGGTGGGGACCCAGCGGCAGAGTGACCCGGGGCCCTGCACCTTCCCTCTGTGGTCACATAGAGTTCCCTGGTCCCTGCCGAGTGGGACACCTTTCCACGCGTGTCCCCGTCTGTTCTATGAGCAGGTGGCCCAGGGTCTCCGCCCACCGTTGATGGCTGTTTATTTCCCACTCACTTGTGCGCATTCTCTCTAGGCTTCGACGTTCCCTCTGCCCTGATCCGCTCGTCTCTGTCCCCTCCCTCGGTCTGCGATCTGCGGCCTCGTATCTTCGTCTGACTTTTGACGCAGGGCTCTTCATTTCTTAAGAGAAAAATCGCCGTTCGCTGCCTCGGCGATAACCCGAATCTTTGCCTCGTCGTTGATGTTCTAATTCCTCTCTTTAATGTTATTTATTTTCCCTCGCATATTTATTCCCTTTTGTATGACTCAAGTTTCATTTGGTCCTTACAATGGTCCGACTGCTTTTTCTGTCCTCCTTCTAATCTGGCCTCGCGTTGCCGAGCGCGGACGGAGGCGTGTTTCAGACCCCGGCTCTCGCCATGGATGCCCATAATAGGAGCGTCGTGCGGCCTCTGCCTCGGCTGCGGGGAGACCGGCGGGCTTTTCTTTTCCACCTCTGTTTCCCTTCTCAGTTGGGTCAAAATAGCCTGGGATTGTCGAGCTATTGTTTCCTTTTCAAAAGGGCCATTCTCTCCCGTCTGGCGAATCCATCCCGTCCAGCCGGGCGATAGCACAGAAATACCCCGGCCTGTCGGCGAGAAACCTGAGGGCATTTATTTATCTTGATTACTTACAGGTGTCTGGCAAGAGGAAGATTTATTGAATTTTTAACTGTCAGTTAAAATAGAGAGTATCGAACTTTCTATTTTCGTACCCTTCCTGAGCAAGGTCAATACCGAGACGCCTGTCACCTGTCACCCCCGAGCTGATATTCATAATCCAAACAATCCTCGGCCTGTCAGGAGAGCACAAGAAACAAGTTCCCTCGGCTTCCCTGAGAGCGGGAGGGACGGGGCCCACGCCTCGGACCTCCGGAGAAATCGGCGGGGGCGCGGCATCCCGCCCCGAGCCGGAGCCCGGCCCGCCGGGAGGAGCGGCCTCCCCTCGGTGGGAGCGGGGGGGCGTCATGGGGACCCGGGAGCCACGGGGGCCTGGTGTGAGGGCCGCCCCACTCCGTCCCGACTGGGCTCAGGCAACCGCACATCTCCACGGGCCCGGGTTCCCCGCTCGGGACGTTGAACTGTAACAATAACAGTCTAATAATAATATACACGTGGCACAGCTTAAAAACTAGTGACCCTTCCCACTCAAAATCCACCGGGAGGCCGAGGCAGGCGGGGCACCAGGCTTCCGCGTCCAAGAAGGCTTCCGGGAGGAGGAGTCAGAGCAGGCCTGCGTGGGGTCGGGACAGTGAGCGCGCAGAGAGCGAAGGAAGGTGTGACATGTCTGTCCCGAGGCGCCCAGCGGGTGGCCAGTGGATTGAGCGTGAGGAACGCTGTCCCTTGGGGCGTGCAGAGGGACGCTGGCGTGAGGCAAAGCCGGAGGGGACGGTCCAGGGAGGAGACGGCCGCCGGCGCCCCTCCTGTCCCTGCAAACCGGGCTCACACCCAGCCGGCCGTGTCCACCGGCCTCCATGCTGCCCGGCCGTCTGGGCTCCCGGGGCCTGGTGCCCGCGGCTCACCCATCAGGCGGAGAAGGAAGCGCCCCGGAGTTGCGGGACCTGCCCGCGGCGTAGCGGGGTGAGAGTGCGCCGTCTCTAGGGCGGCCGGCGAGTCAGGCTGCTGGGTTGTTTCCATGTGATTTAAGTTAAACGTCAAGCTCTTGGTCCTGGGCCCGAGTGGTGGGGGCGCCCTGGGTCCCTGCACGGCCCCTGCCCCCGGCCAGCTCGGTGGAGCTCGCAGGGGCCTGAGGGGGCGGAGGCTGCGGGCACACGGCGGGCGGGGCCCCGGGGGCTTCCTGTCCAGCACCCCCTGCAGCTCCTGAAACCCACGCAGACGTAGGAGCTGAGGGACGAGCAGGACGCTGCTCCCTGTCAGAAGCGAGCCGCCGGGGCCTGCTGGGGGCCGGACTCCCCAGAGAGAGCTCAGCCCCGTGCAGCTGGAAGTGGAGAAAGTTCCAGAATCCGGCAAGGCTGTGCTGAGACCTTCCCCCCAACTGCTCAGGAACCCGAACCCCAAACACAAGGGAGGTTTAGGGGTCAGAGCAGCACATGCCATGGGGGTACGGACTCAGGGCCAATCCTGCACCCAGTGGTCATTCCAGAACCTTCCGCGTGGCTCCCGCCGAGCTCACCTTGCAGGCTCTGAGCTCACGGGGCGCTGGAGCCGGGGAGGCCCTCGGGCAGGGATCAGGCCCCCAGGTGCCCCGGGGGGCGTCGGAGTCGGAGCTCCCCGCAGGCGGGTTGCCCAGCGCCCACCCACGTCCCCCGCGGCGCACAGGGGGCCCATTCTCGCAGCCTCGCGGGGCCCTGGGAGCCGGGAAGGGGGGCCGCGGCAGACAAGGGAAATGGAGCAGGACGCAGGGCTGGGCTGCCCGGAGAGCGGGGCCGAGGAGGCCAGCGGCTCACTCGCACTGGGGTCTCCACGGTCGCGCACACGGGTCCCCCAGACCCCAGCGCCCTGCCCTGCACGGCCAGCGGTCGGGGCAGAAGGAGGGGAAACAAGGGAAGGTCCCTGGCATGTTGAAATGTCACAGGGTCCGCTTTGACCCCCCTGACGTGAGATCCGCTCCCGAGGACGGACCGTGATCTGCTGGCCGGAGCCGCACCCCTCCTCGCGGTCTCCTCGCCCCGCTCCGGGCCCTGCGAGGCGGGTAAGTCATGGAGGGCGGCCCCCATGCCCCGATGCGGCTGGCCTGGGGGCTCAGCCCAGTGCGGTGACCCTCCAGGCCTCCGGCTCTGCCCGTCTCCACACAGATGACCCCGCCGGGGTCGGCGTTTGGGCGGCAGTTTCCGTGGACCCGTTGCCCAGGGGTGTGCTCGGCTTCGGGGACAGAGGCAGCGCCCGTCCCTCCCGCCCCGCGGGTCCTTGCAGCGGAGACCCATCTGAGCGCCGAGCCAGCCTCCACGCCTGGGCAGGCCCGTAGGGCAGTCGGCTGCAGGAGTCGCTCTGGAAACGGCCGCACGCGCGCTCTCGCACGGAGCCCCCCGTACCCCCTCCCCCTCCCCCCTTCCGGGAGCAGCACCACCCCACCCCGCATTCCCCAGTGTGCCCCTGGGCCAGTGGGGGACCTGGGGGGGGGGTGGGCAGATGCGGCCATGTTTCCTCCTCCTGCCCCTGAGCTGCCCCCCTCCAGGACCCGGGACAGTCCAGATCCCCACGTGTCCACCCTGCTCACGATGCAGAATGTGACCGGCAGGGGTTGGAAGAGTGAAATGACGGGGGGCGCACGACAGGGGCCCACGGGTTGGCCCAGGGCCTAATGCGCCGTGACAGCAACCGGAACCCAACCAGGCTGCATCGCGCTGGGCCCAGTGCGCCCCTCTGGGCGGCCTCCCCGGGGGGACAGACTGCCTGCCTGGGGCCTCGCAGCGGCAGGGTGCAGGTGACCGTGGGAGCCAAGCTCTCCGAGGAGGGGGCCTCGATGCGCCCCCAGGAAGAGAAGGAGCTGGTGGGAGGGCGGAGGGCGGGAAGGAGGAGCCACAGCCAGGACGCCGCGTTCCAGCCGCGGCTGGAGGAGGAGGGGCCGGCGGTGGACGAGGGCCGCCCTCCCACTCAAGTCCAGACGGCCAGGCGGACAAGCCCTGGATGGCGGACCCCCACCCAGCCCCCCGATGGCAGCCTCCCCCGGGTTTCTGGGTGGAAAGGAATTCGTCCTCTTCGTATTAACAGACTTCCAGATGCCCCCAAAGGAAGTTCTCGTCTTGGCCGTCAGCGTCGGGAGGGCCTGAGCCCCTGGTCGGGTAGGACAGCCAGTGACATAATCATCGATAAAACAAAAACGACCTTGAGCAGCTACTAACGTCTCCCCTCCGTTAAACCGCGTCCTTCCTCACACCCTTAGTGACGTCGCGGGACGTGTCCTACGTACTTGCCGGAGGCCTTGCCCACGCTCAGATTTCTGAACGTTCTCCCGGATGCTTCCTGTGGCAAGACCCAGACCCCCTCCGGCCCACGAACGCGCGGGGTATTTGGCTTCGGAGAAGGTGCTCGCGGCCAGTGGCCCCTGTTCTGGGCATGTGTGTTCACACAGGTGGGCACACAGTTCACACACGCGTGCACAGCCAGGGGCGCGACGCCTTCCTTTCCATCGTGTGCCGTTTGGGGTCTCGGGGCCAGAGGCGCTGCGAGGGGTCAGGGTCTGCAGAAAGCGCACGCAGATCACCCAGACACACCTCCGGTTCGAGATTGCCCAGAAGAAGCGCGTAGTTCCAGCAAAGTGCGATCGTTAGCACAGCTGGATACAAAGTAAATAAACAGCAATCAGTCCCTTTCTCTGTTCCAGCAGCTTGCGTTCTGCACAGACCTGGAAAACGTCCTTCTGCTCAAAGACGTCACGAGAGACACGGATGTCCCCGTGCATGAGCAAGAAGGGCACGGACCCGCCCTGCGCTGCTCTGGGAAGACCCGACGTGGTAGGGTGCGAGTCCACCCTTGGGATTTGACGGCGGTCGGCTGTAAGCAGCTGCCGTGCACTGAGCTGGGCACGGATGGAAAGCCAGCCTGAGGAGAGCCGGGGTGGGGGCACGTGGAGGGGAGCGTATTCACGGGCTTCCACGAGGGCAACGGCGCGGGCGCGCTCAGCGCCCCGGGTTTCGGAGCTCGGCGCCCGCGCACGGCGCCCCACGGCAGCCCAGCCCACGGCGGGCTCCGCATTTCTCGGAGAGAGAACAGTCGACGGTGTTGGCACCAACCAAGTGGCCGTCTGCTCGGAATAAAAAGGCATTCCTGCCTCACGATTGTAATAAATTTAGACTACATCAGCTGTCTGAAAGTAAAACAGAAACAGAGAAGAAAACAGAAGATCCTATGTTTTCTTCTAAAACAAAGAAGAAAACTTGGAGGAAGCTTCACCTGTTTGGAGTAAGCACCAAGGAGCCGGGTTTTAGGCTCGTGGACACATGTCACGGCTGGACGCTCCTTTCTCCCGTGTGAGCCACAGACCCACAGCACCCAGGACTGGGGGACGGGGGTGACGCCGACAGCACGGCCCCTGAGCACACGTGCGTGTCTTCCCCGGACGAGCCCGAAGGGACCGAGGACCCGTCCAGCCAGGACCCGCCTGCACCCCGGGCCTTGCCCACCCTGCTCCCCCGGGCTGGCTACCCTACGGGGCAGGGATGTGCATTCATGGGGACACTTCCTCCTTTCCTAAGCGTGCTGGCCCTTCTCCTGCCCGGGGGCCCAGGGCGCAGAGGCCTCCCTCCCTCTGCCCAGCGCCACAGGACGCTGCGAAGCCCGGGCCCCATCCTCACCAGCCGTCAGCTCTTTTCTGCTCCCGTAGGACTGGGCGGACCCCACCCCACAGGTGACCTGACGGCGCGCCCCCGGGACAGCAGCCGGCTCGTGGGGGTGGGGCAGGACACGCCCTTGGGTGTGGCCCTTGGGGGGACGGGTGGCCGGGGCAGAGGGGCCATCCCGGGTGGTGAGGACGGAGGCCAGACCGAGGGCTGGGGGCCGGGAGCAGGTGGGGGGCCGGATGCCTGCGGGGGCTACGGGTGGGGGAGGCGGCAGATGCAGAAACCGGAGCCCGCCCGGCCGGAGAGGCCGCTGGGCCATGTGCGCTGTGTGCAGCTGGCCATACTTGGCGTTGCCGGTGGCTCTCAGAGGAGGGACAGCTTCCCTCAGCTCCGGAGAGGTCCCATCCACGCACAGCCGCTGCAGCAGCTCTGGGCCTTGCCCCGAGGCGGCGAGGGCCGCTCCCCCAGCACCCAACATCCTCCCCTCCAGGGCCCGGCCGCAGCCGGCAAGCCGCAGCCGGCCTCTAGGGGGTGGAAGCGGTCCGTGTGCCGCAGCCCCGTGTCCCCGGGCTCCCAGCAGCCCCCGAGGACGCAGCCACCCGCCCCCCCGGCAGCCTGGGGGCCTCAGCGCAAGGGGCTCCCGCGTCAGCCAAGGGAGCGGCTCCCGGAGCCGGCAGCCCCCCGCAGGGCCAGCCGCCGCGTCTCTGCCGCGTGAGGACGTCGGCAGCGGGGGCTTGCCGGGGGTCCCCAGAATCAGCAGCTCCCTTTCCCCTGGGAGGCCCGCCCCTCCCCGGGCACCCGCGCAGAGCCGTGTCCAGCCGGGGCGGCCAGGAAGACGCCCCCAGCAGGAAGGGCGTCTGGTTCCCCCGGACTCCCGGGAGCCGTCCTCGGGGTGCGCAGTAAGCGGCAGCCCGTGGGTGCTGGGATTTGTTACAGAGTAAATAAAATGTATATTTCTTACACTTGGTGAGAACAAAAATCAATATCACACGTGTTCGGATGCTAGACAGGCTGAGAATTATTAAGAGCTACGTGGGTCTGCACGCGGGGCAAGGACATTCTGAATACATTACAGAAATAACTTATGCTTTCGTTATGGTAATGTTTTTATTTAGGGCTTCGGTCCGTGCCAGAGTAACACTGTTCTTACTTAGCAACGCAGATCCCTCTCCCTCCTTCCCCAGCACGTAGATAACAGCGCAAGCAGCATCCGGGGCCCGAGAAGCAGGACGCCGACCCCTAGGGCCAGCGTGACGCACGGTGCTGAGCAGGGACCCCCCCCCCGGCCCTGCCCAGCCCCCCTCCATCAGGGATGAGCTGTCCCCAGACTTAGCCCCGGGACGATGGGGCGAGGTCCTGCCTCAGCTGCAGAGAATCGCCCCGCTCCCCGCCCACCTCCCCCCAGAGAGGAACCCGCCAAGCCGCGTTCACCGTGAAGTTTGCTCATTGCCATTTTATGTCTTGCTGGGCAAAGGAGCCCTGCTCACCAGGTCCGACCCCCCTCGTCACCCGGATGCATGATCCTCACCCTATGCAGCCTGGGGGACATTTCCAGGAGCGACGGCATGGGGGGGACACTTCCTGGAGCAGACAGAATGGGGGGACACTTCCTGGAGCCAACAGAATGGGGGGCACGGTGGGGCCCATCCAGCGAACTCCATCAGAGGGTGGGACGTACATGGAGCCTGGGCAGGCAGCCCCCGTGGCCGCCGTGAGACCTGGGACCCCAGCCGAATGAAGGATCCCCGCGGAGATTAGGATCAGCAGGGCTGCCCGGGCAGAGCCCCAGCACTAACACCGGCCCTACGAGAGTATAGTCTCTGGGTCCCCACTGGACCCCCCAGTGTCTGGGAGTGTCCTCGCCCGCGCGGTGGCCTAACAGGTCCGGAGGCCCCAGCGGCGTCATCCTCTGCTGAATGAGCCGGAACTTGGAAGGCAGAAAGTTCTCGTCCCCTGCCCCAGGGCGCCGGTCTCGGCCAGGGAGGAAGAAGCCCTCTGGGGAGTGGGGCCTTCTTGCACCCCATCAGGCGTGCCTGCGCCCCGGGAGGGGGGTGCGGAAGGGTTGCAGCGAAGGGGGGGAGGTCCCGGGGACCTGGGCCAGCGGGCCCCCTGACCGCCGGAAGCAACAGCTGGGGCTTCTGCCTCCACGCGGGGCAGGTGGGTCGGGGTCCGGGCTCCCTGGAGGCTGAGTGTCTGCCCCGCGCAGGAAGGCGGCAGGGACCCGGGGTCCAAGAGCACTGGCCCTCACCCAGCCCCGACAGCCCCGACAGCCCCGACCTCAGGAAGGATCTAAAGCACAGCGGACTTGGAGCCAGGTGGGCCCCCGCAGCCCTGTGCTGCCCACGCGTGGCGGGGCCTGCCTGGGGAAGCAGGTGTCGTCCCTTCCCCTGCCGGCCGCCCCCCTGCATGCACGTGGACGCCCCCCCCCGCAGAAGCGGCGTGGCCGCGGGAGGAAGGCCGGCTGCCGGGAAGGGCCCCTCTGCTCGCGACTGCGGGAAGGAAGCAGGTCTGAGGCCCCGGGGAACAAGGGGGTGACCTCCAGCAGCCCCACCCTCTGACGCCGGGTCGAGCAGCCAGAGCTGCGGCACGGCAGACCCGAGGGCCGTGTCGCGGGCGGGGAGACGGCCCGCGCAGTGCTGAACACGGTCACAAAATCCATAACAGTCCATGTTCATAAAATGGGCGCAACTCCCCGCTGCGCGCTGGGACCGCGGCTTTCCGCAGGGTTCTGAGCGCCAGCAGCCCGACTCATCAGGCCTCCGCATCAGCTCCCACGTCGCTGGCGGCAGGAGGAAGGCCCGTGTCCCCGCGGCTGCAGGCCCGGCACACGCACCCGCGAGGCAGCCCGTCCTCACCCCCAGCAGCGGGGCGGGAAGGCCATTGCCAGGGACCCGCCGCGGCGTCTGGGAAACCGGCCCTGGTCGGCCCCAGAGGAGCTCTGCGCCCCGGCACGTCCTGAGATAACAGCGAGAAAGCCGCCTGCCCGCTTGGAAGTGAGTGCGTCTCTGCCCGGGCCGCTCCGTCAGCCATGGAGGGACCGTCCGCGCAGCCTGCCCTGCTTGCTGGCGCCGCTGGGGCTCCCCCGGGGGCGGGCAGAGCAGGCGCCCCACCGTTGGGGTCCCGGACCGCCCCTGTGCCGCCCCTGCCCAGGACGCTGGCTCTCGGCTCGAACCTCCGTCCCGGGCTCTGCCGGGCTTAACGGGATGTTCTCGGGCTTCCACAGAGGACTCGCTGGAATTCACAGCCAGAGCCCTGAGCCAGGTCCTGGACGCTGCTCGCCGCCCTCCCCGGGCCGCCGGGGCCCTCCCTCCGTGGGCACAGCCTGGCGGCTCGGCCCAGGGCCCCGTGTCTGTCCTTCTGCAGCTCCGAGTGCCGGGCGTCGCGGGGTGGCCTGGTCGCGTGTGCAGGTGGATGAGTGCTTCCCGGACACGGGGCGCAGGTTCCTCAGCAGTGGAGACCGCCCCGAGGAGGGCAGGCGGGCAGCGTCCTGTCCCCTCCGTGCTCGAGCCCCCACGTGCGCCCGCCGTCAGCACACTCCCTGGCTCGGTGGGGAGCACCCCCCGCGCGGCTGCAGCCACAGCCTGACGGAAACACCCACGCCTATCATCTCAACCGTGTCTTGGGGCCAACGGGAGCCGCTTTCCCGTGAGGCCCCCGGACACACAGGCACGAACGGCAGCGATGGGGCCGGCCTGGGGCTGGGGTGGGCCCGGGGCTGCCCGTGTTGGGGGACAGGTCTGGGGTTCTCTTTGGGGAGAGCGGAGTCCCGGAGAGGGTCTCCCTCTCCCACCCGTCAAGGTGGGGGCGGCCCGTCCACCACAGCGGGAGACCCAGGAGCGAGGAGGCCGCTGTGCCGAGATGGCGGCTGGCCACGGAGCAAGCAGGCACGGGAGGGGCGGCCCTCGTGCACCACGGAGGCAGGTCTGGGCTGCTGGGTGGCACGGGGTGGGGACCCTTCCCATTCCGGCAACCCAGCGGCACCGGAGAATTCCCAGGCGCTCCGGCAGCAAAGACGGAGCATCACCACTGGGGAGACCCCCGTGCGCCCCTCCTGGCCTACCCGCTTCCACCGCGGCCTGGACGTGCTCAGAGCCGCAGAGAGCGAGTGCCGGCTGCCAACGGAGGTGCCAAGTGGGGCATCTGTCTTCCTGAGTTGTCTTCGCAGATTGGCCTTCTTGCTGTTTGCACACACGGAGAGAGCTCTACGCTTCCCACGGGGTGCTGGTCTCCCCTCGCGCGGACCAGGGTAAATATTTGGTTAGCGCCAGGATCCCCACCGCTCCACGTGGCGGCGGCCCCGCTCCTCGTCCTGGAAAGGAAGATGCTGCCCCGAATCCCTGGGCCTCCTTCTCCACGAGGGACACTCACCCCAGGCTCCAAGGACCCCGAATCGCGGCCCATTACAGACTCAAACGGCCAGTCCTGGGTGGGGACCCAGTGCCCGCTCCCACAGCCGGCCCTGAGCCGGGAGGGCCACGGCCCCACCGCCACCCAGGACCCCTCCCGGGGGTTCCGTGACGCGGCGACACCTGCCCTTGGCTTCGAAAGTTCCTCACGGGACACTCTGTGCTCCTGGCCCCCGTGCTGTCCTACTAGCCCCCGGGGTCTGTCCGCGAGGTGCAGGGGCCCCCGCCTCGGCGGGGGGTGTCCGTCCGTGGACGGCTGTGCGTCGGGGAAGTGGGGGCCAATGCACAGGCTTGGGGCATTTACGCGTCCACAAGGAGAGGGTTTCGTCTGATTTCTGCAAGATTACGTCCTCTCCGAGGTCCCCCGGACGAGCCGGGAGGCAGGGCTGGAGCCCCCGGGTCCGCGATGGACACGCGTGGGGGCCCGTCCCGCCGCCGTGCTGGTTGGGCGGGGCGCAGAGAGCCCTCCTGTCCCCTGCAAGGTGACGGCAAGGGGAGATGGCTGGCCCAGGTCAGCGGAGCAGGTCCAGGGTGTCCCGGGAAGGGAGGACACGCCGGGCCGGCCATTCCGGGCGTGGGGGGTTGGATAAGACCGGAGTGGGCCGGGCGTCTGGGGAGGACATGCCGGACAAGGTGGGGGCAGACGGCCCCCCGGTGCTCACGGTCCCCCGGGGGGACAGCAGGCCGGGGCCACCGCCGTCGTGAGCCCCGGCAGGA
The DNA here is from genome assembly GCA_028533885.1 of Nasua narica. Lineage (NCBI taxonomy): Eukaryota > Metazoa > Chordata > Mammalia > Carnivora > Procyonidae > Nasua > Nasua narica. The sequence continues at coordinate 118,594,069 of CM052807.1, read as the reverse complement.
GCCTCAGAGAGTACGAGGCTCCCCCATGCCCGCCCCCACCCGCTCAGGGACAGACCCCGGGAACATCACTGTGGGGCGGGCAGGAGGCCGGCCAGGAGCCCCTCGGGGTGGGCGCCACGGCCCAGGGCCACGCGGGATTACAGAGGCTGTGCCGAAGGGCAGCGGGTCCTCAGCCCAGGGTCCCAGGGCCCGGCTGTCTGGGGCGTGTCTCCCCAGCAGCTCTCGTGTTCCAGGGTCGTGTTTTGGGCCCTCCTGGAGAAGTACAGGCTCCCCCACCGGCCGCCAGCTCCAGAGGGAACCCCGAGTGTCCTGGGACCACAAGCAAATGACCACAGACATCTACTGATCCCCCTTTCTGGAGCCAGAGCCCGAAATCCAGCAGTGGGCAGGGCCACGTGCGCTCCGGATGCTCTGCGGGGTGGGCGGAGGGTCCGTCCTGCCTCGTCCAGCTCCTGGGGATCCTGGGTCCCCGGCCTGGTGGCCGTGTCCCCAGCTCTGCCTCTGTCTTCACATGGCCCATCCTGTGTCTCTGTCACTGCACGGGTCCCCCGTGAGCCTGCTGTGGCCGCATCTTTCCGCGGCCGCGTCTGCAAAGGCCCGTTGCACTGATAAGGCCGAGTCACAGGTCCTGGGGCGGATGTGGACCCGTGTTTGGAGTCGGTGATCCCACGCCTCGCCCGGCCCTCCAGACCCCAGCAGAGGGCCAGGCCTCCCAAACTGCTGCCTCGTCCGGGCCCAGCTCTGCTGCTCCCTGGGGCCGGGCGCCAACCCTCTGTGTCTGTCCCCTCGTCTGCAGGTGCCACCGGGAACTGGTCGTGGCCCGTGGCCCGTGGCCGTGGCGCAGAGCCTCCAGCTCTGTTTTATTAGTGGAGGCTAAGGTTAGAAGTTTCTGGAATCGGCCACTAAAGCCAGACGCCAGCCCTCACCCACGCAGCGGCGGCAACGGCATCATGATGAGAGACTGAGAGACTGTCTCAGCCGCGCACTTGCGGGCAGACGAGCCCCTTTTCTCCGGTGCGGCTGGTTCACTCTTTCTGTCTTTTGGACCAAAGTACGGAGTTCTCGTGAAGCCGGAAATGTGACCCACGGCGCGGCCACAGCCGGCGCTGTGTCCCTGGAGAGACGGCGTCCACGTGGGAGCCCGCATGCGGAGACGAGCGTGAGGACAGCATTCTCGTGGACAGCATTCTCCCTCCCTTCTCGAGGAGGGAAGCGGGCATCAAGGCCACGGAAGCACCCGCCACCCGGGGCCTGCAGCGCCCACGGAGCCGCCGCGGGCGGAGCCAACAGGCAGGAGACGCAGCGCCCGGCTGTCCTAGCGGGGGTCTCGGGGTTGGAACCTCGCCCCACGGCCTGAAAGCCACATGAGGGAAACGAACCAAAGCGTGCGACCACACCGTAGCTTGACTTTGTGCACAGGAACTGTTTTAAATGCATTTAAAACAGTAATTTGTCCATCATTAGCGGCTAAATCCTCTGATTGAAAATAACATTAACCCGCTTCTGTAAACAGATGGTTAGTAATCTCGGTATTACCGCTCATCCGTGATCCGCCAGCTACTTGTAATGAGTTCTGTCCCCACGTGCCGGCGGGAGGGGTGTGGGCGAGGGAGGGCCTTCACCTGCCCTCGCCCAGCCCTGGGAGCCCGCGGTCAGTGGGGCCCACAGTACCACCCTGATGGCCGAGCGGAGTGAGGGGCCACGGAGGAAGGGGGGACAGTAACTACCCCAACGCTCGGGACAGTGTCTAGAGTGGGGACCACCAGAGAAGCACCTCATGCACAACCAGGAGGGGAAAATGCTCCAAGCATTCCTGTCACCTGCAGAGGGGGGAGAGGCAGGTGTGCACCCCGTGTGTTTACCCCAGGCCCACCTGTCCCAAGGCCCGGGGGGGGGAGCCAGACCACCCCTGCGGAGGGGGCACAGAGTCGCTCTGCACAAGGAGAGGGCTAGTTCCTCCCTCCCCACGTCCTCCAGGGCCGCCGTGGCGCGCAGCACCAGCCCTTCCCGGGTCCCAGTCACCCGCCCAGGGTCACGTGCCCGCGGCAGCCCTGTCGGAGGGGCTGGGCTGGGGGTCAGACAGGAGCCCTTCAAGGTCGATGCGGTCAGGGTGCCCCCCACTCCCGGCCAGCAGAAGCGGCCAGAAGCCGGTGGGGGCCCTCTGGGCTCCCACCCCGTCCCCTGTCCCCACCCCAGTGCTCCAGACCGCAGCTGTGCCTTTAGAGGCTGCCGTCTGGAAACCCCGGGTAATTCTTCTTTCCAAAGAGACTTCACCTCTAGATTGATTTTTCAAGAGCCCTGGCTTTTTCCCCCCAAATTGAAAAGGGTTTAACACAACTGACAGATTACAAAAATAGGTCTATCGAAGTGATTTTTCTTCTCAAGGGAAAGCCCCCCACCCCAACGTGCACCCGCGGTGCCTGCTGTAGGGGCTGCTGCTTGCGCAGGACCGACCGAGACACCCCAAGTTTCGGAAGCTGTGAACTCCAAGGGCACTTGGGGGCACGGCTGTGAGGGAGGGGGTGGGGCGGCTGAAAGACCCGCTCCAGCCCCGGGGTCGCACCACCTCCTGGGGGGGCTGGGCTGGACCCCAAACAGGCAGGAGGAGGGGCCGCCTCAGGGGCGTCTCCTGGTCTCCAGGCCCCCCCACTCCCTCCCCGGGCAGGGGGTGGCAAAGAGGGTTCCCGGAGTCCGGGTCATTTGCTCAAGGTCGTAGCCCCGGCCGCGGTGGGACCAGGGCCTGTCCCCTCGGAGGCGAGCCTCATGCAAACGGCACATCCTCTCTCCAGGCCACAGAGACTTCCCGAAGCACGGGGCCAGGGAGGCCAGCCCACAGCAGCTTCCTTTCCCGGATCATCGGAGCACATTGCAGATAGAAATCGCTCCCGCACGCACTGCACACCCGGGGCAAAGTTGACTTCATGATTAGATAAATTATAAAGCATGCAATTTATCTGCCCATCTCTCTAATTAGCCTTCCGGCCGGTATCTGCCGCCGATCCCGCACCTATAATAAATGGAGGGGAGGCTGCGGCCCTAATCTCCAGAAGCCGGGAGATAACAGATTCACCCTATTTACTCGGGATTACAGGCGAGCTCTGCCCTTGAGCTGGGAGTGATTGTTTTCTGAGCCGACTTTGAATCAGAAACCTTGTTGTCTTTCAAAGAAACTGGCGCCTGAAGACGTAGCCAGGCTCAAACACGGAGGACCTGGAGAAATCCGGAGCCGCCTTATTAAGAGAAAATAACTAATTTCCAAACGTTGTTGCATCCCAAGAACGAGCCAGGGGCAGCCATTCGCTAATCCCCCAGAGCGGCGCTGATCTCGATAATGCATGCCTTAGCAATAATTAGATGCTTAGTAGGCTAATTATTTTGTGAATAAAATCAAACAAAATCAGGTAATTAAACAGCAGACAGAGAATGTCTAAACTCCTGTCCTGATCCCTGGTCAAAGTCCCGTCCGACAGGGGGCCCGTAAATAAAGACGGAGTCTCCTTGTGCTGCCGGCATGGTGGGGCCTTGTGGGGCAGGGCCGGGGACCGCGGTGTCCTCGGGGAAAAGGTGGGTGACCAGCCCAGACGCTCACTTGGGGAGGGTGGCCTGGGCAGGGGGGTGAGTCGAGGCTCTCCTGGGCTGCTGGCACCCGGATGGGTGCCCACTCACTCCTGGGCAAACTGGTGTGCCCAGCCGGGGCCTCTGGGCACAGAGCTCTGTCCCACGGCCCTCCACGTGGCACTGTCACGGAACCTGGAGCCGGGCTCTGTAATCGGCTGGGCCCACGCACGGAGAATGGCACCTCCTACCACCTACCCAGGCAGGGAGTCCCCGGGGCCTGGCAGAACCTTCCAGATGGGGTGCTCCGACTTCCCGTACCAGGGAAGCCAGTCCTTCCCCATCTGGGAGTTCACTCTGCTCCTCGTCCTTCCGACTGCAGTGCTCGGCTTACCATGCATCTGATCATCATGGCCCCGGGGGTCTGGAGACCACCGCAGGGGCCCGTGGAACTTTCTCTGCAAGACACTGAGTACCCAGTGGAGACCAGGGCTTGGCAAGCGTGCTTTCTACAGGGCAGACAGTGAAGGGCAGCAATGGTGAGCCTGCGAAAGGGTTAGGTGGTTCTAAAGGGGCAGAATGCAGACAGTTTCGGCTTTAGGGACCCCTGGTCCTTGCCCTCCCAGCCCCACTCTGCTGTTGGAGGGCACGAGATGCCAGAGACAATAAGGAAATAAATGGGCTGTTTTCCAATAAAACTTTATTTACAACAACAGGTGCTGGGCCGAATGTGGCCCCTGAGCCAAGGCTGGGCCCCGGATGGCGACGAAACGGTTCAAATCCACCTTCCTCTTTGGGCAGACGCCCCTCGTCGCCGCGGGCGCGCCTGCTCCTGCCCCTGCCCGGGCCAGGTCTGGTGGCCGGGAACGCCTGGCCCCGAGCCGGTGGTTGTCAACCACCCACGGGCCCGCTCCCGCACACGAGCAGCTCCGCGTGCCCCCACGGCGCTTCGCGTACAAGGGAAGCTCCCACCTCCATGGCTGACACGACCCTACAGCGTATTCTGGGCACAACATCAGCGGACCCGCCGTATTCCGAAATAAGAAAACAAGCAATTTCACACCAAAACAGCAAACGCAGAGCTCGCGTCTGCCGCTGGGAGGCCGCGCACCGAGTGTTTGAGACCAGGCCCCTCTCCGTCCCACCCAGCAGTGGCTACTTGTCCCTGGCCTCTCACGTCCCTTCACTTTCATTTTTGACATCTGTTCTTTTTAATTAATCCTCTAGGTTCTTGCAAGCATTCAAGGAGAGAATGCTTATGTATATCCAGGCCCATTCTGGGTCTCCCTAAAACGAGAGCCCTTATTTGTGGGGCTACAGTGACCAACCGCCAAGCCCACCTGGAAAAGACCCAATGTCACGTTCGGCACCCGGGGCAGACCCCCCGCCCAGGAGGCGGCATTTCGAGGCGTCTTTCTCGCCCAAGAAATCCCGCTTTGAAGAACAGCATAAGGGGAGAGAGGCAGCGGCTAACTATAGAATTAGCTGCGTGCAGAAGGATTCGGCACTTGGGATTTGGGGACAGGAGGGAAGTCTGGCCAGGCACCCTAAAATAGTATATTTGTGTTCGATCCTCGCCCAAAATACAGACGCCACATTGGCACAGGTGCAGCTGCCTGTTTTCATACAGTCTAGCAAGTCTGGAAAATAAACACACCACCCCTGAGCTGCCCGCCTGGGAGGAGCGGAGGAATCTGATTAAAGGCATTTCCATGGAGCAGAAGCTGTTCAGACCGGAGTAAAATGGATTTGGAAGGGACTGTGTCGTGGACGCTGAAATGCGTGGGGAGAGGGGGAGCATTCGCCGACTTCAAATTGGTTTTAAATGTTGTCTGCTTTTTAATAAGATTCGGCTTTACGAAGTTAGCCTTTGTGCCTGGGGAACGTCCCCTCCCCTGCCCCCCGCCAGACTCGGGGCTGGAAGGAGCGGCCGTGCGCTCGGGCTCGGTGTCGGCAGGCAAAGGCCAACCCGGGCCTGCCTCTGAAGACCCGGAGAGGCTCTGGCGCCAAGTGGGGTGCTGTGGGTGGGCAGCCGGGCTGAAGGCCCCAGAGTGCGAGCTGGGGCCCGTGTCCCCCTCGTGCCCCCTCCGCCCCTCCTCTCTCCCCGGCCCTCGAGCCCCTGCGTGGGCCAGCTCTGTTCCGGAACCTGAAAGACAAAGCCCCCAGGAGCTTACATTCAAAAGGAGGGGACAGACCAGGGACAAAGTGGAGCATAAGGCCGGCAGCATGTTAGGCAGTAGAGAGGAAGAGGGACAGGGAGGGTGCAGCTGAACTCCGGACAGAGTGTCAGAAGACTGAACTTCAAACAGCCAGAAGAAAAGACATCCAAGGAGGCCAGCAGTGCAAAGGCCCTATGGCACGTTCTAGGAAGGGGAGGGAGATGGTTGCGGCCCAGGAGGTGGGCCCTTAAGGCCTAAGGACTGTGGATTTTCTGGGCCTAGAGGCCTCTGGCTTTGAGGACCAGGCAGACGTCCCTCCGCTCACACTGCCTGGGACGCCCTTGGCTACGGGGGCGGGGGCCCTGGGGCAAGCACAGACGCCCGCCGTCCAGGCCGTCCCAGTGTGAACTCCGGCAGTAACCCGCGTGGCCTGCACGAAGGTTCACCCTGGCCTTCCCTCCTCCCGGCCCCCGACCCTCTCCTCAGCCCCTGCCCCAGCAGACATGGGGCGCCTCTGGCCAAGCAAGATCCTCTGCTTTACGGCCCCTCAGGCCACAGCAGGTGTGTGCTTCCCGTGTCGTCTTCCGCAGCGAGCACCGCCTATAGCCTGGCACACGGATGCGCCGGCCCCTGTGTGTACACACGTGTGCACACTTATAGACGTGTGTGTGCACGTGCACACACGTGCTTGTGTGCTGTTGAGTTGTGCTTAGCACGTGCACACCTGTGTGTGCATGTGTGTGCATGTAGGTGTATGTTTTGCACGTGTGTGCCTGTATGTGTGTGTGTGCATGTGCACGGGTACACCTGTGTGTGTTCATATGTGCATGTCTGTGTGCGTGTGTATGTGCACACCTATGTGTGTGAGCGTGCACATGCATGGGTACACCTGTATGAGTGTGTGTGCACAGATATGCCTGTATGTGTGCATGCGTGTGCGCGGGTACACCTGTATGTGTGCTTGCGTGTGCACAGGTATGCCTATATGTGTGTGTGTGTGCACGGGTACAACTGTGTGTGTCCGTGTGTGCATGTCGGTGTGCGTGGTCACATGCATGGGTACACCTGTATTGTGCATGCGTGTGCAAAGGTTTGCCTGTATATCTGTGCGAGCACACAGGTCCACCTGTGTGTGTGCGTGTCTGTGTGCGTGTGCACGTGCACATTGTGTGTGTGTGTGCACGGCACACACTCACACGTGCCCATCTGTGCAGTGCATCCGGCTAGCGGGCCGGTGGCTAAGTGACGGAGGGTCCTCAGGCAGCTGGTGAGCAGCCCTTGGAGCTGCCTGGTGGTGAGCTCAGTGGGGACACATCAAACCTCCGGAAAAGTGGACCCCAGGCCGTGGCTGGCTTCCCGACCCCCTGCCTGGCCCCCCACAGTCCAGGAGGCCCTGAGAAGGGGCAGAAGGAGAAGCATCAGCCTAGGGTCAGAGAGGGAGGACAAGACCAGCCACCGTGTGGTGGCCCCAGCGCCCCACCTCTGGGTTCAAGCGTCCCTGATGCAGGAATGGAAGGAAGGACATGTGGCCTCCCCGTCTTAGACCTCCAGTCCAGATCCCCATCTGGGGCAGAGGATAGTCGTGGATGTGGACCCTGGTGCCTCATCAGGACCCACGTCCACCCAGACCCCAGCACAGACGCAGCAGAAAGGCCCCCCCCCAAACAAAAGGTCTGATATCCAGAAGCCCGCTGTCAAGGAAAAATTATTCCATAGTCTGGGATGAGGGGCCCAGTCTCAGGGCCCCTGGGTCTGAAATCGGCAAACCATCCCAACTCCATCACCTGGCTTGGCAAATGTCGCCCAGCCTGTGGGTCCCCTGGGGAGACGGGAGACCGATGCAAGCTCACCCAGTTATGAGACGCTGTCTGTGCTTAGGGTGGGGTGGGGGGTGGGGGGTGTTCTAAATCTGCATCCCCCTACCCGGGCCTGCTGGGGATGCCCTGTGCACAGTGCTGGCTCACCGAACCCCAGGCCCCTCCTCCCGCGGCTGCAGCCCCTGCTCCGCCTGGGCTGGAGCTCTCGAGCCTGCAGATCCTGCTGGTCTGGGAGAACAATGAGCTTGCCGGCCCGGAAAACGGCATTCGGTGCATAATAAGATTGCAGGAATCCCAGGACAGCAGGGAGAGTAAGAAGCAATAAAAACGCACAGCAGCCAGGACCTTGGGGCAGGCACTCGGGAAGCTCCCAGACGGTAAATCAGAGGCTCTCTTGGCATAATTCCCTGCAAACAAGATTGTGAAATATGCAAAGCATGTACCGCTCATGTTAGAGACGGAGTATGAGCATTTCACCTGTCCTATTCTCTCCTGGCTCACTCCGTCCAGGTGACTGTTCTCCAGGGTGTCCTGAATGGGCCTCTCTCCAGCGCTGGCGTGAGTCGCTGTGAGCCCCTCCTTAGGCTTGTCAGGGACCGCACCGGCGACCACACGGGTCCAAACCCCACTCCAGGCACCAGGCCACGCCCCTCTGAGTGCAGCAGGGCCAGGGACGGCTTGCAGCCCCCAGGCCTTCCCAGGGACCACAGCCAGGCCCTCTCCTGCACCACCTGGAATGTCGCTCCTAACGACGGAGATGCCAAGCAGGACAAATGGCAAAACCTCTGGGAATGAGCCGGGTTAGACACTCGCCAGTCCCTTGCCGGTGACAGTCCTCCCTGCAAGCCAGCCTGGGGCCAAGCGCATCCCGCCCCTTCCGGGGAGGAAGCCGAGGAGCCGAGCAGACATGGCTCCCCCAGCCCCACGGCCCCGCCCAGCGTGGGGGTGGGCGGCGGCCCCCAGAAGATGTGTCCCCGGCATCCTGCGACGGTGGCCTCGTTGGAAGAAGGGTCTGCGCAGATGGAGCCCAGTGAAGGGCCTCAAGGTGAGGTCATCCTGAGTTAGGCGAGTCCCGAGTCCAACGACAGGCATCCCGTAAGAGAGCAGAGAGAGACAGGACAGCCAGAGGGCCCCGAGGACACAGGCAGGGGCAGGATGGGCGAGCCCTGAGCCGGGAGCCCGGAGGTCACTAGAAGCCGCAGGAGGAAGGAAGGACCCTCCCGCAGACCATCTGGAGGGAGTGACCCCGCGGAGACCCTGACTGTGGAAGGGTGGCTTCTCTGCTGTGATGCTTCCCTACAGCAGCGCGGAGAGCTCACCCACGAGGAGTCCCTTAAGTCCTGTAGGGGCGGGGCCTGGACGGGGGCGGGGCCTGGTTCGCTGGGCGGGGCCTAGGTTCCGTGGGGGTGGGGACAGGAGGGGGTCGGGGGCGGGCCTGGTTTCTCTGTGTGGGCTCTACCTGGGTTCTCCGTGGGGGCGGGGCCTGGACGCAGCAGGCGGGGCCTAGCTCTCGGGGTGGGTCCAGGACTCTAGGGGCGGGGTCTGGGTTCTCCGTGGGGGCGGGGCCTGGACGCAGCAGGCGGGGCCTACCTCTCAGGGCAGGTCCAGGGTCTGGGTTCTCTGTGGGGGCGTGGCCAGGACTCTAGGGGCGGGCTCTAGGGGCGGGTCTGGGTTCCCTTGGGGGCGGGGCATGGGTTCTCCGTGGGGCGGGGGTTAGCTGGCTGCCCCTCCTAGCTGGTGTCCTGGTCATCTGGCGGGGCTCCAGGAAGAGGCCGCGCATCACTGTGTGTGGAGCGGCCCCACCTCCATCTGTAAAGCCGGAGGAGGGGACCGCGACCTCAGAAGTTCCTGGACCACAGGCTGCATTAATTTGAACATGCTGCGTCTCTCAGCCGGTCTGACCCATCGACTGCTCACTCCTCACTTCCAGAAATGTGGAACCTGTCGGCAATCCAGACACCAGCGGTCACCTGGGCCATCCAAGAGCACAAGAAGGGACCCGTCCCAAGGCCCACCAAGAAGGGAGAGTCACAGGGATGCTGACCAGGGGTCTCCGGTGGCTTCTCCATTTCGAGCAGAAGAGAGACGTGGCTCCTACCCCACGTGCTCTTTACAGGTTTCCAGGATCTGGGGGCATTTCCGTCCCTGCTCACAGCGTCTCTAGAGGTTAATATGCAGGGGACCAGTCACCTTGTCCCTCACGTTCCCCAGTTTACACATCCCAGAAGCCCAGGGACAGGGCTGTGTTTGGCCTGACACGGGCCCTCGAGGTCGCCGGAGCCCTGGAACCCCGCCGCCGACTGACAACGGGCGGGTTCACTCCAGGGTGCGCGGGAAACGCGTCCCTCCGCCCGAGGCTGCTGGTGCTCAGGGTCCTAGAGACAAGGCAATGACACCGGCGGTTTTCACAGAAATGAGATTCCCTCCCCAGTACAACCCGGTTTTGAGCAGTGGCCGGCCGGCCGTCTGGAGGCAGAGCCCTGCTGGGGCGGGCTAGGGTTCCCATTCAGCCAGGAGACCCCGTGAGGGTCTGGGCCCCCAGTGCGGCCGGCGAGCTCCTCTGTCCGGCCCTTGGGCTGGCTTCGCGTGGGCACAGGGGTGCACCGGGCACGTCTGCCTCGTGCCCCATGCAGGGACGAGGCCCGTCCTGTCTCAGGCAGCTCAGAGGGCCTGGCCCTGCCAGCGAGAACTTCAAACCCAACAGGCTAGTCCGCATGCGGTTTATACGCCAGGATCCGAGCCTCCTTAAGACAAAAGGAAAGCACAGCAGGCCTGCCTCCCTCCTTCTCTCTTACGCACACACAGACACACACACACACACTCACTGTGGTTTCTAGGGTGGAAACAGAGATCTGATTTGCTGAAACCGCTCCAGTAGGGACATATGCGGCTCTTCTCCCCACACCTGTGTTCTTCGCTCTGGTATTTCTAGGAGCAGATCCGTTTCGTCCTGGGGCTACGGGAATTAGCTGCACTCAGTCAGTGACCCTCATTTCTTCCTCCTTTTTCCCAGCGAGTTCCAGATTCCATTATGCCCATTAAGCCGGGGGTAGCTCACTGCCCCCCGGAGCATTCCACAGGCCAGAGAGTTCCTCCCGACCTGATTTCCATTTTCTAACAAAGAGAAGTGACATTCCTGAGTTTTGCCAGCAGGTAAAATGCCTGGTGAGGCCGCGCATAGCAGATCTCCGGCCTCATATCCCCGCGCCCCGTCTGTCGACGGGCGTCCACGCACACGCGGCCTCACGCTGCAGACCCCTCCCCGCCTGCTCGAATCTCAGTCGCCCCTTGAAGAGGGGGACCGGAGCAAATGCAGAATGCAGACGGCTTTCAGTCAGTAAGGTGGACGGCTGCCGCCTTCCCGGACCTGCCGTGTGCCCGTGCTGGGCGGTCCTGGGTCAGAGGAGTCCGTTCTGACCACCGCCCAAGGGGGCGGTGCTGTCCCCGGCCACTTCCACAGCGAGAACATTGGTCTGGTCATGTCCAGGGAGGGGGCAGAGCCAGCAGCCCCCTGCCCAGCCGCCTGGCGACGACAGAGACCCCCTCCTTCCACCATCCCCCACCGCCCTCCGCACCGGACACAAGGCACAGAGATCTGGGCCGAGAACGCTCAGACCGGGAGACACAAGTCCAAGCACCTGTCCCAACGCACCTGTCGGGATGTTGTGAACCTTTGATGAAGCATTCTGATTTAAAGGCAATAATACATCGCTCGTGTTTGTGCACACGCGTGAATATTTACACAGTGGTGCCAAGAGCTTTCTGGAAGAGGAGCTGGGAGCTTACCCTGGCCAGGTGCTCCACCAGCCGGGGGAGGCCTGGAGGGCAAAGTGGGGTCCTCCCACTGGCCACCTCACCCTCCCACCAGCAACCTGGACGCCTGGTGGATGGCCCTCGTTCCCCTGCAATGAGCTCCACGTGGTACTGGAGCCGGGCTCTTCCCAGCGCCGCCCGTGGGAGCTCGTGGCCAGGGATGTGGTCTGCCACTGCCACTGTCTGTGACGCAGGAGAAGGAGGCCGCAGGGGCAAGCCGGGAGTGGGCCCGCCGGGTCTCACGTTTCCTTCCCGCTCCGTGGGAGACGACCGACCAGCCGGGAGCAAACGGAGGAGAAGGGACACGTCGGGGGCCGTGTCGGAATGTCTTCCGTGGCCATATTTTGGCGAAGCCCTTACTTGAGTGAGAGGCTGGGAGCAGGAAAGTGTTTATTAACGGCAAGTCAACCTCAAAAGTCAGGGGATTCCGTTTCTTTCAGATGAGAATCCAATTATGTAAATGCATGTACTTTCTCCTTCAGAAATAAGGTTCAAAATAATAGAACATCAAATTCCAACATAAAATTTTGTCTATTATTTTTAACTTGCAGCGTGGAGGCAGAATACCATTTATGCCGTGAAGGAAAAGAATGTCAGATTCCCGACTCTGTGCCTCTCCCAAAGAGCCTTACGGGGGAAGACGTGACTTGGAAAGAAAGGCTCAGGGCTGGGGCATGAGCGTGGCTAACGTTACAGAAGGAATCAGGTCCTGGTCATCGCTCGCCGAGAACACGGGGGGACACGGAGTGAAGAAGCGTCCATCCCACTGTGAAGATGAGAGGCTGGAGGCCCAGAGAGGTTAAGGAACTCACCCAAAGCGGTACAGCCCGTGGGCGGATGCAACCCCGGAATTCAGAGGAGAGTCGTGTGACTCCCCAGTCCGTGGTTTAAGCTTCTCTGCTAAGAGCCAGAAGTGTCCCACCCGCGTCCAGGCCACCTGTCGCTCCAATGGCCACCCACTGCAAGTGGAACCCCGTCGACTGATCAACACGGCTTTTATGAAAGAAGGTATAAAACAATCCCACAAAAGTACACTCCAAAAAAGGAAAAATGCAACATTGTAGGGTAGAAAATCTTAATGACCCATTTATGTCAGTTTCTTTTCCTTGAGTCCCCCTAACGTTCTGTCTGGTTTTGGTTTTGGTTTCTGGAGTCGGCAAGCTGGTTGCAAATTTTATCAGGAGAAAGAAAGGAACCAAGGAAACCCTCAAAGAAAAGTGCGGGGTGGAGGGTTAGCTTGTCCAATATCAAAGCTTCCCATGAGTCCTCTGTAATTACAAGAGTCAGCACGTGATCAGACAGGCTGATGGAAGAGAGTAGAAGATCCAAGAATAGACGCAATTACATATGAAAATTTAGTTTGAAATAAAGACATCTCAAGTAGTGCAAGAA
>CM052807.1:118544685-118580833 GCA_028533885.1 Nasua narica | reverse complement strand
CCCAGTAGGTCCCGCACACGCGCTCTAATCACGGAGAACCCCCCCCAGTAGGTCCCACACACGCGCTCTAATCATGGAGAACCCCCCCCCCAGTAGGTCCCACACACGCGCTCTAATCACGGAGAAGGTGCCAGCACAGGTTTGCAAACGACCCGAGCCTCACCACGCCCTGGAGCCGAGCTTACCTCCCCTAGGCGCCCGTGTCCCGGCCCTTCCTCCGGGGACGGGGGTACGCCTCACCCCCGGGGCTCTCCCACGCTATTCCTCTGCACCCCGTCCCTGTCCCCGAGACAGGCAGCTCCGGTCCGACAAAACCCCCCACTCGCCTTGTCAGGGCGGTGACTCCAAGTGCTGACTCTTGAGTCTAAGCTGGGATCTGGCTCTGGAGTTCGTGGTAAACACGTACACGTTAAGTTTTATTGAGATTTGCCTGCGGTTGCAAGAAATGCAAGGAATTGTCTTGGCCACCTGGCCTCATCTCCCCCGACGAGAACCATGCCCAAACTCCAGCCAAGTATCAATATAATCCACCCATCTTCCTTGGGTTTCCCCGGCTGTTTTGGGGTGTGTGTGTGTGTGTGTGTGTGTGTGTGTGTTCGTACAGGTGTGTCCGCCTCCACAAAGCTGCAGTCAAGACCGTAAACAGCTCTGTCCCCAGGGTCCCTTTACAACTGCGCCCAACCCCGGCGTCCACCCATCCGCCCTCTGTTCCCAAAACTTTTCCATTTACGAATGTTAAATAAACGGAATCCTACAGGATGTACCAATCTTTCAGGATTGGATTGCTTGGCTCAGCGGAATTCCCTGGAGATCCCACGTCGTCCTGTGGGTCGGTGGTCACTCCCTCGTTGGCGTGGATGGGATGCAGCTGGTGTACCCGTTGAAGGACAGACGTCTGAGTTGTTTTCACTTCTGGCTGTTGCGAAGACAGCTGCTGTAAATGCTGGGGTCCATTCTGTGTGACTGCAAGTTCTCGTGGCTTCGGGATAAGGACCCGAGGGTGTGATTCTGTGCCTTGTTTTAGGAGGAACTGCCGGACCACGAGTGTGTGCGTCATCTCGCCGTGTGCGTCCTCGTTGGTGCCGGCTCTCGGCACGTCCCAACAGATGCACGGTGCCATCTCACTGCGGCTTCTGTTTGCCTCTCTGCATCGGGTAACGACATCGGATATTGTTTCTTGGGGCCGTCAGCCATCCGTGCCCTGTACCCATTTTCAAATCGGGTTGCTTGCTTCTTATGTTAAATTTCTAGAACTTTTTAACTCTATGTAGATGCTAGCCCTTTGTCGGATGTGTGCCTTGTAGGCGTTTTCTCCCAAAGGCTTCTCGCTCACCGCCTTACCCCTTGATGTGGACTTCTCTAGAGGAAAACATTTGATTTTGAGGAGATGCGATTTGTCGATTTTTTCTTTTTGGTTAGCATTTTGGGTGTCAGGTCCAAGAACTGTTCACTTAATCATAGGTTCTGGGTGGTTGTTTTTCTTAAAAAAATGTATTTCGTGTTTAATTATATGACCTATTTTTTTTTTAAGATTTTATTTATTTATTTGACAGAGAGAGAGAGAGAGATCACAAGTAGGCAGAGAGGCAGGCAGAGCAGAGAGGGGGAAGCAGGCTCCCGCTGAGCAGAAAGCCCAATGCAGGGCTCGATCCCAGGACCCTGAGATCATGACCTGAGCCAAAGGCAGAGACTTTAACCCACTGAGCCACCCAGGGTCCCCTATATGACCTGTTTTGAGTTAATTTTTTGTAAGTCTGAAGACTAGGTAGAGGTTCATGACTGCTGCCTGTAGATTTCCGCTCGTCCCAGGACCGTTTGTGGACAAGCTTATCCCTTCCTCTCCTGGATTGGTTTTGTGTTCTGTGAAAAACCAGCCAGACACACCTGTGTAGGTCTATCTCTGTGCTCTCCGTTTGGCTTTGCTGACCCATGCGTCCACCCTGGACGCTGGAACTACCTTCACGCTGTTGACTGTGGCTGCGCCACAAGCCATGTCTTTGATGGAATGGCTCCTGCCACTTTCTTGTTCTTCATCAGGACTATTTTAGCCGCTTGAAGACCTGTGCCTTTCCACAGAAATTTAAGAAAAATCATGTCTACATTTACAAGATGCCTTATGGAGATTTTGATAGGAATTGCACTGAACCCAGAGATCAGTGGGAGAAAGAGAGGAGGGCACCTTCAACAAGAGAAATTCTCCAATCCTTGAACACAGAGTTTCTCTCGTTTAAGTCTTTAAGTTTCTTGTTTAAGTCTTCTTGGAATACTTTCACCTGTAGTTTTTGGATTTCCAGCCTAAAGATCCTGTTTATGGTTTGCTCCATGTCTACTAACGTGAAGTATTTAATTTTCTTTGAAGTGATCCTGAACAGTAGGGTGCTTTTAACTTAAATTTCCTGAGGCTCTGTTTCATCACCTGCAAACCACAGATTTGCAAATGATTTTTGTGTGTTGATGTCGTATTCTGTAAACTTGCTGCATTCATCAGTTCTAGGGATTTATTTGTAGATTTCTTGGGATTTTTCTATTCAAAGATAATTGTCATCTGCAAATGGAGATGCCTTTATTTCTTCCTTTTCAACCTGTAGGTCTTTTCTCCCTCGCTGCCTGTCAGTGGCTAGACCTTCCAGAACTGTGTTTATCAAATAGAAGTAGGTAGATTGGACATTTTTGCCTTGTTCTCAATTTCAAGGGAAACACATTCAGTATTTGACCCTTGAATGTAAGAGCGGCTGCAAACTTTTAGTGCGTGCTCTTGATCAAGGGTAGCCCACCCTTCCTGCCTCCACACTGGCTGAGAGTTTGCTCGTGAACAGGGGCTGCATTTCATCAAATGCATTGTACTCCTCATTTGATGTAATTATACGATTTTTCTTCTTCAGGTTATTCATATGCTGGATTACTTTGATTGATTTTCAGATGTTGCATGCCTGGAATAAATCTCACTTGGTTATGATGTATAATTATTTTTAAACATTGTGAGACTCAGTTTGCTAAATTTTTTTGAGTATTTTTGCATTGAAGTTCATGAGAAACGTTGGTCTGTAGTTTCCCCGTTTGCTATACAGCTCTTGTCTGGTTTGGGTACTAAGGGAATCCTGGCCTCATAAGACGTGTTGGGACTTGATCCCTTCTCTATTTCCTAGAAGATTGCATGTAAATTTGGTATTCATTCCTCTTTAAGTATTTGATAGGATTCTCCATGGGTGCTCTCTGAGCCTGGAGATTTCTTTTTTGGAGATTTTCAATTACAGGTTAAATTTTTAAATGGTCATAAGGCTATTTAGATCGTCCATGTCCTCTTGGTTGAGTTTTGATAGCTTGAAGTGGCAGGAAATTGATCGTGGAAACTGCAGAGTCTGTGAGGGGCTGTCTGCAGTATTTCTATATTGTAGATTTAAAAGCCATGGGGTCTGTAGTGATGCCCCCTAGTGTGCTCATAATACTGATCTGCTCTTTATTACTCTTCTTAGTCTTTCCGTCCTCATGAAAGTTTATCGATTTCATTCATTTTTTAAAGAACCAGATTTTTCTTTAACTGATTTTCTCTATTATTTAGCTATTTTCAATTTCATTTGTTTCTACTTTTATCTTTATTATTTCCTTCCTTCTGCTTGCTGGGGGTTAATTTTGCCTTTCTTTTTCTAGATCTTTGCAGTAATGTAGATTTGAGACCATTTGTCATTTCTTATGTAAGCATTTAGTATTATAAATTTCACTCCCTGCACTGATTTAACTGTAACCTACAAATTTTCATATGCTGTGCATTTTTTAAGTTCAGATCCATGTATTCTTAAAATTTCTCAGAGGCTTCTTTAAGCTACAGATTATGGAGAAGTGTGGAGTTGAATTTCCATGTATTTAACAATGCTTTTGTTATGGATTTTTGTTTGGTTCCTTTACCGTCAGAGGGCACACTCCATATGATTTCAATGCTTTTAAATTTGTTAAGGTTTATTTTATGGCCCAGGAGATGATGATCCCCGAGCACTTGAAAAAGAATGTGTTTTAGATCTTCCACACCTTGTTGACTTTCTTTTTTTTTTTTTTAAGATTTTATTTATTTGACAGAGAGAGATCACAAGTAGGCATAGAGGCTGGTGGGGGGGCGGGGGGAAGCAGGCTCCCTGCTGAGCAAAGACCCAATGCGGGGCTCAATCCCAGGACCCTGAGATCACAACCTGAGCTGAAGGCAGAGGCTTAACCCACTAAGCCACCCAGGCGCCCACCTTGTTGACTTTCAGTTGCCAAGAGGCCAGTGGCAAAGTCCCCAATCACACTTATGGACTCATCTTTTCTCCTCTCAACTCTGTCAGTTCTGTTTCTCTCCAACATTTTTATTGTGGTAAGATACACATATGCTTTACCATCTTACTCATTTGTAAGAGCACATTTCTGTGGCATTAGATATGCTCACAGCATTCTGAGTCACTACCAGCGTCTGTCCCCATAGCTCTCTTCATCCTATAAAACTGAAATGGATTCCATTTAACAACAACCCCCCCCTCCACCGAACAGCCTCCCTCAGTCCGTGGTGCCCACACCTCCGTTGGTTTTGTCTCATGTATTTTGAAGCTTATTGTTCTCTGAACACACATTTTGGATTGTCGTATCTTCCCTATAGACTGAGCCTTATATGGCTATGTAATGTCCCAAATGATTTTCTTGGTTTGGAAATCATTTTATCTGGTATTCAGAGCCATTTCTTCTTTTTTTAAATTTTTTTAAAGATTTTATTTATTTATTTGACAGAGAGAGAGATCACAAGTAGGCAGAGAGGCAGGCAGAGAGAGAGGGGGAAGCAGGCTCCCTGACGAGCAGAAAGCCCGATGTGGGGCTCGATCCCAGGACCCTGAGATCATGACCTGAGCTGAAGGCAGAGGCTTTAACCCACTGAGCCACCCAGGTGCCCCCATTTCTTTTTTTAAAACTGCTGTCTGCATGAGGTACACTGTACATATTTTCATGTTTTTATTTCCAGTTTATGTATGCCTTAGGACATGGAATGACTGACTGTCTTAGAAGTGGTATATATTCAGATTGTGTGTTTTGCTGTGTTTTGTTTTTATTCACTCTGCAAATCTCCATTTTGTAAATACCTGTATTTCAACCGTTTACATGTGTGGTGATTATTGACAGGTTGGCACTGAAGTCTGCCATTTTGTTATTTTCTATTATTTTCTCTTCATCTCATGCCTCTGCTTCTCTTTCCTTTCCTTCCTCTGAGTTATCAGAATTCATTTTAGGATGTCATCTTATTTTATTCATAGTGGTTTTAGTGTATCTTTTTATCTAGTTCTGTAGTAGTTTTCTCTGGATGTGTCTATAAGCTTGGAGCAGTCTACTGGTGCCAACAAGTCACCACTTGGAGTGAAGTGTGGAATCCTCACTACCACTGAGGTCCTTTTATCTTCCTCACTTTTGAATGCTGTCTTGGCCATTAGGTCGTATTGCCATGTTTGTTTAATCATCAACTATGATTTATCAAACTCTACTGTGTATGCCCATATTTCTGCTCTTTACTTTCCTCTATTTTCTTCCGATGCTCCAAGATTCCTTCATTTGTCATTTCCTTCCTGTTTGAAGGATTCACTTTGCCCATCTTCACTGGTAAATCTAGTAGGAACAAGCTTTCTTAGTGTTTCCTCATTGGAGAATATTTTCATTTCTCTTTTATTCGCAAAGGTAAGTTTTGCCAGATACAGAATTCGCAGTAAACAGTTCTCTGAGCAACTGGAAAACAACATGGCGCTTACCTCTGGTTTCGGATGAGAAGTTCCCCATCACTCAAGCTGATTCTCCTGTCGGCGATCGTGTTGCGCTCTCTGGCTGATTTCAAGACTTTGTTTATTTTCATTTTCCTTTGGTTTACAGAATTTTCATTGTGGTGCCTTGGCATGGACGTCTTTTGGCTTAATCTGTATGCTTTGCACGGTTGTCTTGGATTTGTGTGTTTGTGGCTTTTGCCAGAATTGGAAAGCTTTCAATCATTATTTCTTTAAATACTCTTCAGCTCCCTCTGTTCCTTTCTCTTTACCTCTGGGACATACAATGGTAGTGGACATTGGACATTGGACATTCTGAAATTTTCCCACGGGTCCCAGTGGCACCGTTCATTTCTGTTTTCGGTTGATTTCCGTCTCTTGCTCGACTGAGTGAATTCTGCTGTTCTGTCCTCAAGCTCACTGATTCGGTTCTCTGTTATCTCCGCTCTGCTGCTATGCCCACCCAGCAAGCGCTTGTATTCAGTTTTGCATTTTCATTCTACAATTTCCCTTTGGTTCCCTCTCTCTCTTTTTTAATAACTGCCTTTTTTTTTTTTTGCTGAGATCTCCCATTCTTTCATTTCTTTCAAGAGTATTTTTAATTCATTGCTGAAGCATTTTTTTTTATAATGGCTGCTTTAAAATTCTCATCAGAAAATCCCAACTTCTGATTCATCTTGGTGTCTGTGACCATTTATTGTTTTTTCCCTCCTTCAAGCTGTGATTTCCTGGTTCTTGGTGTCACGGGACATTTTGTCTAAGATGCCGGGAGACTCTGGGTCCCCTTTAAATCATTTGTTGCAGCAGGAAATCACCCTGTTTATATTTAGCGTGTGGGTCCCGGCCAACTCTCGTGCACTACGTTTCCAACGACAGTTTGATTTTTAGTCTTTCTGTGCTATTTCAGTTTTCTTGGCTAGTCTGGTGCCAGCGGGGCTTACGCTGGTTCGTGCTGGTGCTGTGCACGAGGGAGGAAGCAGTTTCCCCAGGCCAGCCCCAGTGTCTCAGCGGGGACAGATGCGGTGCGACACCCTCCAGACCCCCTAATGTCCGGTCTCAGGCAGGGCAGGGGGCTCCCGGGCAGGGACAACCAGGGTCTTCCCAGACCACCTGGGCCGTCCACTGTAGCTGAGGCTCCTACCAGCTTTGCAGACTTGTGTCTGCATATTTCGGCAGGAGAAGGAGTCGGATCTGGCAAAGAAGGAGGGTGCCCAGCCGTGGCACTGGCAGGGACCCCAGTGGACCCCCTCATGGGTGCTGGTGGGCTGCCGATGTGGGATCTGGGGGAGAACGGCCCCAGCAGGGACGTCTTCTATTGCTGCATAGGGGGAGTCAGCCGACTCTGGGTGTTGCTTCCTTGTTTCCGTGGAGGAGGGCGTGAGACCCCCGGTGCAGGGCCGGTTCTCCATCTCTGGGGCTCTGCACCAGCTCTCCTTCCTCTCACCGCAGGCCCGGGTTCCCGAGTTCGCAGCCACACTGCACAGAAAAGAGCCGGGGGAAATGAAGCTTCACTGTCTTGTCTGCTCTAGAAGTCCACACATTTTTAAAAATTGGGGTTCACGTGTTTTGTTCTACGTCCTAAAGCTCGCCATTTAAATTACACAATCCGGCGGTTTTTAGCGCATCCACAAAGTTGTGTCATCGTTACCTCCTCCTGATTCCAGAACGTTTTTATCATCCAAAAAAAGAAACCCCGCACTCGCTAGCAGCCGTCCCCGGTCTCGGAGTCAGCCGGGCTGGGGGCAGGGCACCTCTCCGCACGAGTCACGGGCCCGTTGATGTTTGATGACACTCGCGTAAGGTGACAGCTTGATTAGGTTCGTTGTGCCTTGTACACGAGGTCAGAGACTCCGAGAGACGCCGCGGGGGGGAAAGACAGCACGGACGGCAGGCTGGGGCGCGCACGGCGGGGCTGCGGTGGGGGGCGCGGTCCGCATCGCTGGTGGGCCTCGCCAACTCCAGGAAATGGCTCAGGAGCAGCCGTGAGATATGCTGATTGTTTTCATCAGTTCGGGTTCCGATGAGCGTGTAGCACGTTTGCGTGTGCACACACACCTGTGCGCGGGTTTGGAGGAAGCGTTTCTGCGTCCCGCCAGGAGCTCCTTCTCGGGGCGTCCGGGTGACAGCCGGTGGCATCACATGGGCTCGGCCACGAGAAGGTGACCAGCCGTCCCGGGCGTGTAAGCAGCAGAGTGTGTCTCACAAGGCAGACGCCTCAGTCCTGCAGCAGCCAGTCCTCGGGGGGCAGGAGGGGTCGCAGCCCGCGCCATGAGGAGGCGCCCGGCCCCCTGCCCATCCCTCCTCCCAGCCCCTCTGGATCCGGGGGCACGGAGCCGCGCCTCACGCCGCTCGCCCACCTCTGATTTCCACACGGCCTCCGTGACGCGCCATGTCCTTCCCATCTCAGGCCTGATGTCAGGGACTGGGGAAAAGACCAGGTCTATCCAAGGGGAGGAAGCAGGATCACCTTAGGAGTTCGGGAAGTCGGGGCTTCCGAGTTTTTCTTCCACGGAAAGGGACCCACCATGTAAGGCACAGCACGCAGGCCTGGTGAAGGGGCGCGGACGTCGGGCTCCACCGGGAGCTCCCCGAGGGCCGGCGAGTGGGCTCGGGCGTGCAGCCTCCCAAGCATGGATGGAGAGACACCACCCGACGGTGGTCCCTCCGGGCCTCCGCCTCTGCACCCGCCTATCTCCCGTGGCCCAGAAGGTCGAGGAGATGGGCGTCCAGGGCTCCGCATGCCCCCCACACTCCGGCAGGTGCTTTGGATTCCAAGCAGTAAGCGGTACTAAATGATTAGAAGTAAATGCTTGTGAGCGGGACGAGAAAGCCATTTATCATTTCAAACTCTTCCCTCGAGGTGCACAGGCTTTAGACAACATTCATCTTTATTCTTCTGCACTGTAGCCGCCCATCAGAAAGCCAGCTAATCTCCCTGACTACAAAACCATCTACGAAAATATTTCTATACAATGCAAATTTCAAGATTTATCATCGCCCATACCCATAACTTAGGATGCATTAGGCTGGTGTTATCAATTTTAATAATAGGCTTCCTAGCTAAAATTTGGATCAACATCACTGGGTTTTTCAAAATTTCATTACGAGACTCACTGAAAACACAATATCCCATGAAGAAGGCGTATTTCTCTTGTCGGGAACGGGGACAGCCGTGCTGACGGCTGCTGTGATTTCTCTTCTCCCTCCCTCATGGGGTTTCTGTGCCACGTCTGCCCACTTGACTCTGTCGTCCCACGTTTCCCTGCATCTGCGTCTACAGATTTCAGTGTCTTCTCTGCACTTCCAGATGTTAAATTAATTGACTCCCATGTCTGGTTTGTTTTCTTAGAATTCCCAGGAAAATATGGGTTCCTTTTCAAAGAGACTCGTAGCCTC
Source organism: Nasua narica (assembly GCA_028533885.1). Taxonomy (NCBI): domain Eukaryota; kingdom Metazoa; phylum Chordata; class Mammalia; order Carnivora; family Procyonidae; genus Nasua; species Nasua narica. The sequence goes on along the minus strand of CM052807.1, from coordinate 118,571,672 downwards.
TGCCTTCACTGGGGACTGTTTATGAAATCTTAAGTTTCAGATTTCTTTCTTCCTTTCATTTTTTCTTTCTTTCTCTCATTCATTCTTTCTTTTTTTAAGATTTTATTCATTTATTTGTCTCAGAGAGAGAGAGAGATCGCAAGCAGGGGAGCAGAAGAGGCAGAGGGAGAAGCAGACAACGTGCTGAGCAGAGAGCCTGACGCGGGGCTCGATCCCAGGACCCCAAGATCGTGACCTGAGCCGAAGGCAGAGGCTCAACCCACTGAGCCCCCCAGGCGTCCCCCCGCTTCGTGCTTCTTAAAAACTGCATCCACTGAGCCCGCCCCTCCCCCAGCCACGCTCCCTTCCCCCAGGGACAGTCTGGGTCTGTCTCCAGAAGCGCCCCCTGTGGAAAGTCCCTGGGTGGTGGTCCCACCGCAGAGACCCGGGCGGGGTCGGCCGGCCTGCAGCGGCACCAGAGGGACGCCGCCGGGCTCTGGGGCTCTTCCCGAGGCGAGTGCCCGAACTCAGACGGCCGGTCCACGGCCACGTCCACGTCACGGCCACAGGAGGAGCCACGTCCTCGTGTCGCAGATACCTCCGTGCGGTAACAACGGTCCCCGCGGCTGATCTGTGACCCCCACGGAAACCACCTACGGGTCGTGGTCGCTTTTGTGGCGGAGCGGTGCAAACCCCGCCTCCCGCGTGCGGCCCGTGTGGCCCGAGAGGGACTCTGACGCGCATGCAGGCCCACGGAGCTGCCCACCCCCGCCCCCGTTGACGCCTTCTTCTGAGGCGACAAAGCCACGAAAGGCACGCGAACAGACTCGCTCTCTCACCTCACAGCACGCGTCCTACAGCAACGACGGCGCCGCGGGACCCAACAAGGACGCGACTGCGGGAAGCCGGGAGGCCGCAGGCCGGCCCGCCCACTATCCCCGCGCCCCTGCCCCCGTGCTCATGCCAGCCCCCCACCGGGGCGAGGCCCGGGTCTTCTCACCCTTAAGTCTTTCCTTCGGGCGGAGGGTCTGAGGCGCCGGTCAATATTATCCCACGAGACGGATCGAGCACCGTGCAGACCTGGACGCAGGAGGGCGCTCGTCCAACACCTGACCCGCCAGGCGGTGTCGGCCGGGCGTTCTCGGCGGCCCCGCGCGGGGTCATCTTCAGCCAGGGCCCCGCTGGAAAGGGCGGGGACGCGTGCCCGGGAACGCGGCGATCGCAGGCGGACCTGCGCGTCTGTGAGGAGACGGCCGCGGCATGTCCGCCGTGGTGAGCGGTGACGCCCTCGGAGACGGCACGGCGGCTGAGCCGGGCCCCCGATGGCCGGGCCCCTGATGGCCGGGCAGCCGGGCACAGGTGCACGGGGGATGAGAGCGTCGGGCGGGCGCACCTGGGGAGGCCTGGCTCCCCTCTGCCCGGCACCCGCGGAGGAACCGCCCCTGGGCTCTGGGGTGGGAATTCCTCTGGCTCCAGTCTGGGGGACACGCTCCCTGGGACGAGGCCCAGCCGTGGACGTGCGTCCCCATCTCACGCGGGGCACGTTCAGACCTTCACGGTAGAGTCGGAACAACACAACTTCCCAGGGGGCACAACACAGATTGTTACGGATTAAAGACACACAAAACACAAAAACAAAATCAGAGCGACTCCCAGTTCCCAGCAAGAGGGCTTTCGTCCCAAGGCCGCCTGGACAGGATCCGGGCTGGCCGGGTGACCAGTGATGGCCTCTGCCTGCCCACCCCGCACGGGGACCGGAGCGCACGGCCGTCTGGGTCTGTGTGCACACGCGTCTCTGGAGTCGTGCAGACAGGCACCCGGAGGAGTGTGTCCATGTGTGTGTGCGCGTGCACGTGTGCGTCTGTGTGCGTGCGGCAGGGAGGCGTCCTTCAACCATCCGGAATCACGGCGCTGACACAGGACGTCGCTAACCCCTCCCACCCGAAGGCACCTTACGGTCGGACCCCTCCGTCCCCCAAACGGGCGCACAGGGGTGTGTGCCTGCTCCCCCCGTCCCGCCCCACAACCAGGGCCCAGGGAGAGGGCTGTGCTGCCTGCGCACGGGGGGTGGCGGGAGTGCCACACGCAGACCCCGGCCGCGGTGGCCGCGGTCCCGCGCCTGCAGCCTCCAAGCTCCGAGAGTTGGTGCCCGTTGTGGCGGCCACGGCCCGTGCTGCCCCCGCGACCGCCGAGCTGACCGCAGGGGCAGAGACCAAGCCCCCCGCGAGCGCCCGCGCACGCGGGCTGGACCCCGCCCCACCCGGAGCAGGAGGCTCCACGCCTGAGGCCCCCCCCCCCCCCCGGACCGGAGCAAGGTCGTGCGTGCGGGGGGGTGGGGGGGGAAGCCCGGGCAGGAGGGATGGGCAGGCAGCCGCCCTGTCGTCCCCCGAGGGGACCTGGGCCTGCAGGAAAGCTCGTCTGTCACCTGCAGCGCTGGGACGTCTGCTGTCCCTGCCCCTCGCCATGCACTCACATCTGGCGGGTCCACTGGTGTTAGCATGGGGTCTCCTCTCGGGACACCTCAGGCCGCCCGCGGGCTCGACGTGCCTGCTGTCCCCCCTCCCCCCCAGCAGACGCCCCCCCCCGCGAGCGTCCCAGCCCCCCGCCCCCGTCTACACAGCCACACTACTCCATCCTACAGGTGCGCGTCCTCCTCCTCCAATTCTCACCCCCTGTGATTGCAGAGAAGTGGGCGGGAGGTGAAGGGACCACCGGACTCAAGGAGACCGTGGTCGGGTCACTGCCGTCGAGCCTGCCCCCAGCGCGGCCCCCGGGTTCCTCCGCACCGCTCCCGGTCTCCGTCCCCTCTACCAGCGCCCTAAGCCCCCAGTGAGACGAATCAGGACTCTCGACCCTTTGTCATCAGCCAGCTAGAGCTGCCTCGTCTCCCCAGCTCGGGGGGGGGGGGGTCCCGGCGCTCCTGTGCTCGCGGCCACATGGCCCCATCTTTGCCTTGGGCGGGACGTGTCCCCTCTGTCTGTGTCTCTTCTGTTTCTTACCAGGTGCCTGTTGGATTAGGGCCCACCTGCACCTCCAGGATGACCCCCCGGGGACCCTCAGCTAATCACCCCTGCAAAGACCCTATTTCCAACCGGATCAAGTCACAGGTTCGGGGGGACGTGTGTTTGGGGGACACAGCTGCACCCACCACAGCGGGAATCGCATTTCCCAGCGAATATCCAGGCGGTGGGCGCTGGAGCGGGCAGCAGCACACAGCGGGGGCCCCAGGCCAGCGGGGTGGCCAGGCCAGTGTGCTCCAGGATCTTCCCGGGAAGAGGGGCTCCGGGACGACCCTGCGGGACGCGCTCCAGGAGAGGTCAGGCTTCACGCTCCGACGGCCGACTGTGTACTTCAAGTTCATGTGCCGCGGGCCCTGCGGCAAACTTGCAGCCGAGCAGAAGCGATTTTCCCAACGAGCCGTCCCCGGAAACAATGCCGAGTGTGGCCCGGAGGCCTCGGCAGTGACGGCGCGACCTCCGGCCGTGACCTCACGCTCAGACGCGGATCGCAGACCGGCCCGCGACGGACGCCAGAGAGGCCAATCGGCTCCAGGGCTGTCCTCGCGCTGAGCCTGGCAGAGGCCGCCTCGCAAGCGCAGGGGACGGGCTCGAGCCCCCTCCTCCCGGTGGGTCCTCGCAGGCCCGGGCTCCGAGGAGCATTGGTGACACACCCGCGAAGTCCGCCCCGCGCTTCCCCCCCGCACCCATCGCCGCCCACTCGCTCCTGCCGTCCACAGACGCTCACCAGGCGGGGACGGCCATGCCGCGAGGGGCGGCGCGAGGACCACCGCGAAGACCACGCAGACCCCCAACCCGAGAAAACAAGCCCACTCCGGCCTCAGCGGAGGTAGAGGTGAGCTGACGGGTCAGCGGGGACGTGACCCCCCAAGGTCCGGGGCCCCGCCGCCCAATGCGCCCGAGCTGGCCGCCTCCTGCGCGGGCTCCCGGGGTCTCACACACGAGGACGAGGCCCACGGCTGGGACTGCGTCCTGACGCCAGGCATCCCCGTGAGCTGCCGACCGGCCGCTCGTCCCGACGGCCGGGGATGGGGGCCCTCCGCAGGCTCTCCCTGCGGAACACAAGGCTGAAGTCCACTTTGCATTCGCTCTGTGTCCCCATCAAAATCGTCTTCATTTCCCAAGACATGTAGTTTGTCTTCAGGGAAACGGCCTCTCGGGGTCTGAGAGGGCTCCCTCATTAACAAAACGGCAGGCGCACTTCCAGGTCCGACCCCTGAGCGATGGGTCTAGACTGGTCTCCAGCCCCAGCCGCAGACTTTCAATTCCCGCTGTCGGAAGGCAGGCTCCCTCGGCGGCAATGACAGTCAGCTGTCACTCAGCATTACTTAGCTTCCCGGCGAGGGGACGTCCCTGGGCACCTCGGGTCCCTGCTCTCCACGCCCAGGTGCCGCTGGAGGCGTCCCCCACAGTGCTCCTCATTCCCGCGCGCTGTCTCGTCTACACTGCAGGGGCAGGAACCCGGGGTCGCTGGGGCGGGCAGAGCTCCCTCCCTGGCTGCGGGAAAGCTTGCGTTCGTCTCTTCCTCTGATGCAGCCAGGAAGGCAGAGACTTGAGTGGCGAAGGACTAGCCACGCAGGGACCTGCCTCTGGGGCCGAGTCTGGAAGGAGCTAGAGGAGCGATGGACAGGCTCCCCTCCCATCGGCCCCGTGGTCCAGCGTGGAGTCCGTCTCCCCGGGTGTCTCCGGCGCTCACCCGTCCAGCTGCCCCCTCCGGGGAGCTCAGGGACAGAACCCCGCAAGAAGCTCGGGTGACTGGTGACTGACTTCAGGCCCCTTCGTGGAACAGGGGCCCAGGCTCACGGGACCCGAGAGCCGGGAAGGGTCGGACCCCACAAGGCTGCCCACCTCGTCCACAGGGCGAGTCCTGGGTCCCTCTCATCTCTTCCTCCCCCCGGCGGGACGTCCCTGCGGTGGGCAGGGGCCGGTCACGTCTCGGACACGAGCTCCTCCTCGCCCGGCCTCAGCCCCCCGTCCACTCTCCGGACGGGACAGCGTGGCGGGGGGACCTTCGCAGGGCTGGAGCGAGAGGAGAATGGAGGACGCTTGTCCAAAAGTGGGAAGAGGTCCCATGAACGACGGCAAATGGGAAGTTTTTCTCCTCCCTTCGTGCTCTGTGCTCGCGAGGGGTTCCCTCTCCCTCTCTGTGTCCTTCCCGGGGCAGACCTGCTGGACCCTCCCCGGCAGCACGACGGAGTTCACCTTCAGCCGCACGTCCTGGGTGCCGACGTAGGAGTGCCTCCCGCGCGTGCAGACCCTCGCCGTGGTCACCCGAGCGCACACTCGCCGAGACACTGGCCCCCGGTCCTCCGGCAGCCGCGGCCACACCGCCCCACGCTCGGCCTGCTCTGTCTCATTCCCGATGCACGCGGGACCCTGTGAGGAAGACAGGCTGCGACGGGGTCTGTCCGCGCCCCCCGCGTGTGCAGCGGCGGCCCCCACCCTCTGTTGGTCACCCACCGGGTCTCGCCGAGCCCCGTGCACCGTGAGCACCACAGACGTCTCTGCTAACAGCATCGGGGGCAGCGGGCGCGTAGGCTGCACGTGTGCCCTCGGCTTCCGCGTAGGCTCGGGGGTCCCCGCGACCTCACTCACAAAGTGCAGGGTCAGCGGGAAGGTTGAAGGCATCTCATGGTGAGATGAGGCTTTGCACCAAACCCGGGCCCCGCTGGGGGCCACCCGGGGTCCCCCTCCGAAGCTGGCCCTGCAGGTGGATGGGGCAGGTTTGCGGGGCCGGAGGGAAAAGCCCGCAGGCCGCTTGCCTGCTCAGGCCGGCGCTCGCGCGTCCCGGGGCCTCGTGAACACCCGGGCGTGAGGCGTCGCGGGCAGAGCCCTGCTTCCTGATGGACGAGGGGCACCCCCCCTCCCAGCTCCAAGCACCAGAGAAGACCCACTCTCACACCTCTAGTCTCATCTGTCCATCCCTCCACACCCCAACCCTGCCACGGCAGCCAGGGCTGGCCTGGGGGTGGCCCTCCAGGGACACGGGGGCTGAGGATTCTGGGACAAACCTGGGGGCCCAGAGCTGTGACACCAGGGACCCCGGCAAGTTCCTGCTGGGGACAGCACAATGCCAAGTCTCGTCCAGGCTGGGAGGGCGGCCCAACGTTTAAAGTCAAACACAGGCCAGGCTGGAGGAGGTCAGGGCCGGCGCACCCTGGAGGTGTGGGGGCGCAGGACGAGGTTCGGGGGGCAGGAGTGCTCGGTGCTGGGGCCTGTGGGCTTAGGGGCCTTGGGTGTGTGCCTTCGTGCCCCCCACCTGCGCCGGCCTCACCGGGCATCGTGGACATCCCCGGGACAGCGGGTGGGGGGCACCCAGCAGCCTCGGGCTCGGGGAGCAGGCATGTGTCACGTGGGCCAGGTGACCCTTCACCCCCGGCCGGCAGAGTGTGCCACAGCCCTGCTCCCGCCCTCCCCAGCTCGGCCTGGGGCTCTGCTGCCCCCCTGGGGACCTGGCCCCCAGCAGGGGTGGCACTGGGTGCCCTTCCCCCACACCTGCAGCGGCCTCCTGGCTCCCCGCCGGCCGCCGTGGGCCCCGGCCCTCGCTCGCGCCTGCCCCAGAAGCGGTTCTGCTCCCTCGGAGCCCGGGCGGCCCATCTTCCAGCTGCTTGGCAGCTCCTTGTCCCAGTTTCTCAGCTCTGGGGACCCGGCGGCCGTTAAGAAGGGGCCAGGATGGGCAGCCGCGCTCTCGGAGCGGCGGGCGGCGGCTCTCCGGTGGGAGGCAGCTGTTGTCGCATCCCCGTCTCCAGGCCCCTGTGAGCGGTTTGCTTCCAACTTGGGCTGATGGCCTCACGCTCTGATTGCTCACGGATTCTATTTAAAAACGGGGCCGAGGAGGGAGGTGGGAAATGAGCACGCGGGTGCCCAGGAGGGACCCCCGTCTGAAAGCAGAGAATGAGGTTTCCATCTGAGCCGAATTCCTCAGTGGCCTCCGGCGATGCCTGTGATGTCCCCAGGCTGACGGCACCGTGGCGCCAAGCCGGGCTCGGCTGCCAGGAGCCCGGTCAGCGGGAGGCGAGAGGGGACGCTCATCCACGCGGTGATCCAAGGCGTAGGGCCCCTCGTTCTCCTCCAGGAGAACCTCCTGCTCCCAGTGTTGCCGGCCACCCTGGGAGTCCCGTGGCCGCCGCACAGATGCTGTCCTGCCCCGGGGACCCCGTGTTCCTGGAGGGGCCATGTCAGGATGCGTCAGAGCGCTCGGTCCCATGGGACACCGTCCTGACCACCTGCTTCTGTAACACGCGGCCATGGCTGAGGTTCTGGGGGTCTCAGCCTTCTCTGGGGCCCCCCAGGTCCCCCCTCTGGGCGGCGGGCCTGTGGGGGGCGGGGTTGCTGGGCCATGTGAGCGGGAGCCCAGGGGAGTCCTGGGCTGTGGGAGGGACGCTGGGGACGCCTCCCTCCTCCCAGAGGACCCGGACGTGCCTGGGCACAGCCAGGTCACGCATCCCGCTGTGTCCCCCGGAGCACGCGCACCGGGGCCCCGGCCCACCGACCCTGGGCTCCGGCCACGGGACGCACCGTCTCGGCCGCCCGAACGCTCTCTCTTGCTCCAGAACTCGGCAACCGCTCTCGGTAACGACCTTCCCAGGAACAGTTGCTTTTTTAGGGCAAATTCTCTCCTTACGGTGATTTCAGGCACAAGCGACCACATACAGGTGACACATTCCAGAGAGGGAAGCGTTCGTGGAAACGCTCGAATCCCATCTCGGTCGACCCATGAGAAGAGCCAGGGTGGGTTTAGACGCCCGGCGCCGGGTCTGGAGGGCCTGGAACTTCTCCTTGGTAATCGGGGAGCGCGTGGCCGTCGCCTCACCCGACCCCGCCGGGGGCCTTGCGTGCGCGCTCGCTGGTCAGCGCATCCACGAGAGTGGACCACGCCGCTTCTGGCGGGGCAGGGGCCCCACGCGGTGCCCGAGCTGCCATAGACCCTCCTCGCGGGCCCTCGGCCCCTGGCGGACGGGCCGGCTGCGGTCCGCATCCGAGGAAAGGGGCCAAGAGCTTGCACACAGAGGAGGGAGCCGGGAAAACGATCCCGCGGAGGCAGGAGCCGCCTGCCGCGTCTGACGGATTGCTGGGGGACAGTGAGGGAATAACCAGGGAGGACAGGGAGGCGGGAGCTAGAGGAGTGGGGTAGCCCCTCAGAGACGGGGACGCAGGGACGGCCGAGGGGGCTCGGAGCGTTGTGGGCGGCACCCAACAGCCAGACGGAGCCCTGTGGGCACCGTCTTGTCCTTCCCAAACCCGAGCAAGCCTCCCGCCCATGTGGGCTGTGCTGGGGCCCGAGGTGGCCAGGCGGGCGGTGCCCATCCCTGACGTAGGCCCGGAGCCCCTCTGAGACCCACAGCGTGGCCATGGTGAGTACGAAGGGAAAGGGGTGTCCACGGCAGTGGTCCAGGGTGCGGGACCCTCGTCAGTTCTGCCCAGTGCATTTTGGAGTTGGGGATCCCCGCAGCCGGGGCTGGCTTGGCCCCGAACTCAGACAGGAAGTAAGGTGAGCAGGAGGCAGACTTTCAGCCCACCCTGGGTCTGCGCCCAGTGCCGGGAGAGGGGCTGGGGCACTGAGCGTCCCGAGGGCAGGGGTCTGGGGCCCAGCAGCCTGGACAAGCCTGGACAGAGCTTCTCCATCAGCTCCAGGAGGTCCAGGGCCTGTCCAAGCTGCGCCCATCACGCCGGCTGTCTGGCCCCCAGCCCCAGGCCGCCACCTGCGGCCCGACCCCCGCCCCACTCCAGCCCCTCCTCCCCACTGCAGGGTCTCCCCTCGTCCCGGGACCCCGGAGCGTGGCATCCCGTCCCCCGGGGGCTCCAACGGGGAGTGACGGTCTAGCCGGCCGGGAGCACTCGGGAGGATCGCCTGGGTCCCGAGCAGGGAAAAGCCATCAGGAAGAATTGCAACCCAATTTCCGAAAGCCGCATTTAGAGCTGCTTCTCCTTCTGAAGTGGGACAGGACGCGACAGAGGGAACTGGGCCGCGGGCTGGTAAACAGCTCAGTCTCCTGGAGACCGTGGGAGAGAGAGGGACAACTGCAGCCCGAGGGGGCCGCCAGGCCGGCGTGCCCCCAGCCCCCTGCAGGGCGTGCCCGCCCCGGGGAGACGCCGTCCACTTCTCCACCAGCAGAACTCAGCTCCCAGTGGGGACCACGTCCTCTCCCACCTCCGAGGCCCGGAGCCCTGGGGGCCCGGACGCCCCAAAGTCTGGCTCATTCGGGCTGTGCACATGCGGGGTGGCAGGGGAGTACATGGAGGGGCGGCCCCCCGAGCCTGTGTGTGAGGACAGCAGAGCCTGGAGGGCGGGACCCCATGCCCGGGCCTCCCCTGGACCCCGGGTCGGGCTGGGGCATCCCGGGAGGCCCTGCACCAGAAGCCAGCCGCGTCGGGGCTCCGGGCCCGCTACGGTTTCCTCCGCGGCACCTGCTTCCCACGCTTTCCTCGTGGCTCGAGGGGAAAGCAAGTCCTCGGCCTTGAGCCCCCCAGACCTCCCTCGCGGAGCAGTGTGGCTCCCCTGGCCCAGCTGGCCGGCCTTCCCATGTGGCCCTCGTTCTCTGGGCCACCAGACACCGCGGAAGGTCCGTCCGTCCCGGTGACCGGACGCCCCACAACCCGCACAGCGCTGGTGGGCGGGCACGATCGTTACCAGCACACGGCGCTCCGGTTCCGGCGTCCTTGGAAAAGCCGCGGTGAGCCCTCTCCCACCCGGAGTCTGACCTCAATGTGGCCACACCGGGAACCAGAATGCCTGCTGCCCTCCAGCTCGGGGTGCCCTGGACGGGACCAGCCAGAGGACCCCCGCCGTGCGCCCCGAGCATTAGGGAGGGGGAGAAGCCAGATGCAAGCCTCGCCCTGGCCATCCGCTCTCCGCGTGCCCTGGGACAAGCCTTGCAGCTTCCTGAGCCTCAGTTTCCCCATCTGTAACACTAGAGTAGCAACCCCTGTCCAGACTCTGCCCCGGGGTCCAAAGGGACAGCCCCAGAGGGTGAGCCGTGCTGAGAAGCGCAGGTGCCGTGAGCGCCCTGCACGGTCCTTGTCCGGGGTGTGGCCCCCGCTTCTGAGACATGCGGGCATGGGGTGTGGGGGGGGGTCGCAGCTGGACGAGCTGGGGGCCTGCACTGTGGCCAGCGCTCCTCGGGATCCCTCCTACCCCCGGCCATTCTGGATGCCGCCCCCCCACCAGGCAGGTGCAGGTGCTGAGACCCCTACAACACACCCCTGCCTCAGACAGACCGGGCACCCTTCACCCCTGCCCCCCAGCCGGGGACTCCTGCTGCCAGAAGCCCTGGGGTCCAGGGCACCTGAGGCCAAGCCTGGGGGGCAGCCTCCCCCAGGGGCCCTCCCCCTCATCCGCTGTCGTGCGCCAGCTTAACTGGACCCCTGCAGAACTTGCTGGACGAACGGATTGTGCTTCTTGAAGGAAGTGTGGGAAGCTCAGGGGCCCGGTGGCCACCTCCCTCACCCCCGGCCATGCGCCCCACAGACGCCTCTGTGGGATCCCCGGCCTGGCTGATCGCTGCGCTTCCCAGCTCCTACTGGGAGTGACTTGTCCCCAGCTAAGCCGCCCCCTCCTCCAGGCAGCCTTCCCGGAGCTCACTCCCACGGGCTGGCCTTGATGCTCTGCTTTCTGCCGGCCTCCCCTCCTGAAGCGCAGGAGCCCGTCTGCGCCCCACCGGACGTTCCTGCCGGCCTGGGTCGAGCCTGTGACAAGCCCTGTCCCCCTGGCTGCACCTCCCTGGGCTTTCGGCAGGAGGGCACCTGCCATCTCTGTGCATCGTACATTAGGGTCCGGGCCCCGCGGACGGGGTCTTGTGGTCAGTGTGTCACTGGACAGCCTGGGGTAGATGGGCGGGGGAGGAGGCTCGGGCGCTGGAGCCCGGCAGGGCCCAGGGAGGTTCTCCGGACCCTGGGGAGGCAGGAGCCGGGGTTCCCCTCTGGGGCTGGGCACTGCCGTCCTGTCTCTCAAAAAAATAAGACATCTGTCCCCCGCTCTGAGGGCTGCTTCCTGAGTGATTTATGGCCTTATTATGAAACCCTCCGAAGGATATGGATTTTTTCAGAACAATTTACATTTGGGGGGAAATTGGTCACCACGCTGCCCTCTCCCCTGAATGCCCAGAGCCGCAGGCTGGTTGTTGAGGGTCCCCGCACCCCGGCCTCGGGGTCCCTCAGCCAGCCCAGCCTGGGCCTCGGCGTGCACCCACTCAGCCGTAACCCGGGCTAGCCAGCTCCAGGCAGGCCCCCGAGTCTCACGGGACAGGGGACCCTGTGGCTGGGCCCCCGGGGTCCCGGGCCGAGGGGGCTCTGCCGGCCCCTCTGTGTGGGCAGAGCCAGCCCCTCCCGCACCCGTGCCCTGGTCTAACTGACGAGGGCTGGCACTTCCTTCCCACGCGGGGGCTGCGTTCCCAGTCCCCCTGCAGGTGTCCCGTGTGTCCCGGGCGGCAGGAACGCGTCAGCCCCGCGGGAGAGGCTGGGCAGGTATCGACCCCGATCGGCTAATAGAAACTGCTGCTCAGAGGGGTGGTGCGAGTCGCCCGAGTCCCCCGGCTCCAAGTGCTGGACGCGGCCGGCCCGCGAAGGACGCGCGCAGGGTCCCAGTTGCCGAGGAGCTCTGTAACCGTGGATCCAGGGCCGGTACGTAGTTCTTCTTATTAATTATCGCGGAGAGACGGGGCTCTGCACGCGACCTCGCACGTGAAGTCCCTCGGGGTTAGCGGTAAGGATCCCCGAGCGTGCCCGGAGCAGGTGCGCTCACGGGGCGGGAACCGTCCACGCACCGCTGGGGCCGCGGCGGATAAAGAGCAAATGAACTGAACAGTGAGGAAAGCCGGGGGCGGGGGAGGGACTTGGAGGGCCCTGCTCGAGGCAACGATTCGATCCTACTCGTTTCCTGGGGCCTCGTGACAAGTTACCCCAAACCTGCGGCTCGAGGGCTGCTTCCTGAGTGATTTATGGGATTTATTCCCTGCAGTCTGGGAAGCGGGTTCCAGGCTCGGTGTGACGCGGCTGAGGCCGCCGCGTCAGCGCGCTCGTCCTCCCGAGGCTCCGGGGACAACGGCCCCTGCCGGGTGCGTCTCGGCCCGACCCCCCCACGGCCTCCCCTCTGTAGCCCACCGCCTCGCCTCCCTCTGACGGGGACAGGGGTCCCGTGTCCGCCCAGAGAACCAGCGATCGCTTTCCCATCTCAAGACCCTTAACTCAATCCCACCCGCCATGTCGCTCCCGCCGCGTGAGGGGACACCCGCCGGGTCCGGGGACCGGGTCCTGCTCCTCTGCTGTCCAGGCCACCACGGGTCTCCGCGTCTTGAAATGCTGACTAATTGTCTGTGACCCCGTGTTTCGCAGGTGAACGCGGTGAGTCCCCGGAGCTCCGAGCCTCCTGCCACCCCCGTCCCTCCCCACCCCTCAGCCGCAGCCACCAGGGGTGACGAGCCCCTGCGGCCCTCTGCCGCTGTCCACGTCCCCAGGGGGCCGGGCGGGGCGGGCGTGTGCACCGGCAGAGCAGGTGCGCCCCGGACACGCGGGGGCAGGGCCACTCAGGAGGACAAGTGCGGGAGGAAGGCTGGCTGGCCCAGAAGCGAAAGCGCAGGGAGGCCGCAGAGGGCTGGGCGAGCCCACTGGCTCTGGACTCGAGAGGAAGAAGCGAGATCTGCAGATTCTGATGGGAGGGGACAAAAACAGTCCCATTGATGGACGGACTCAGGGTGCAGGGGGGCCGGCTCAGAAGTGGGGCTTTCCCCGGTTCCCACGGCCTCGGGGCAGCCGCCGTGAGGGACCAGGGGGGCAGAGATCTGACAGCAGGTCTGTGGAAGAGCCCAGGTGCCCCTGGACTGTCAGACACTGAGACAAGCCTGAGCTCCCAAACACGGACAGAGAGGTGGGTGAAGGCCACCGGCCCGCGGGTGTGCACAGGGTGACGCCGGGCCCAGAGGACGCCCACCAGGACAGTCCCCGGGAGCCAGACGGGCCAGTGTCGGGACGGCCCCAGGCCGCTGACCGCGGACGTCCCCCGACTCTGGGACGGCCCCAGGCCGCTGACCGCGGACGTCCCCCGACTCTGGGACGGCCCCGGGCCGCTGACCGCAGACGTCCCCCAACTCTGGGACGGCCCCGGGCCACTGACCGCGGACGTCCCCCGACTCTGAGACGGCCCCGGGCCACTGACCGCGGACGTCCCCCGACTCTGAGACGGCCCCGGGCCACTGACCGCGGACGTCCCCCGACTCTGGGACGGCCCCGGGCCGCTGACCGCGGACGTCCCCCAACTCTGGGACGGCCCCGGGCCACTGACCGCGGACGTCCCCCGACTCTGAGACGGCCCCGGGCCACTGACCGCGGACGTCCCCCAACTCTGGGACAGACCGCAGACGGCCCTCCCCTCCGGCACACTCTCCGGTCAGCCGCGCTGTCACTGTGCCATCTTGTGATGACTTGTGTCACCGCCACTCCCTTCCTTTTGCTTCCTCAGGAGCGGGGAGCTTGGTCAAGGGTACCCCCGAGCTGAGCCCCATCCTAGCGACTCCATTCTGTTTCCTCGTCGACCTGACACCGTTTTTGCCTCTACTTTCCTGAATCGGAAAAGTAGAAAACACAGAGCACACTGCCCGCAAGAGCGAGGACCGCCAGAGCCGCTCCGGGTCGTGGCCCACGTCTCCCTGACCCCAAGCCCACGCTCTTCCTCCTGCGTCCGGCCTCTCCCTCCCCAAACAGCGGCGCCGCTCTCCTTGGAAAACTCCTCCCCATCTTTGTAAACACTGGTCAGCGCGTGCTCGTGCTGTGGCCCATGGACCAGAGGTTTTCTATCCAATTCCAATGAAAGCCAAATTCAAACAACCAAAGGAATAAAACATAAAGAAAAAAAAAACTATCTTTACTGAAACCGGAATAAAAACAACCTTAAACCACGGATTGTGAGGAAAGTGTCCAAAGCATGATATTTGGGCAAAATCTGGACACTATTCACAGCTAGGAGACGTTACAGATTCCGAGGAAGCTAGCTGTTTCCCCGGAAGCAGACGGAGGAGCCCAGACAGCGGGCAGACGGCAGAGGAGAAGGGCATAAAACAGGCAAGGACGGGCAAGGACAGGGCGGCCGGGCGTCTACGCCGGCGGCAGAGTGGGGGGCGCGTGAGCGTCGGCTCTGTCACCGCCGAGCACTTGCTGAGGAGGGGGCGTGAGCTGGACACTCGGCTCGCGGCCCCCAAGCCCTGCCCGGCCTGCCCTCCGGGAAGGCGGCGCTGACCTCCAGGCCACACCCACACCACCCGGCGGGGCCCCCTGGGCGGGTCCGCGGAGGGAGGTACCAGGCCCCAAAACTTGCCCAAATGAACTTCTTCAGAAATCTGTACCTTAACCAAAGGCTCATAGTAGCCCACAGCGTGTTCCCTCAGGACGAACAGACGGATTCTGGGAAGAACAGGAGCTTTCTGGTATTTTCACTTCTCCTGTCCCATGCCCCCACCCCCTTCCCCAGCCGCGTGGTGCCTCGAACACCAGCGGGCCCCGGGTGCAGCCGCTGTCGGCACAGCCGCGCGGCAGCCCCTGGACAGGGTTGGCCGGGATGGAAGGTCTTCGTGAAGTTCAGTCCCCAGGGAAGTGTCCTGATTTCCTTGTCCCTCAGCTCCTTGGAAAAGCCCCGCTCCCAGGGCTCTTGGCCTACGACTAGACTCGGCCCCGCTGAACACAATCCATGGAAATGCTCTAACGCCACAGCGGTCTGAGGCAGCAAGGCAGGTGTAGGCAAGGAGGAAGAGGACCAAAAAAACTTAAAGATAAGACCTGGAGGAGGAGGTAGCTATAGGGTCTTTGAAAATAGAAACATGCACACAGGCAGGTTCCCACACGTGTCTAGAAGAAACCTGAGAGGGTCCCGGTCTCTCGGCTCTGGAACCGGAGGCTCTGTAGAAATGAGAAGCGGAGGGTAAGGCAGGGTCGCAGCTCCCCGAGCACTGAGGGCATCCCCAACACACACACGAGCCCTTGGCAAACCTGGGAGACCGACTCGTCCTGGGCATTTAGGGGTCATTCCGTCCATCAGTAGTTGCCCAGGTGACCCGTAAACTAACCAAGCAGAGACTTGCAAGGCCACATGCAACAGAAAGGACAAACATTATAGAATTAGACCAGATAGTCACTAAACAAAAAGCACTGAGGAAAACAACAAATGGTAACAATAAGCCTTCTGAAATCTAATTTCCAGAGTTGTCAAATCATATTACTTAAAATGCCCATTTTTCAACCAAAAACTGAGACTTTCAAGGAAACAGGGAACTATGATCCATACACAACAGAAAAAACATTGGTAAATAGAAACTGTCCCAGAAGAACCCAGATATCAGACTTACTAGACAGAGACTTAAACACAATAGTTCAAATATTCAAAGAACTAAGGGAAATCATGTCTAAATAATTAGAGGAAAGTATAAGAATGACATTTCATCAAATAGAAAATATCAATAAGGGGAAAGAAATTTTTAAAAATAATTTACATTTAAAATAATTTAAAGAAACAAGTAAGAGCTGGAAGTTGAATAGTACAAAAACTCAGAGGAAAAATGTACTAGTGAGACATAACAGGAGGTTTGAATTCACAGAAAGAAGAGTAATCAAACTTAAATATAGGTCATTATTTATTAACTAACCCAAGGAACAGAAAAAAAATTAAGTAAATAGAAATGAACAGAACCTCAGAGACATGTGAGAAAAGATAAGAGTCCCCCAAAACTAGCAGAGAAAATAAGGCAGCAGAAAGAATGTTTGCAGTAATAATGACCAAGAGCTTTTCAGATTTGATTTAAAATATTAATTGAACATTGGGGTGCATGTGCCCCTTCCTTTCACTACATCTGTATCCTTTGGGGTAAATACCCAGTAGTGCAATTCAGGGGATGTAGGGTAGCTCTATTCTCAACATCTTGAGGAACCTCCGTACTGTTTTCCAGAGCGACTGTACCAGCTCGCATTCCCGCCAACCGTGCACGAGGGCTCCCCTTTCTCCACATCCTTGTCAACATCGGTCATTTCCCGTTTTGTTGATTTTTGCCATTTTAACTGGTGTGAGGTGATACCTCATTGTGGTTTTGATTTGTATTCCCTTGATGGCTGGTGATGTTGAACATCTGTCGCATCGCCATGGATGGAACCGGAGGGATTATGTTATGTGAAGTAAGTCAAATAGACAAAGACAATTATCATAGGGTTTCACTTATATATGGAACATAAGCAATAACACGGAGGATCATGGGGGAAGGGAGGGAAATTCGAAGAGGGAGAAATCAGAGAGGGAGATGAACCATGAGAAACTATGGACCCCGAGAAAAAATCTGGGGGTTTCAGACCGGAGGGTGGGGGGAGGGGTAACAGGGTGATGGGTACTGAGGAGGGCACGTGCTGTGATGAGCACTGGGTGTTATAATTAACTAAGGAATCACGGGACACTGCATCAAGGACCAATTATGTACCATACAGTGGCTAACAGAACAGAATAAAAAATAAAATATAAAAACTTAAGAACAAATATTAATCGACACATCCGAAATCTCAATGAACTCTAAGTAGGACGGAGTTGAAGAGATCTATACTTGGATGCATAGTATTCAAATTGCTGAGGGACAAAGACGAAGGGAGAATCTTGAAAGCAACAAGAGAAAAATGACTCATGTATAAGAAATCCTCCAAATAGTAATAGTTGACCTCTCACGAGAAACCACAGGGGTCAGAAGACAGTGAGACGACATGTTCAAAGGGCTGCAAGAGTACTGTTAACCAAGAAATCCACACCAAGGAAAGTTACTCTTCAAAAACAGAGAAGTGAAGGCATGTGTGGAAAGGAGCTCCCAAGACTTAATAAAAAGCATCTGTGAAAACTCACGGATAACATCATGCTTAATGGTGAAGGCTAAATGTTTTCCTTATATGATTGGGGATGTGACAAAGATGTTCACTCTCAGGACTTTCCGTCGAGATTGTACTAGAAGATCCGGCCAAAGAAATTAAGCCAAATCTAGCCAAAGAAATTAAACAAGAACAATAAAGAGATGGTATCCAGATCCGAAAGAGAAAATAAAACTATGTATGTTTATAGATGATGAGTCTTTTATATAAGAAAATTATAAGAAATCCACTAAAAATCTTTACAGTTTATAAGGGAATTCACCAAGGTTGCAGGATAGCAGATTGATACATAAAACTGGATCGTAACTCCATATGTAAGAGATGGACAAAAACCAAGTTAAGCACACAATTCCATGTACAGTAGCAGCAAAAAGGAATACAGTTAACAAAAGAAGGGCAAGATTCGTATCCCCAAAACTAGAAAACGGTATTCAAAGAAATTATCGAAAGGAATTTTACATGAGAGGCTGATCCTGAATTTCATATTGAAATGTGAGGGACTCAAGATAGCCAAAACATTCTTGAGAATGAGGCAGTCAACATTCTTTAATTTCAAAACTCAATACAAAGCTACAGTAATCAAGACAGGGTGACGTTAGCATAGAGAGAGAGAGAAGTCTATCAAATGCAGTTGAGAGGGAAAAAATAAATCTCTACCATTTTTTTGGTAAGTTGACTCTTAACAAGGTTGCCAAGAATATTTAATGGGAAGGCATAGTCTTTTCAACAAATTGTACTGTTTAATTGAATATCTATATGCAAAATAATGAAGTTGAACCTCTACCTGAAACCACACACAAAAATCAACCCCAAATGAACTTTAGATATGAACATAAGTGCTAAAACTAATACTACAAATTCTTAGAAGGAAAAATCTGAGTAAATATTTGTAAGTTTGGGTTATACCATTGTTTCATAGGTGCTTCACCAAAACCACAAGTGATGGGGAGAAAAATTGATCAGAATGCACTAAAATTATCAACTTTTGTTCTTCAAAAGACACCATCAAGAAAAGTGGCGTCCCACAGAATTGGGAAGATAGATTTGAAATATACACATGTGATGAGGGACTTCTAACCAGAATATACAAAGAACACTTACAACTCAGGGATGAGACAGTAAGCATGAACCTGAGTACACATTCCTCTAGAGAAGATGTGGAAAGGTCCAGTTAGCTCATGAAAAGATACTCAAAATCATTAGACATCGGGGAAATGCAAATCAAATAAAAGTAGATAGTATTCTAGACCCAGGAGGGTGATTAAAATAAAAAGACAGACAATAGCTAGTATTGACAAGAATGAAGAGAAATTGAAAACACCATACATTGCAGATGGGAAATAACATAGTGCAGCCACTTTGGAGAACAGGTTGGCGGTCCCGCGAAACCCAAAGCCCCCAAATTCCTCTTCTTGGTGTCTGCCCACGTCCACACAAGAATTCATTTGTGAAAGTTCGTAGCAGCTTTACTTATAGTGGCCAAAGAGTAGCTAGAACTCGCACGGCCGTCGGTTGGTGGATGGGTAGGTAAAATGGGGCACACCCACACAATCACGTGTTACCTGGCAACAGGAGCGGGAACGGTGATAGTCACTGCACTTGGATGAAGCTCGCAAACGTGATGCTGGGTGACAGCCGCCAGCGGCAAAGGACCACACGCTGTGCAACTCCACTGACCTTAACTCGGCATAGACGGAGTCACGGAGACAGAAAGCAGACGCGTGCTCGGCAAGGTTGGAGAGTGACTGCCGATGGGGGAAGGGTTTCTTCGGGGCGTGATGAAAATATTCTGCAAGTAGAGAGCGGGGTTATTGCCGAAGTCCATGAGAACAGTAGATGCCGCTCAAGTGTCTGTCTGAATAGGAAGGAATATCTGCTGGGGGAGCTACCTCTCAGCAAGACTATTTTTTATTCTTTTAAGATTTTATTTATTTATTTGACAGAGGGATCACAAGGAGGCAGAGAGGCAGGCAGAGCGAGAGGGAGAAGCAGGCTCCCCGCTGAGCAGAGAGCCCGATGCGGGGCTCGATCCCAGGACCCTGAGATCATGACCTGAGCCGAAGGCAGATGCTAAACCCACGGAGCCACCCAGGCGCCCCTATAAGACTATTTTTTAAATCAAGGGAAGGCTTGGAAGGGCAGGGGATGGGGTGCCAAGCAATGGGGAGACAACTGATGGATACGGATCGGGGTAGCTGTCCACGATGCATCCCCAGGGAGCACGAAAATGAGGACCCACTGCAGGTGGACTGCTGCTGGTCCGGGAGTCCCACAGAACGTCAAAGTGAGGCTAAAGAAATGCAGGAACATTTGTTTGTACGACATATATATGTGATACCGTGTATATGTATGTCTATTTTGACAAAGACACACACGCGCGCGCGCACACACACACACACACACACACACACAGAGGACAAGTATGTAAGAAGAAGTGTAGGTGCCCTGATTTAATTTATGAGCACCTAGAAATAGTTCTTAAAGATCATAAACCAAATTTTAGATTTTTACAGGTGTGAAAGTAACCACTGGAAGTACTGAACGAATAAATGAGTAGAAGAATCCGAAGGTGGTGACAGTATCTGGGAAATAGGGAAGTGAATTAATTTCCTCCTTTTACATAGTGGGGTGTTAGTCGACTCTCTAAAGTTAACAAATTCAGAAATAATGTTTTAGTGTTATTAAAATGTATAAAGGAAACTATCAGGAAAAATTAAGCAGATGAGTTAACTTTCCAAATTTTCAGAAGGAAAACACACACACACAGAAATTGCAAACCAAGCAGCAAAAGGCAGAAAACAAGTCAAAACAGAAACATAACAAAGATGCCAGTAGAACTATCATCAAACACGTATATCACAGAAGCCAATATAAATGAGATAAATTCACTTTATTAAAAGAAGATTCTCAGATTACAAGGAAAAGAAGAGAACCCAGTATATGCTCCATTTACAAGAACCTTCCAGAATCAAGTAGTGAAGACAGTGTGGCCATCCATGCAGATGAACGTAAGCCACGCCACCGTGGCTTGGCGACGGTGATGGCGCACAAGGTTGTGATCAACCCCAGGAAACCGTGGAGAAGACAAGGAAAGCCACATGACACTGGTAATGACTATAATGCCGGAAAACTCTATCACTAATTCACAAAAACATCGGTATTTGTAACCAATGGAAAGCAAACTCCAGAGGAAATAAAATTAATAGCCAGAGGCACATGCGTCTGAGGGTTGTAATTCGGGTCCCCGGACACGGGGCCAGGAAGAGGGTTGGGGATGAGGCGAGCCCGGGCCGTGGGAGTGGGGGGACGCAGGCGGTAACAGGTGAGCCACTGAGGGGCCCCCAGTAGGGGGGGGAGGCTGAGCACCACTCTGCTTCCTATAGTTCCGGGGAAGGGAATGCAGGTGAGCGGGGCTGCCCAGCACGGCAGCCGCGTGCCCCTGTGGAGAGTGGCTCCGGAATGCGTGGAGGGGGAGCAGCCTGCCCTACAGAGGACATTTATCCTACTTTGCTCATCCCATGACATCAGGTGGACAAAATATATGTGAGGCTTTGGAGGTAATAAGGAGGATGTGCAACTCTGTATCCGACTCCAAAAACAGAGAACATAGCTTCTCATCAGATCCCAATTTACTTACAAAGCTTCGGGAAGCTGCCCAAAGCTGCAGAAACCCCAGTGGGAAATAAAAATGAAATAGGATCTTGTTGAAACCACACGATCTGTATTAGGGCCACACCCAGGATATTTCGAATCCTGAATTTAAAAAGACGACTAAATAAATTAACCACTCAACTAAAAATAGAAAATAAAAGCAAAATAAATGTAGCAAAAGCGGGATTTTATAAAAGCAAAACAGGAATTAATGATGCATTAAAGAAGAAAAAACACAGATAATAAATGATTTCCAGAGAAGCTTCTTTACCAGAATGTTATAAAGTAAAAAATATCAAACTTAATTATAAAAGAGAAACACAAAACACAAAATGTGAAATTCAAGTGGGAGATAACCAAAAATGGAGACAGACTACATACATATTATTTCTTCATATAAATAACTTGAAGAGCCAGAAGAATTAGATGTTTATGCAAGAATATACGAGTCAAGGGGTGCCTGCGGGGGGGGGGTTAGTGGGTTGGAGCCTCTGCCTTCAGCTCAGGTCGTGATCTCAGGGTCCTCGGATCGAGCCCTGCATCGGGCTCTCTGCTGAGCAGGGAGCCTGCTTCCCCCTCTCTCTCTGCCTGCCTCTCTGCCTACTTGTGATCTCTCTGTCAAATAAATAAATAAAATCTTTTTAAAAATCTATGAGTCTGTATCTGTCTATGTCTATAGCTCTATCTATCCATTCATCATCTATCTATCCATCCATTATCTATTATCTATCCATCAGTCCATCATCTATCCATCCATCATCTGTCTGTCCATCATCTGTCTGTCCATCTATCCATCGATCCATCATCTATCCATCCATCATCTATCTATCCATTGGCACATCATCTGTCTATCTTTTGAGAGTTCACAAATCACTTTCAGATGAGATTACAAATCTAGACCGACCAGCTGCTGTACACAAATGCGAGGAAGTTGTCCAGTAGTTATTTTCCTTTAAATCACTCTTGCCATGAAAATTCTTTATTGAATTCTATCAAAACGTCAGAGAATGAACAATGCAGAGGTTACTTAAAACTTGGGGGACCTTCTCTGTCAGGTTTGTCACAAGTACGACCAGAACATTACGGGCACACACGCAGAACTAGAAATGTGTCTAGTTTGTGAGTAAAAATGCAGAAGCTCTATGTAATATATTAACAAGTACAACCCAACAGTCCATAGAGAGAAAAATATGCTAAGTGTGGTTCTTTCCTGGAACCAGAAATGACTTAATATTTGGAATTTAGTTACAGATTAAGTCCATATGTGATCAGAGATTGCTAATGAGTCAAAATGCATTGTTGGCAAAACTGTATAAAATATTAAAAAAAATAAGTCCTCCCCAAAAGTGGGTGACGGACCTGGAAAGTCGTCTTGCACAAGATGCACAAGTAGCCAATCAACAAAACACACAAAGTTCAAAGCCCTGGAAGTTAAGAAAAGCACGTTTCCAGGCCAATGACACCGCGTTTTTCGGAGAGGGCGGTCTCTGTGAACGTGAGCTGCACGTGACTCTGACGGCCCGGGGACGCGCAGAACAAGCCCTCCCAGGGCCCTCTTGGTGGCCCCGTGACTTGGCCATCTCCGCTCTCTCGGGAGCACGTTCTAGAGGGCGTCTCTCTGGTCTTAGAACGCACGTCTCATTTAAAACACTACCCTGGGCAAGTGCCTTACACAAGAGCAAAGATATATTGTAAACACTTCCATTTTTTAAAAATAATTACAAGTGCCTGGAACCAATCTAAGTACCTCTCGTTATGGGAATGAGTAAATAATTGATGGAAGAGCGGAGCTATTTAAAAAAGCACGTATTGGAATAGCTCCAAAATCCATTGCTGAATGAGAAAAGCAAAATGCAAAACAGGGTGTAGATACTGCTGCTATTAGTGTTTTTAAAAGGGGTGATTTATGTGGGAATATACACGCAGAAGCGCAGACAGACCACGCGGCCCAAAGCAGGTACGATGTCAGGAGGGGCAAGGGTCTCTCAGGTGGAAAACAGGGGCTTTTACCTGCATAACCCTTTCAACTATTCGATACATCCGCCCCGCTCAAGTGTTACTTTTCCATATATGCACGCACACACACACGAATGTGTGTGCACAAGGTAGATGTGCATATTCGTATTTGTGGACATTTACATAGGCACATGCGTGTGCCAAACAAGCATGTCGAGGAGGGAGCACGGGTCGGTGGCTGGGACCCCCGCTCCGGCCCACGGGCCACCACCAGCTCCGCACGGGAGCTTCCTCACCCCGGCAGCGCCGGCCCCAGAGGGGCACTGCGAGAACCGAGCTTGCGCATTTCACGCACTCCGGACGAGGTCAGGCTGAAGCCATATTCAGGGGCGGCTGCTCTGGGCGTTGTTGTCGTTATCAGCACTATTCACCGTGCGCGCTCACTACCCCACGGGGGGCCACGGGAGGGTCCGAGGCTTAGCTCAGATCTGCAGCAGCGTCCAGCACCTCACAGACCCGGACACCCCAGCACGTCGCATCCTGCTGCCCTGTCCACAGCTGGTCACTGCACGGGGCACAGATGCTGCCCCTCTCACCGGGAAGCGACTCAAGGGCTCAGCTCCTCAAGATGTGCAGCCCCCAGGGCAAGGACGGGAGCGTGCTCTGTGACAGTATTTTGCGGGCAGACCCGCAGGTGCTGTGGGAGCACGTGGCCTCGCCCCAAGGACTTAGGAAAGCCTTTAGTTGACAAAAAGAGAGAAGGGAAAGAAGAAATCAAACAAATAAACAAAACAAAGATACTCGTGCCCAGGTGACACCTGCCTACCTCAAAGATGCAAATATTCTGCAGAGTGTTAAACGACCTTCAAGCCCAGGGTGCAGACACGAATAAATATGACCGTGAGATAGGAGAGAAGGTCCGTGGGCATCTGCAGACATGTGTGCCTCCTTGGCTTATGACAGAGATGTCACTGCGGTAACTGAGGGACGGGCGGGCTACCCAATAAATGGCACGGGGACAACTGGCCGGCCATATGGAAAGATAAAGTTTTATCTTCTCGCAAGTCACACACAGAAATGAATTCCAGATGGCATGAAGATCTAAATGTTAAAACCAAAACTTTAAAATCTTAGAAGAAAATGCGTTTCCTTATTCTTATGCATGTGCTTATTTCTTAAATGAGACACACAAAAGCACAAAACCTAAAGGAAATAAATAATGTATCTCATGGCATCAAAATTTAAAAATTTATTCAGCAAAACCACATAAATAATAAAGTAGGAGAAGATTTTTCATCCAATAAAATCAACAAAGACTTTTATCGAGAGTATGCAAACAGCTCCCACGAATCAACAAGAAAAAGACAAAAAGTAATAAAAATGTGCAAAAGATACAAATACACAAGTTAGGAAAGAGGAAACTCATACGCCCACAAACACATGTGAACAACTGAGTCTCATTCACACGAAAATAATGAGGTAACCCCAGACACGTGGGATTTAGCACAATGAAATAGGCAGCGCAAACGCAAACCAGCTTGCGCACGTGGAGGGTCGTGTGGTGCGGGCAGGGGTGAGGGGTGAGGGGCAGGGGCAGGGATGAGGCCCGGGTCGCTGCGAGCCCAGTGGTCTGCCGGTGCTGCTGGCCTCACGGGGAGTCTCGCCCATGCGCCATGCAGATCGGCACAGAAATATGCACACAGTAGGGCCGGTTACAGCGAATCCACAAACACCACCGACAGGCCGGCCGGCTGGAGGAGGGACACGCGCAGCGGGGCGGTCAGAAATGGGGGAGTCGTAGTTGTCGGCGTGAATGAACTGTGCGCGCACCCACAAGACCAGAGCTCACCCTACAGAGCTGAGTGAAAATCAGCAACCTGCAAAATCAGACACACTAGCGTGTCCCCTCTTTCATGAAGATTCCCACATAACGTCTGCATGTTCTATCCTTTCTATCTACAGACATGTGCAGAAATACGGAGAAACATTTCTCTATGGAAACACGGAGAAAGACACACTCACGGGCTTCATATCTGGGCAAACTTCCAGGGACGCGTGGAGGCGTGTAAGGCACTGAAACTTTGACTGTATCGATGATGTTTCATTTATTATTTTTGTATATTGTACAGTTTCTTATGTTTTAGATTTAAGGAAAACTTGAGCGGGTCGTACTGGGGGTCCGTGCGCCCACGCCGTGCCCGCCTCCCGGAGGGACTTTCTGCCCGTTGGCATCTTGCAGCCGGGAGACACGTGTGTCGTGATTCATGAACCAGCTCGGATGACTGCTGACTGACGTCCGCGGTTTGCATGGAGGGGCCTCCGCGTGGTGAAGCCATGTTGGTTTGACAACCGTGGGACGGCCAGTGTCCATTCTTTCCGGGCTCATGCGCACCAGCTCCCCTGCGCTCCCCATATTCACCCCTCCCCAATTCCCTCCCCCCGACGACCGCTGTTGTCACGGTCTCTATGTGGTTTTGCCCCTTCCGAGACGTCATTGGTGGGACACATCGGGGTGAAGCCCGGTCACACGGACGTCCTTCCCTGGCTGGCGTGCCTCCAGGTCGGCTCCTTGTGTCTTCCCAACTCGACGGTCTTGTTTCTGTTTATCACTGGACAACCTCCGTGCCGGGACCTGCGCCCGTCTGTTCATCCTTCTGCCTGTTTCGGGGCTGCGCGGTCGCTCCCAGGTCTGGGGGGTCACGCAGAGGCTACGGAGACAGCGCGTCCGAGAACCCATCACAGCGGCCCCACGAGGGCTCCCGCCAGGATGCGGCCCCGGCAGCCGCCGTCCAGGAGAGCAGAGCACAGCTGACCTGTGATCTTGGACTCGCCCGGGCCCCCCAATTTCAGGGGTGGCCTACCTGCCACCTCAGCAATCAGGAGGCCCGAGAAAGTCATGGATTTTCCATTTGTTCAGCCTTTTTGTTCTTGGCAGGACGGCGAGAGGTCTCGCGAGCGGTTTACGTGGCGGTGCAGGTCAGCGGGAGGTCTGGTCTGCCCCTGAGCGTGGACCGCGGCGCCCGTCGCCCCGGACTTCAGGCACAGAGCTCCCACCCTGGGCCCGGCGTCCCGGCCCAGAGCCGCACCAGCCAGACGCGTCTTACTCTCCCCTGCATCTCACGTTCAAGGCCAGGAAGCTCCCAACTTCGAGCAACCGCCACCCGCACTGGGGCATAGAAGGTGCTCATCGCACGCGGCTCTGGGAGGCCCGGGAGCCTCTGGCTCCTTCCACGGCACTTCCGCACATTCCAAGCCGTCCGGGGCTGCGTGCAAGCGTGCCCTGTGTTTGAACCTCACTTCCTTTGTCTCTCCTCTTCACATGAATATTTATCACACGGAGAGCAAACGAGCGCGCCAGCCCCCCATTCACGGAGTTCATCAACGACGCCTTTGTAGAACCTGACCTGGGGACAGAGGGTTGGGAAACAGCGACTGTGTTTCGTTTTCTGAATCGCAAGGGCCGTTACAAACAGCCTTTTCTTCCTCGTGTTTCTTCCTCCCCCTGCATGACCCGGATCCTCGGGAGGGCAGAGCGACGGCAGAATTGCTGCAAAGTAAAACGGGGTCCGCGCACAGGGCGGAGCCTCCGGGGGCGTCCCCGCTGTGCTCCAGGAGGCTCCGACCCCTGCCGGCCGTCCGCCGTCCCTCCCTGGAAATGGTCCCTCTGCGG
Source organism: Nasua narica (assembly GCA_028533885.1). Taxonomy (NCBI): domain Eukaryota; kingdom Metazoa; phylum Chordata; class Mammalia; order Carnivora; family Procyonidae; genus Nasua; species Nasua narica. The sequence continues at coordinate 118,545,521 of CM052807.1, read as the reverse complement.
TTACGCCCACCTGGGCGCGGCGCGAGCCTCCCCTCCGTGACCAGAGCAAGGGCACTCAGCGCACAGCGACCACGGCCATCGGGGTTTGGGGGAGCGACTGAGTGCGAGGGACTCTAGGACCGGAGCAGGACACATGTCCCAGCCCCCGTCTGTGCCATGTCCCCACAGCCATAAATCCAGCCCTCCTGCGGTCAGATGGAGCCCGGCCCGCTGTTGGGTGAGGCAGCAGGTAGGTAAGCCCCTGTCCTCGGGTGTGCAAGCCGCCCGGCCAGCGGGCACCTGCGGTGGGGGCAGCCCCGACACCTGGGACCGGAGCTCGCCTCCCCTGCGCCCCTCCTGGGGAGGGCTCTCCCACCTCCTGTCTCCGCAGGCCGAGAGCAGGCCCTTCTCCCCCAGGACGGGCCGGCCGGGGGCTCCCGATTCTCCTGACCCCACATCGCCTCTTCTCTTCCCTTTGGAGGTGAGACATCCAGCAGGGACGGCCTCTCTGTGTCTCTGGCTCCCTTTGCTCCTTCTCTGTCCCTTCTTCCCTCTCTGTCTCTCCCTGCCTGTCTCGAGCTCTCTCTCTGTCCCTCCTTCCCTCCCTGTCTCTCCCTGCCTGGCTGGAGCACTCTGTCTATCTCTCCTTCCCTCTCTGTCTCCCCCTGCCTGTCTTGACCTCTCTCTCTGTCTCTCCTTCCCTCCCTGTCTCTCCCTGCCCGTCTGGACCTCTCTGTCTATCTCTCCTTCCCTCTCTGTCTCTCCTTCCCTCCCTGTCTCTCCCTGCCCGTCTGGAGCTCTCTCTCTGTCCCTCCTTCCCTCCCTGTCTCTCCCTGCCTGTCTGGAGCTCTCTGTCT
>CM052807.1:118519056-118544585 GCA_028533885.1 Nasua narica | reverse complement strand
CTCTCTCTCTGTCTCTCCTTCCCTCCCTGTCTCTCCCTGCCTGTCTCGAGCTCTCTCTCTGTCTCTCACACGAATACACAAGTCATTTCTCTTATAAAACTCCCCAACCTCACAGCATCTTCCCAGGCGCCCTCGGGCTGGGTCCTTCTCCCCAGGGGCCGGGCTCTGGCCCTGCACCGCTCATCCTACACGCCCTGCCGGTGGGGTCGGGCCCTCCCGGATGAGCCCTCCAGCTGGCACGCCCGAGTGACCCCCGGCCATTGAACAAATGGGCCAAGTCAGCACCGCCGACGTCAGGGCCCCTGCCCCTCGGGGGGAGGCAACGGAGGACGGGGAGCCATGAGGGGTTCAGGGACGCGGAAGCCGTGACAGAGAGGCCTGTGTGGCCGGGCCATGGGAGGGAGGCCCCTGGCCGGAGCTGGCAGTGGCCAGCAAGCCACTCCCTGGGGACACAGGTGGTAGAACCGGGCCTCGGACGACCAGCCGAGCGCCCACAGGCGCCACAGAGGACACAGATGCCATGACTTGTGCCTTCAGAGACCCCGGGCAGAAGTGCCCAGCCCCCGGATCTTTGAACAGCTTCTGGAAGGTGGCCGGGGAGGCTGCAGAACCCGGCCCGGTTCTAAGCCCGTGTCGGTCTCCAGCAGGAGTCTGTGCAGATGCCGTCCTGTCCTAACCCGCCCGGGGAATGAGGACAATGTCCCCACACCCTGCGGCCCCGGGGCGCCATGCCCTGAGCGGGGGGCTGTTTCTGGTGCTGAGGGCCGCCAAGCCCCCTACTAACCCCGGGGGTCATGGGTCACCCCGGACAGGAAAGGCGCCCGGCCCCGAAGTCTAAGTGGCTGTTTCCACACCAACACAGAGCGAGGGCCACTTCCCCGGCCCCTGGGGTGTCCCCAGAGCCCCGACGTGGGGGGCGGCTGTCCTCCACCGTGAGGGACAGGCATGCCGCGCGGGGGACACCCCCCGAGGAGCCGGGCCCCTTCGGGCTGGTGGGGGGTGCCCGGGTTTCCCAGCAGGAGCACCTTCTGACGCAGGCGCCCTCTGGCTCCCGCCCGACCATACGCCCTCGGAGCGCGGGCGTCACCTCGGGTGCTCAAGGACACGGGGCGCTCGGTGGCTCTGGTAGTGTTGCTGACACCCCAGCACGAGGAAGGGCCTCAGTCACTGTGGAGCTGAGGTCCTCTGTGAGCAGCCCCCCGCGGGGTCGCTGCTGCTCTAGGGAGGGAGGGGGAGGGGAGAGGAGACGGTCCAGCGACACCCAGCTCTGGACGCCCCTGTGCAGAAAACGTCCTCTCAGGAGCCGCCAGACTGAGGTCCCGGGACGTCCCCACCCAAGACCGCAGGGCACCTGTGACCAAGGCCCCCGACACCCGGCGCCCCCCCGCGGGGAGCTGGCCGGACGTCCTGACTCGGGCCTCCGTCGGGCAAGGGGAAGGCGGGCCTGGAAATCTGGTCTTCGCTCTAGCTCGGCGCTCAGGTGGTTAGCTCGCCGGAAATCCGCCACTGTCACTCTCTCCTCCTTTGCTCGCTGGACGTGCCTCAGCAGGGACGGGCCTCCACGCAGGACTGTGGGCTCACACGGTGGTCTCGAACAGAGTCCGTGTCCGTGGCCAACGCTGGACTCCCTCACTTGATTCGAGGCCATTTCGAGAAAATGGCTTTTCCTGTGTCATCTCCCAGGTGTCCACTGAGTCTTCTTTTAAGCCCGGCCTCCGACAGGTGGGACCCTCGTGAGGGGTGAGGGGGATGGTGGCTCTCCTCGTCGAGGCGCAGACCGCACGGCCTCCGGCCCGCGGTGGCCTCGTCCAGCCCGGCACACAGTCTGCGCTCTGACCGTCAGCAGCCGTGCCGCCCTCAGCCCCGCGAGTGAGGCGGGCCTCCAGGCTCTCCCCGCCCTCCCCCGGGTCCCAGAGCCAGGGGCACCCCTTCCCGGGTCCTCCACGTGCCCCCCACCCTCCGATTTGCTAGCCGGCTCCTCGGTTTGCATGCGCATCTGGGAAAACGCCAACGCGCTGCCACCACCTTCCCAGATCCGAGGCTCTGTTTTCCTGACTTCGCTTAACGGCGACCCTGCAAACCGTTGCCTGTGGCTGACATCTTCCCTCAAGAGAAGGAAGGTGCCCCGTGCCCGCGACGCGGCCGTGCTCCGGGAGCTCCCAGGGCCTGGCGTGCGAGGGCGTCCACGGCCTTGAGACCCCACGAGGGAGCGTCCACGGCACGCTTATTTCACACAAACCGCACACGCACTCTCTCCCCCATCTTCCTGGCGCTGGAGACAATGTACCGCTGTCAAACCCACCTCGAGGACGTGCTGAGCACCAGCCCTCGGAGCCCCGCGCCCGTGCCCCACAGATCGCGTCACCGGCGAGCCGGCAGGACCCCGCGTGGGGCATCACGCCTTCTGTGGACACGGACGACAGGCATGCCGGGTGCGGGGCTGCCGATCTCCCGTCCACACGAGCAGGGGATTCTTTTCCGAGGGGACGGATTATGCGTGGCCTTTCTCGTTTTAATTTCTTTAAGATGAGCACGTCAGATAAAAATAATCAGCAGCACAAAGCAACAAGAAAACCTATTTTAAAAAGCTGTGAGTTCGCGCTCCCACGCTGGAGGGCGGAAGGGCTGGCGTCCATGGCAGGCCACGGCGCGAGGGCAAACAGAAGAGGAAACTTCAGATCCTTCTCTGCAGGTGAGAACAGACTCCTGTCTGCTGTGTCACTTGGACTCAGTGTGGCATTATTATGCACCAACTGTATGCAGGAGCCTGCCAGGTGGGAGGCCCCCGCTCACCTTCACCTCCCAGGCTGCGGCCCTCACTAGCTTGTCGCCTGCACGCCAAGAAATGTGAGTTCGAATGACAGCACCCAAACCTTGGGGGTTCGAGTGGAAGAGAAGGACAGAGGCACGTGGGGACACAGGTGTTAAAACAGCTTTTATGAATACATTGCATCTTTGGAAAGATATGGAAAAGATAGGGAAAACATGAGCACCAGGTGGAAGGAAATGGAAGATGTGTATTACCTTATGTTATATTGTATTGCATTCTATTATTACATTGTATCATATGTGTACACTATGTACTAACGAGAAGCTTCTGGAGATGAAAAATGATGTCTCAGAAGAAAAATTTACTAAACGGGATTAAGAGCAGATTAGACACTGCACAAAAATAGTTTTAGGGATCCACTAGAAACTATCCAAAATGAAGCACAAAGAGGAAAAAAAGGCTTAAAAAGGACGCAACTAAGCAAGAATTTCAGGGATAATACTGAAAAGCCTAATATACATGTAACCGGAGTCCGGGGGGAGAGGGAAAAGCGGAGAAAACAAGTCGCTTAAATAATAGTTTAAATAGTTCAAATAATTTAAATAAGTTAATAGCTTAAATAAATAATTAAAACAAAAATATTCCAAATTAACGAAGTCCAGAAGTGCAGCACATTTGTCTCAGAAACACGACGAGAAGTGCATTGGAGCTCGTCACCCAGCAACCAGCTCCAACGAAGGGACTGAAAGAGAAGAAAACCACAGACCAACGTCGATTATACTGATGTTAAAACCTTTTAAGATATTTAGCAAAACAACTCCATCAATGTATTGAAAGGATAATACATCATTACCAAATGAGAGTAATCCCTGGAATGCGAGATTGGTTTAATATTAAAACACAACTAACATATTGTATGGTATCAACAGAGAACAAACAAATGGGATACAGAAAAGACATTTGCCTGTTAAATGTGGATGTAAAACACTAGCAAACACAAACACAGCAAGCTGCAGACAGTGTGTGTGTGTGGGGGGGGGGTCCTTGATGTGACGCAGGACAGAAGCACGGACCCCACGCTGACCTCGTGCAGCGGGCTGAGCCCACCTCCCCCGAGGCCGGGAGAAGGCAGAACCTCCATTCCCAGCACCCCACCCACACGTTCCCGCCAATTCTGCGGACAAGAAAGGCTATAAAAGGCCCTCAATTTGCAGAAGAAGAAAAACGGTCTTCACGCGCAGGTGACATGATTGTCTATGTAGAAAATTCCAAGGAATCTACAAAAAAGCTCTTCTAACTAGAAGTGAATGTGGTAAGGTTACTGGATTTAAGGTCACTTTATGAAAACCAGTGTATTTCTAAATGCTAGCGACACACAACTGAACACTGATTTTTTTTTTAAAAAAGATTTTATTTATTTATTTGACAGAGAGAGATCACAAGCAGGCAGAGAGGCAGGCAGAAAGAGAAGGAAGCAGGTTCCCCACTGAGCAGAGAGCCTGATGCGGGGCTTGATCCCAGGACCCTGAGATCATGACCTGAGCCAAAGGCAGAGGCTTTAACCCGCTGAGCCACCCAGGCGCCCCTGAACATTGATTTTTTAAATCTGTTTACAATAGCTATTACGATTTTCAAGATATGTTTGTGTTGTTTGAAATCAAAGTGTCAGCGGGCCGTGCTCCTTTCTGGAGACAGCGGATGAGTGTCTGCCCTCGTCACCCAGCTCCAGGAGGCCACCTGCTCCCACGGGCTTCACGGCGCCCCTCTATCCACAACGCCAGAGAAACCGCTGGTCTCCGCGTCTCCGCTCTTCTCCCTGTGTCACACCTCCCTTTGGCCACAGCGGGGAAAGACTCTGGATTTAAAGGTGTATTTGGTTCTCAAGGGCCGTCCTGGAGAATCCAGGATCATCTCCTCTCTCCAGGGCCCCATGTGAATCACGTCTACAAAGTCCCTTTTCCACAGAACCTAGGACAGTCCCAGTTTCCGGTGACTGGTGCTGGGACATCCGGGCGGGGCGCTATCCTGCCTTCCACGAGAACTCAGCCCACCGAGAGAGAAACCATGACTGTGAGTTGGATTAACAATCACTGATAAATTATGAGTTCTCCGTAAGTTCATTTACAGACTTGATGCAATCTCACCCAACATCCCGATCAATGATGTATTTTTTCTGGAGAACAAAGCGGCAGGACTTCCGGTGCGGGCTCCCACGGAGCACGGAAGCCGCAGGGACGGGCTCCGGGTGGAAAGACAGGTGCAGAGATCAATAGGACTGAGACCCAGAAGTGGCCCCACAGAAATATGGTTAATTGATTTTTTTGGACAAAGGGGCCGAGATAATTCACTAGAAAAGAACCTGTGACCCTGTGCTCCACATAGAAAAACTTACTCGAACTAAATCATGCAACTAAATCGAACTGATAAAACCCGGGATCTTTGGAAAATCACGTAATAGGAACAATTAGTAGCTTTGTGTTAAGCCAAGATTTCCTAAGTCGAACTACACAAAATTTACAAATTAGAGATGAGCCTTCATCCAACTTGAAGTGTTTGCTCTTCAAAGCACATAGGAAAATGAAAAGGCAAAGCACAGACTGGGAGGGCAAAGAAAGTTATAAAACATATATCACAGACCTCCACCCAGAATATACACCGACCCCTCGCAACTCAGTAATAAGATGGTAAATCAAACGTCTACGAAAAGATGTTCTACCTGCGAAGACGGCCGTGTGGCTCACCTGCATGTGAACAGAGGCTCCCGCGGCCTCAGCCTGGAGAAGCAGGCAGATGGAGCGCGCGCCCGTACCGCCCGCCCGCCAGGCTGGCGAACGTTTGGAAGACCGGAAGCTCCCAGTGTGGCTGGGACGCCGAGTGACTGCAGCTCCCACGGCCGCCGGTGGGAATGCCAAGTAGGACGGCCACTTGGGAGAACTGCTCCGAGGTCTGGAAGAGGCTCAACGCACATTTACCACGTGACCCAGTCACCCCGTCCTAGGTCGCAGGTCTCTAAGAGAAGTGAGAACGTGCGCCCACGCCGACCCCTGGAGGCTATTCGTGCAGCTCAGCTTCGTCCGTGGGGACGAGAAACGGCCAAGAGCCCAAAGGCCGGTCAGCCGTGCGCGTGCGCACGCGGTGGTGTCCCCGCGGGCAGGACGCCAGGCAGCAGCGCAGTCAAAGAGCGGCCTCTACCCCCGCCACACGGCAGCCTGGAGGGGTCTCCACGTCGGCGTGTGACGTGCAGGAAGCCTGACGTGAAACTCCAACGCGGCGTGACTGGATTCACACAGAATTCTAGGAGCTTCGGAGCCAGGCCGAGAGAAGGTGGCTCTGCATCCGGGGGGGCCGGGTTGGCGCGTGGCTTGCTTCGGGGGCTGAGAGAAGGGTTCCAGTCTTGGTGGCCGAGGTAACAGAATTCAGGGAGTTATACCCTTGAGGTTGGTGCATCTCATCGGGTCTAAAACACTCTTCAGTAAGGTGAAGCCAAAGAAGTCATTAGAAGAGGGGAAAATGGTCATCGGCAATTAATCTCAAATAAAGCAGGAAGGAGGAGCAAAGAGCAGACGGGATACATTGAAAATAGAAAGACGGTAGATTTAAATCAAATGACATTTACTATAAATGGACTAAAGCCTCCTATTAAAAGTGAGGGACAGGTAGAGGGGATGAACAGCAAGACTCGTACCCGATGTCGTTTACAGGGAGACAAGGAAGAACCGGGGAGTCAACGGTGAAGGCAAGCGCAGGGCACACAGGACACACCGGCGGGGGCTGCCCCGACTGCCCTGACGCCACACCCAGAGGGGATCGGACACAAGGGGAGCGCCAGGGAACGCGGGGAAGGCCGAGGCGTGCAGAGGCAGCGTCTTTCACGTGTATGCATGCAAAAACAGCTTCAAATCCTTGACGCGAAAGTCTGCAGAATTACAAGAGAAAGGAGATCCACGGCCGCAGTGGGAGCCCCAGCAATCAGTCAGTCACGGGTATAGGAACGTGATCGGGACGTTGGTGGACGACAGGCGTGTCCACACCGTTAACCCATTTAAACTGATCTGTCCAGGGCGGGCGGCGGGAGACCCCAAGCAGGGCCCGCACCCTTTCCCAGCGCTCACCCAACAGTCGTGGAAACGCTCCCTACACGGAGCCTTAAAGCACATCCCAATCAAGTGCAATGGACTGAAACCACACAGACCGGATCCTCTGATCACGAGCAAGTTAAAGCAGAAACCGGTTACGAGATGGTTACATGAATCTATTGGGAAACTGACCAGCCCTCTTGCACATAACGCATGGGTCTGAGGGGGAATTCCCAAGGAACACTAGGAAACGTTAAACTGAACAAGAGTGAAGATAAAACATATCAAAATGTTGGGACGTTGCAAAGTCTGTGCTTAAGGAAAACTCACAGACTGAGACTTTTGAGTTAAAAGAAAGAAATGTATGAATTCAATTATATATAATGCCACCTTCAGGAGTTAAGGGGTGAAGCAAATCTAACCCAAGGAATTAGGAGGAGAAATCGATGGAACAGAAAACAGACAAGACAGAAAATTAGAAAGTCGGAAGGCCGTTATTTGCAAGAATGAGTATAATCGATGAGTTTCTAGCTCGAGCCATGAATGAAACAGAAAACACAAGTCACCCGTCAATCCAAGGACTTGTCCTCATGTTAGAAGGATGAAAAAGGAATATCGCAAACAACCTTGGCCAATAAATTCTACAACTTACCGAAAGTGGGAAAAAAAAAAAACCCACAAGAAAAGCACAACTTAACAAAACCAACGAAAGAAGAAATGAAAAATCTAAGACGAAAAAGAAGACTAGCTTCCGGAGCCTCGTAGTTTATACGGGAATTCTAGGAAGAAGCGGCAGCGATGGTAGGGAAACGTCTGGAGGTCAGGGAAGAAGAGAGCACTCGCCGGCCCCATCGGTCAGTGTGGCGCAAATCCAAAACCCAGCATGGGAGCCACAGGGAAATGAAGACCCCGGGTTACAAAACCCTTCCTGAAATCCCAGCAGATTAAATCCTCTCAAATAGGTAAGAATGATACAGCATGGTCACAATCGTTAAAATCAAAGGAATCATACCTTGAAGAAGAAGTGAATTGAACACCTTCACAGGATATAGTCGTCATCAAATTCAATTACACGTCTGGATACTAGACACAAAAATCAGCGACGGAAACATCGAGAGTATTCTTGCTCTTCAAAGTGTCGTTAAAAACCCAGCCTCCCAGGGAGTGGATTCAAGCAGTGAGCTCCCCGTGAGGGAACCTGCCGTCCACGGCCCCGGTGAGAGACAAACGGACGGGGAGGTGGCAGAGCAGCAGGTGCCCCCACCTCTCTGTGTGTCCGTGTTGGCTCGTGGGGCTGTCCTAACAGAGTCCCTGAATCGGGGGGACCTGTGCTCGGTGCTCTGGAGGCTGTGAGCCCAAACCCGGGGCCGGCGGGCGGCTGCCTTCGGTTCCCGGCCTCCCTGCTGCTGCTGTCCGCCTCGGGCGTGGGGTTCCCGTGTCCACACGTCCTCCCTCGGGCGTGGGGTTCCCATGTCCACACGTCCTCCCTCGGGCGTGCGGCTCCCGTGTCCACACGTCCTCCCTCGGGCGTGCGGCTCCCGTGTCCACACGTCTTCCTGGGAGGTGTGTCTCCGTGCAGAAGTTCCCCTTTCTAGAAGCAGCCCCATCCCACTGGCTACGCACCCACCCACGCAACCCCCTCCAAACTGGGTTTCCTCAAAGACCCTTTCCCCAAGAAGTTCACATTCATAGGTTCTGGGATTTAGGATTAAAATGAACCCCAACCCAAACCCCAACCCAAGCAGGAGTTTTCCTTCCTTCTGTAGAAACGGAGAAGCCGATTCTAAGAAACACACGGAAGGGGCAAGGACCCAGACCAGCAAACACAACATGGCGAAGGGGACGGGGTTCCAGGACCCGCTGCCTGACCCCAACTCACCACCGAGTGACGGGATCCAAGACCGCGTGGGACAGGCCCGGTGAGTCGCCATGGGGTCCGCAAACCCACGCGTGCCCGTCCGTGAGCCCAGAGCCCAGAGCTGCTCCGGGGCAGGAGGCGAGGGCCGAGCTGCCCGCTTACCTCGGGGAGACGCTGGGCGCCTGAAGCACGGAAAAAACTCGAGCCCAGCGCAGGCGTGAGCCTAGACAGCAGCAGCACCAAATTTCTGGAAGAAAACAGAAGAACGGGTCACAACCTCGCGATAGGCATATGTTCCTCACTCCAGCTGCAGAAAGCACAAACCATAACGAGAAATGATGCATTTGTATTCGTCAAAATTCAAATGGGAGCTGCCCGAGGGAGACGGTGAAGACTGGAGGTGGCGAGCCGGCGTGCGCCCCGGGCTTTCAGTCCCGCGGGCAGGGGGAAGGTGGGCCGGTCCCGAAAAGCAGACGGAGAAGCCACCAGAACCGGGAGGCGGTTCCAGAGGCTGCGGTGTCTACGGCCGAAGGGGAAAGCCTTCTAGGAAGGGCCCCGGGAGGAACCGGGAGGTCACCTGACGTCCACCACAAAGGCTGCCCCAGGAACGAGCTCATGGGTTCGCTTGAGAAGAGAAAGTTCGGGAAGGATTTCGCGATGCTCCCTTGCTGCCCACCCCGGACTGCGGGTGCCGAGCTGGGCCGGGTGCAGGGACCGCACACGAGGACACGCCGACCGCGCAGAGAGAGGCACAGGCAGGGGTGCGGCGTCCCGGCCGGAGCCTCCAGGGCCTCGATGCCCGCGGGGTGGCCCCAGCGCCTACTTGTTCTGCTGGTTTTTCTCAGGAAACGTGCCCCGGACGGCCGCTGCTCGGCTGGATACCCTGGCCACCCGGAGCCAGCGGGACGTCGCTGGGGCCTTGTGGACATGGTCTTACCACGTGGGGTCCTCCACCTTCTGCAAGAGACCCCTTCCTCGTCACTGTGTCATGGTGCGGGGAGCAGGGACACCCCGCTGCTGGCCTGTGACGTCAGCCCCGCCTCCGCGGCCCGGCCTCTCTGTCTGGTTTTGGGCGGCCTGGTCGTCCCCTCCGCCCCAGCCCCCCCGGGCCACGTGCCACAGGCTCCCAGGGTGGCGACGCCAGGGCGTTTTCAGGGGAGCGTAACTACGAAGACGGCTCGGTCTCCCTCCCGCACGGAAGGCCAAGGGCGCGGTGTCCGCGGAGGGCCGGCGTGGACGGCACCGTGCGTCCCCTGGGCCCCTGCCCCTGAATGCGCGCTGTTTCAGAGCACGACGGGCAGGACACGGCTCCTCCTCCAACAGGCGGGAACCGGCAGAACACGAGCTGCGGGGTGGCCTGGGGAGAGGCTCCTGCCGCCGTGGGGCCCGGGCTTCATTTCCCTTGGGCGCAAACCCTGCAGCCCGCCTCCCACGTTGTGTCCCGCTCTGCACAGGGATGGCCCCAGGGGCACGAGGAACTTGCAGACCCGGGGCCCCAAGACAGACGCGCAGGCCCGGGGAGGTCCCAGGGCAGTGGGCCTGGGACGGCAGACGCTCCCCACATAAGGAAACCTGAGATTCCCCGGATGGGATCAGCATCACGGGGCCCCGGGCTCGCCCGAGGGCATCGGAAGGGCGGCTAGACCCTGGACCATGACAGCGCAGCCCCCCTCCAGGCAGCGTGCAGAGGGTCCGACAGGATGGGTCAGCACCCTCCCCCACCCAGCACTTGAGTAAACGCCCCCCTTCCCCCCTCTGTCGCAAACCAGGCCCAGCGGCTCCCGGGCTTTGCGTCCAAGAGAGCCAGCATTTGGCCTTCCCAGAGCTTTGTGCTTGGCGGGGTTCCAGAAAACAAAATGTTAATTGCGAGGCACAGCCGAAGACAGGCCCGCCGCACAGCCCCGTCCGGGAGAAGCCATTAGCGGATGAATTAATGCAGGCGCCAAGTCGGCATCCGCTCGCAGGGTCGCAGGATGGATGGAGGCTTAGGAGGCGCTTCGCCTTTTTTTTTTTAAAGCTGCCTTCTAGATTTTTCACGTGCTGTGGGGAGACAGATAGGGCCATCCCTGCATGTGGATGAGCCACAGGCAGACCGTGCTCCGAAGGCTGCTTACGGAGAAGGTGGGAACAGGGACGAGGGATGGACTCCTTCCTGGGCTCACCCCCACCCGTCCCATGGCAATGGCGCGGACCGCCGGCCCTCGCCCTCGCTCTCGGAGAGGAGCGGCAGGTCACCTGGGCGTCTTTCCTCTGCTCTCAGGTTTCAGTTCCAGGCCCCGAGGGTCAGGCAGCAGAGGTCCAGCCCAGCGCCGTCCCCTCCCCGCGGTGGCCGTGACGTCCCACGTCCTCTCGCCGAGTCTCAGTCTCTACATCTGGAAGATGGAGAAAGGTGCCCCCTTGCTGGGTTGGTACGAGGATTCAATGTGGAAACCCGCCAAGGTCCCTGTAATCACATCTCACTTTCCACAGACCCCAGGACGGGAACTCCTCCTTTTAAGTGACCCACGTGCGTGGGTCCTGGTTTCCGGGAATCCCAGCAGCGCCCTGACACGGGGCATCCTGAGCGGAAGAGACAGCGGGTCCTTACCTGGGAACAACCTGACCGCGGGCTGCAGGCTGGCTGGGAACACACACCACCGGGAGCCACGAGGGGAGACGTGCCCAGAGATGCCCCCCGGCCCCAAAGCATGGAGGACGACAGGCTCTCGCGGCACATGGCTGGACCGCCCTTCTTTCTTCAAAATTCAATTTATTGAAACAAACAATTAGGAAGAAAAATAGCTCCCCCATCCCCGGCCTCTAGCCACCAGCCATCCGCTGTCTGCATCTAGGAGCCGAGTCCCGGACGACCCGCAGGTACGAGGTGTCGTACGGTATTCGTCCTTCTCCGTCGGACCCATCGTGCTCAGCATACCGCCCTCGATGCCCACCCGCGCGGCGGCCAACGGCGGGATCGCGCGCTCTTGTGGCTGAGTAGCGACCCTTTGCGTATACACATCTTCTTTACCTTTCCGGCATCCGTGGACACGTGGGCTGCTTCCGTATCTTGGCGACCGGAGACAGGCTGCAGTGAAAATGGGGGTGCAGATAGCTTTCTGAACTCGTGTCTTTGTTTTCCTTGTACAAATACCCAGAAGCGTAATTCCCCGGTCGTCCGGTAGCCGTATTTTCAACTTCCTGATGGACTCCATCCTGCTCTCCAGAGGGGCTGCCCCAGCGGGCATTCCCACCACCCGTGCACGAGGGCTCCCCTTTCTCCGCATCCTCGCCGACACCCGCGGTCTCCTCCGCGGCTGGCTGCAGCCCTCTGACAGGCGCGAGGTGGGACCGCGGCTTTGATTTGCATTCGCCTGATGCCCAGTGAGATGCTGGACGGCTTTTTTTTTTTTTTTTTTTAAGATTTTATTTATTTATCGGACAGAGAGAGAGATCACAAGTAGTCAGAGGGGGGGGGGGAAGCCGGCTCCCTGCTGAGCAGAGAGCCCGATGCGGGGCTCGATCCCAGGACCCCGAGATCACGACCTGAGCCGAAGGCAGAGGCTTTAACCCACGGAGCCACCGGGACGCCCCGAGATGCTGGAGAGCTTTGCCCCTACCTGTCGCCACCTGTATACTTTTGGGGAAATGTCCATTTAGATCTGCCCCATTTTTAATGAGATTGTTATTTTACGGCTATTGCTTCACACGAGTTCTTTTTGTATTTTGGAGACGAGTTTATCAAACACGACTTGCAGACTTCTTTTCCCGTTTCGTTTTCTTCCTTCTCATTTTGTCGGTGGTTTCCTTTGCTGTGCAGACGATTTTTAGCTCAACCTCTTCCCACTCGTTTGCTTTTGCTTTCGGTGTCAAAGTCGAAAACCCATTGCCAAGACGGATATCAAGGAAAAGGGCTTTGCCTCCGTCTGGGCGGTGGGTCCAGGCACGAGGACTGCTGCCTGGAGAGCGCGGGGAGGCAGCCGGCGTCACACACACGGGAAGAGAGGCCCGCGGACGGTTGTGCGGGAGCAGCAGGTGCTCGGATGCCCGCCGTCTCTGAGCTCACGCCGTCTGAGGGAGGCAGACGTGAAGCACGGTGCACAGACACCGAGGGACGTGAGCAGGGGGCTGGACGAAAGGAGCAGCCGACACGACTGTGGGCTTTTCCTCAGGGCAGGGGTCCGCTTCCTAAGGCGGGTTTGCCGGAGGAAACAGATAGACACCCGTCAGGAGAGGGAAAGAAACACAAAGCTGCTCGCAGTCTCCCCTCGCCTCCGGGAGAGCGGCTTCCATGGCAGAAACTTCTAGATCAGCAAGTGTGCAAAACACAATGAGCCTCATTTCTCCACAGGGGATGACGCGGCCCCAGCTTCGCGTCCGCCCCGAGCAGAAGGTCGCCAGGATCATTTCATCTCATCAGTGATGGGAGGGAGCCGCGCTCGCAGCCTTGTGACTCCTTCCCGAGCCGTCCGAGGACTCGCGGCGGCTTCCAGACGCGCTCTCCGCTGTCACAAGCGCAGGCGAGTCAGGACTCTCTCTGGGCCCCAGGTTGCGGCGGGGGTGGCAGGGGCCTCGGGAACCCGCACCCAGTGCCCCAGGGCCCCGGCGAGGCCCTTCACTGGTGGGAGCGCCCGCGGGCAGCCGAAGCCCCGGACCCCCTCTCAGGACAGCGTGTCTCCGCGCCGAGGGCCAGCCATGTCCTCCTGCCGCAGACTAGACGGGGTGGACGGGGAGGGACGTTGGAGCCCTGCCCGCGGCGTTCACACTGCCCTCTGGCGGAGCCCACGGACACGCCGGCTTGCGCTTCCTGGGGAGACAGGTCGTGCGTGGGAAAGCCTGTAAAGGACCCTAGAAGCACCGCCCCCGTGTGTTTGGGGGGCTCCCCGATATCCAGGAGGAGTCAGGTGTTTGCAGGGCCGTGAGGGCCGGTAACCGCATCTAGGGGCCCACGGAGCCGTGGTCTGGAGACCCCAGGACAAAGCCTGCAGCTGAGGGAGAGCAGGGGGTCCTGGGGAGTCCCACACGGATAGAGCAGCCCGTTCCTGGCCCCGGTCGTCTAGCCTGTCCCGCCGGCCAGGGCCACCCCAGGGTCGCTCCGATACAGCCCGCGGTAGGCACTAGGGGTGACCCCGTGGGGTCTGACCCTCTGGGCAAGGCACAGGGGCCAACGCCGGGGGCGATGGGACCCTGGGTGACACCCGCCTCCAAGACCTTGGGCAGCAGCATCCCCGTCCCCGCTCTGGGCCTCGAGCTCACAGGAACTGACGGGTGTCCACTCGCGTCCCCCTCACGTGCCCGGGCTGGCCAGGTCGGGGGTCCGAGGTCCGCCACGGGCTCGCAGGGATGGGGACGCCCCCTCGAGCGGAGCACGGGGGCCGACAGGGAGGGACCCCACGCGCACGGAGACGCAGGAGGCTGTCAGGCACTCGCCGGCTCCGCCGGGGCGAGTCAGGACACACACTTCCCTTGGACACACGGCCCACCCGCTCCTCCCCGAGGCCGAGCCCTGTGCCAGGCTCCCGAGCGCCACCAGGAAGCCCGCCAGGCTTGAGAAACGAGTCGCCGGGGAAACAGCTGCTGGGAAGACGCCACCAAGAACAAGGTGCCGCGAAGCTCTCTGATGCGGCGAGAGCCTGACGGCTCACGGAGGCGCCCCGAGATCCGCGCTCCAGCGACGGGCGAGGTCACTCCCAGCTGGGGTGCTCGGGGCTCCCCTCCGGGGTCGTGCCGGATGGTCAGCCGGGGAGCTGCAGAGGCTGGTCTGCGCCCAAGACGGGGGGCGGGCCCCAAGAGAAGGAGAAGAGGAGGCAGGGAGGGGGCTGGGCGAGGCTCCGAGCCCCCAGGACAGCGAGTGAGCTCAGGGGGCGCGCGGGCCGGCCTGTGACCCGATCTTACAAGAGCTGCTGCGGGGAAGGAGTCGGAACCGCGGGGCAGGGGAGAGCCAGGTGGGACTTCGGGATTCCAAGGTGAACCGGCCCCAACGTGAGACCTGCCCGGGACCTGGGGGGTCCGCTGTGCGAGCGGGACCCTCCTCTGAGGGGGCCTCAGTGTCTGACGGGCTAGTGGTCCCTCATCGCTGCCCCGCGGACGGGAAGGGAGGGGACCCGCCAGCGTCCGTGGTCATTCGTGAGCCCCTTCAAGGGCATTTCCCGGGGCTCCTCCCGGTCCTGGTGGGCCCTGCCCCCGGGGCCACATTGGGGTGGGCGGACCCGGCCCCCCGCTGCTCCCGGCCGCCCACGGAGGCCCCGCACTGAGCCGTGGGGTGCACCCGGCCTCCCCCGGTCCCTCCCTGTCCAAAAGCAGCTGCGAGCTCCTCCGCCTCGAAATGTGAAGGGAGCATCCGGCTGCTTCCCTTTCACGCCTCCGAGAGTGTGGAGAACAGCGAGGAATACACCCAGCGGGCGCCTTCCAGAGCCGGCGGCGGACGCGCGTCTGAGCCGCTCCCACAGCCGTGAAGCGTCCCCGTCCTGGGCAGATCCCAGCTGACTGCACGGGAGGGGACGCGCGGCCTGGGGTGACGGTGCCGAGGCCCCAGCTCTGGGCAGGGGCTGCTGCCGGGGTCAGACTGCGGCCCCGAAGCCGGCGGGGGAGGGGCGAGGACCCTCCAGCCTCTGGTCTCCGAGCCCTGGGGCCGCCTCCCCCGCGGAGCCCACCTGCCCTGGGGCCACGGCCGCCCTGAGCACAGACAACCCAGCAGCTTCCAAGGAAAGGGGCCCCGGGGAGCCTCCTGGGCCCTGAGAGGGGCCTGCACGCTGCCCTGCACACGGAATTGAGGGTGTGTGTGAGTATGCACACGTGTGCTTGTGCGTGTTCATGCTGTGGGGCTATGTGTTCCCATGTGTGCCTGGGCCCGTGTGTGCACGCCCATGAGCACATATGTGTCGGCCTCCTCCTGTTTAGCAGGCCTGTCGACAAAGGGCCGGCGCGACCCGAGCAGCTCCCGCGGCCCCCGGCCCCGCACACCGGCTCCCCCTGCGGGCCTGCGCGGTGGGCCTGCCCCCTGGGCCGCCTCCCCACCTTCCTACATGGGCTCCTGCAGAAAGGAGACCCCGCCTGGGTCTGGGGGCTGGTGAGGGGTCCACCGACCCTTCAGATAAAACCACGACTGCAAGACCAGCCACGGCCGGCTTCCCTGGGCTGGAGAGCGGCCCAGAGCTGGACGCTGACCAGCAAACCCCGCTCCGTGAGGACCTGTGTCCCCGTGTGGGAGTCAGCGGCCTCTGGGCCCGGGGACGCCTGTCCAGGGCTGGGGCCTCGCCCGTCCACCCCAAACCAGGCGCCCAGCGAATGGGCCTGGAGCGCCGAGCGGTCCCCATGCTGCCGCCTCCAGGAACCTCCCCCAGATTTGCTCCAGGAGGACCCCGCAGCTGGGCCGACAAGGGACCCCCTCGGCCTTGCCAAGCCCCTTCCAGGCCGGGTCAGCCCAGCCGGCCTGTGGTGCACCTGACAGTGCCTCCCTCCCTGCTCGATCCGGGACCCGCTCCGCGGCCCATGGGAACCCCAGCCTCGCCGCGAACAGAGGCAAATCCTGGGCTGCTGAGAAGCCAGAATGGGTTCTGCCCTCCTACGTCTCCGCTGCGGATGCTGCCCCACGCTGTCGCCGGCGTGTCCCCGCAGTTCCGTGGACCTCACGACTCAGGAGGACGCTGAGGAGGACACAGAGCAGCCCGGGAGATGTGACGGCGTCGGAAGGACGCTCTTGCTTGTCCCGCAGAGTCACTTTTCTTGGACACCGTTTACCGTCCGACTTGAAGCAGGCAGAAGAGCTGGGCCATCTCCTGGGCTCCGTCCCGAAGCGGCCGGACCGCGAGGTCAGCAACGGGGACTTCGCACACGAAGCGGAAGGCTCCCTGTCCCCCGTGTGCGTCCCCGGCCGTGTTTTTTTCTCCCAGGAACGGTGACCGCCCACGAGGCCGTCCCTGACATCGTGGGACGGAGTCATCCATGGTGTGCTATTGGATTGATTTCCAGGACGCTGCGGCCCTGGACGCGGGGCCCCACAGGCTGTGGGGTCCGTGTCGCCATGCCGGCCCAAGCCCCACCCTCCAGCCTCCGCCTCACCTCTCCCTGCCCCCCGGGACCCCGTCCTCCTTCCCAAGACCGCAGCCTCACGCTCACGCTCTGCCCCACCTCGAGGGAGACCCCAAGCACAGTGGAACCGAACCTCGGGCTGGGGTCGCAGAGATACTCTCTGCGTCCGTGGGATTCACCCGAATCCCTGACGGCTCTGGTTCTGGACGGCGGCGCCGAGGGCACACACGCTGTCCTGCGGGTCTCAGGCCAGGGCTGTACGTCTGAGAGTCCTCTCCCACCACGGACCCCATTCCCCGGCCGGCACAGAGGGAGCGTAGGAATTAGAGTCCAGAGTCAGTTTCTAGAACGAGGATCCTACCGGTGACTTCCACAACACGCCCCAGGGGAGGCAGGGCTTTCTGAGCCCCCGAGGGTGGCCACGACTCCCGACACAGCCCCTCCTGCCCCTCCTGCCCTCGGCACCTCCCACACCGTCTGTCCTCACGGCCCGCCCAGCCTGGAAACATCTAGAAGCCGTGCCTGCCCCGGGCTCCCTCGGAGTACAGCCGGGAGGGCTCTCCCAAAGCTCAGGTTTGGAAGCGGTCTGCCCCTCGCCCCCACTCTGCTGGACTCACGGGGTCAGGACGCGACCCCAGGTTCTAAAACCGGATGACCAGGGGGAGTCAGGCATCTTTCTGGGCTTCCATCTGCTTCTCTGTAGAAACGATGGGGGCAGGAGTGTCCGTCCTCCAACTCAGGAAGCAGCCGAGGGCCCCTTGCGGCCGACGGGGTCCTGCGTGTCCTGGACTGCAGCACGGGGGGGGGTGGGGGTCAGCCTCGGGGGCCTGCCATGTGGTCGCCTCGCTTCTGCGGCATCGATTTATGTCACTAAGAAATGCTGTCCCCGTGCATCATCTTCGGGGATCCCGTAGTCAGCAAGTGCATGCAAACGGGATTAGTTAGCACTAAGCTATGACACGGGGAGACTGGGATTTAAATGGTGTTTCAAATAGGGAGGGAAGTCCACCCCGCACCCTCTGTGCCACACAGGTGCCCCCAGAGCCCCGGAGGCTGTGTCCCGCCACCCGGCCCTGTGCGCGCGGGAGTCCACCTCTGTGTCCCCTCCCACTGTCACCCAGGCAGCAGAGAGCTCTGGGCTCTGCCCTCAGTGTCACCGTCCGGAAATGCCCCTCACACTGAGTGAGAGGAACAGGCTTGAGTATCATAAGCTGAGGCCGTCAGAGGCCACGTCAGAGGCCACGCGGAAAGGCCGGGGGTTAGCAGGGACGGCGAGGGCCCCCTCGGCTCCGTGCATACCCGGCCGGGGACAGAGGGCGGTGTGAGGGGGCACTCTGACATCCAGTAATCGAGGACCAGAGACCGGAGACGCTTTTGCTCCACGGCGCCCGGAGAAGACCTCAGCCCTCTCCTGAGAGCTCTTCCCCGGCTTTGTGGGGAGGTCTGGGTTCCCTTCCGTGGCCCTTGGCCCTGAGAGTGGCGGGTCTGCACCCCCAGCACTGCCTTCTCCCCGGCCACACGCGGACTTGAGCCGGCGCCCGCCCACCTGCCCTCGGGCACATGCTGAGGGCCGTCCCCAGCAGAGTGGGCTGGACCGGCAAGCAGGGCCACGGCCCGGGTCCCCGAAGTCCTGGGGCGGCTCCCGCCGGGCCCCTCTCCAGCTCAGCCAGGTGGCTTTGCAAACCGCGATGCTGTGAAGTCATTGAACCCCAGGCCGATGCCTGAGCCGAACGGAAGAGCTGGGGTGCAGGGCGGGGCTCGGAGCCCAGAGAGGGTTGTCGGAGCGTCAGAAATGGTGAAAACCCGTGTAAAGACAGAGGAGCCAGACAGGGGTCTCCCCAGGTTCCCTAGGGCCGGCCAGCAGCCCCCCAGGGGCGAGGCTCAGGAGCTCTGGCCCTGGGGAGGTCACCTGGAGGCAGCCCCTGCATGTGCGTGAGCGTGTGTGTGTTCATTCGTGTCTGTGTGTGCGCCTTGTTCTGTGTTATCTGTGTACCTGGGTGTGTCTGTGTGCACATGTGTGTGCATCTCTGTGTGTGTGTGCACCTGTGTGTGCCCGGGTGTGTGTCTGTGTGTGCATGCCTATGCATGTGTGTGTGCACCTGTGTCTGTGTGCATGTGCATGTGTGCACATGTGTGTGCAGTCCCTCGGAGCCTCCCGTTTCCAGCCCTGTGCCCCTGCACCTCTGCAGAGGAGAGCAGGGCTCTATGCCCTCGTACGCGGCACCACTCGCCCTCCTGAGCTGGGTAAACTGACACCGGCCTCCAGGAGAACCTTCCGGAGAGCGTGCACTGCAAGAGCCCCGATCTGACCGCAGTGGCTGTGCGTACGCCCGAGACACGTGTGAGCCCGCACAGCTGCGTGTGCAGGGCCGACGCAGCCCGGGTCACGCGGCCCACCTAGGGCACCTGCGGATGCACGGAGGGACGCACGGAGGGCAGGCCCGGGTAGGGACCCGGGAGAGCAATGGCAGGCGGATGCGGAAGACGCAGCTTCCCAGACCGCGTGTGGCACCGCGTCGCACACCCCTGTGCTCCTAATGGGACGGGAGGTAATTAGCACCGGGCTTTTACTTTTAATACTGTCCGGGCACTTTGCATGAATTATCTCCTACCCGAAACTCTTTTAAATGTTTATCTCACAAGCCGGAACCGGGGGAGATGTTTACTTACCAATTTACATATTTCTGTATCTTTCTGTTGGTGAGCTTTGGTTGTTTATCTTTGAACAGAAGGGAGTCCTCCCCAGTGATGGTTTCCCGGGGGTGGGAGCTGGCTGCATGCATCCCCTGAGGTCCTCCACCTCCAGGAAGCCCCCCGTGGCCCCGCCCAGGATGGCTGGGGGGAGAGGGGGCAGCGTCAGGGGCGGGCAGCTTCCCTGTGCTGGCTCCCGCCTGCGGTCCCTGCGCGCACTTCCTCAGGAGAGGGATGGAAGCCTCAGGCCGCGGCCTGAATCTTGTGGGTCCGCAGACCGTGAGGCCGCAGCCGGCGGCGGTCTGTAGGGCGTTGGCGCTCATGGTGCGCAGGGTCCACAACACCGACTGCGCTCTGGGAGCTCTGGGAGGGGACACAGACCCGGCCAAACAGCCCCCGGCGGGGCTGCGAGGCCAGGGAAAGCGGTTCCCCAACGCGGTCCAGCAGACGCGTGCTCCTCTGGCGGGGGTCGGCGTGCCCACCACGGCTCCCGCGTGATGCCCTCCAGGTGGCGAGCCCAGCGTGCAGGACCCGTGGGGCACGCCAAGGGCAGCCACACGCTCTGTCACGCAAGCCTGAGCACAGGCAGCCTGGGAGAGGTGCAGGGGCAGCGGGAGAGGGCAGCCCCCTTCTGCTCCCCCCCATTAGCGCCCCTACTGGGAAGAGCAAATCCTCGCATGTTCTCACCGCGGCCCTGGCGCTCCAGGGCAGCCAGGAGGACCCCCCAGCGGACCCAGTGCTGGTGGGCAAGGCGCCCATGGCAGTGGCTGCTGGCACTCCACCATCCTCCAGGCTCCCACTTCCCCTTACACCTGGGGCCACACGAGGTTTAACGGGGCACAAGGCTGCCCAGCTAGAGGGGACACTTTCTGGACTCTCTCGCGTGGCATGTGACTGAGTTTTGACCAATAGGACATAAGCATAAGGGAAGGTGCCCCCCTTCTTCCTAGTAACAGGCAGCACTTCCTTTGCCCTGGTCTGTCTTTCAGCTAACTGAGATACAGATGGGATGGCAGGAGCCGGAGCAGCCATCTTGGGCCCGTGAGCATGGGTTAGTACCGCACTGTCAGCGCTCAGGTTTCTGCTCAGACACTCACAAGGGGCAAGCTGCAGACACACCCTGAGCTGGAAATGCAAAAACACTCCCACGGCTAAGTGCCTCTTTGTCCGTCAAGGAGCACCCAGACTGGCCACCCCACCAACCCTCCAGCCCCGAGGAAAACCAGCTGCCTCTCCTCTGTGGGTTCCCGCAGCCGGCGTGGAGCCCTTGCATTCCAGCCCTGCTCACGGGTGACAGAAAAGCGGGGTGTGGACAGGGACCCCAGATCTCAGTCAGCGCGGACGGAATGGCGGTGTCCTTTCGATTACCTTTCACCGGCAGGCACCGGCTGGCCATGTGGCGCCGCGGCCCAGAGCTGGGCCTGTGGGAGCACACGGGTTCTTGGGCGACCTTGCACGGCATCGTGTTTGACCAGGAGACGGTGATCTGCTCCGCTGAAATATTTAAACATTACCGTGTCTCCCAGGAAGCTGCTGACATAGAGAATCATAGCAGAAATCGGAGGAAGGACCGCAAGCTCACCCGCGAGAGACAGCAGGCTCCGCGCTGTGAGGGGCCAGACAAGAAGAACACGGTCTCATACCGCAGGAAGTTTCTAGGGACGCGGGAAGCCCCTCCTCCCACAGGCCGGCGGCCGCACAGGCCGGATCCAACACAACCGCCCGGCATCGGAAAATGTGGGCCCGTGCGGCCATGGGAGTTTTTAAAACTCCGTGACTTTGAACAAGAGGGAAAATTATACAGTATTTAGTATCAGATTAATGGTCACTCCTGCATCCAATTAGTAAATCTGAACACGCATTTAAAACGCTATTTGAAGGACCCCCACGTCTGCGCTCAGTCTGGCCGGGCCCCGGGATGAACCTGAGTGAGGGGCCCACGGCCACGTCCCCGCCCCTCTTCATGTGGCTGCTCCCCTCGGCCTGAGTCTCAGAATCTCCTGCTCCTCTCCTGTAGGGACTCGTATTATCGCACTGAGAGCCCACCCAGATAACCCCGAGAGCGCCGAATCCTAACCACTAGACCACCAGGGACGGTAACCCCGAAATCCATAACCACACCCCGAAGACGCACAGCTTCCCACGATTAGGATGTGGCCGTACCCTCTGGGGGGCCCCCCGCCACCGCCTGCTGCACGGAGCGGGGATCGACACTTCGAGCGGCTCCACTCCCAGCCTCTCCTGTGTGCACAGAACCTGCCCCCTCCCCCTCCCCCCTGCGTCCCTCAGCTAAGGTTGCCCCTCGCCCAAGAGGCCCGCCCTGACCACAGAGCCGCCTCTCCCTTCCGCAGACGCCGTGCCAACAGGCCCGTGTCCGGTTCCGGTGGCCCAGGGCCCCATGCGGTCCCACCACGGCCTCCCTCCCAGGCTTCCGCCTCCCCCACCTCGGTCAGAGCCCTCACCACGCAGGGTACGTGGCGCCGAGGTTCAGAAATACACGTGGCGTCCAACCCAAGGCTCGCTCCCTGAGAGTCACGGCAGGCAGAGCCCACGCCCGGGCCGAGGCGCGGGCCAGGCGGGGGAGAGCCCGTGGATGGGCCGGCCGCAGGGGAGAAGCTGGCTGGGGCCCGCGAGCACTCTGCTCTGAGGGTTTGACTGAATGGGATTTCTGGTTTAGCTTCACTGGCTACTGTAGCTTTCCCATTATTTTATTGGAGCGTCAGCAGAATCTAGAGGTAAACTGAGCAGCTACTGTGAAGTGTGAAAAATTACCCTCAACTAATACAATCAAACTATTTGCTCAGGGGATCGTGGCATGGTAATGAGGCCTCGGGGCTGGCAATCTGGTGGAGGGCTCCGGTCACCTTCCCGGGCCGCCGCAGCCCAGGCTGGGGGCCACGGCTGTCCCGCCACCCCTCCCCCCAGGACAGGCGTCTGGGGCATTTGTGTGACCCTGGGCAGCTCACCCCTGGGAGCCAGCAGGGAGCCTGCCAGGGAGCAGAAAATATGTGCATTTTCGATACTCCCTGACCCAGCAAACATGAACGCGCCCCCACCCCTCCCTGGCCCGCGAGTCCCGTGGGCATGGACAAGAGGCTGAACTTCCCAGTGCGGCATCGGCCACGCCACGAGGGGATGTTCAGTCCCCATTGGACCCGCTCTTGCTGCCGCGCGTCCCCAGGGCCCGGCTCCCCACCCGGGATCCCCTGAGGAGGGCCGCAGTGCCGGTGTCTGGCCACACCGAGACCATCGGAACATCCGGGTGGGAGCCTGGCTTGCGGCCCCTTCCCGTGGCACGCGGGAGTCCTCCGGAGCAGCCGTGCCCAGAGCTGCCGTTGTAGACAGTTCTGTGTGGCCACACTCACTCATCAGGACGTGTGTTTGCATGGTGGATGGATGGATGATAGATGGATGGAAGGATGGATGGATGGACAGATGATGGATGATGGATGGACAGAGTGTGGAAGGTGGGTGGATGGATGGATGGATGGATAGACGGATGGGTGGATGGATGGATAGACAGATGGATGGATGGATGGACGGAGTGTGGAGGTGGATGGATGGATGGATGGACGGATAGACGGATGGATGGATGGATGGATAGACGGATGGGTGGATGGATGGATGGACAGATGGATGGATGGATAGATGATGGATGGACGGAGTGTGGAGAGTGGATGGATAGATGGATGGACGGATAGACGGATGGGTGGATGGATGGATGGACAGATGGATGGATGGATGGATGGACAGATGGATGGATGATGGATGGACAGATGGATGGATGGATAGACGGATGGGTGGATGGATGAATGGACAGATGAATGGATGGATGGATGGACAGATGATGGATGATGGATGGACAGAGTGTGGAGGGTGGGTGGATGGACGGATAGACGGATGGGTGGACGGATGGATGGACAGATGATGGATGATGGATGGACAGAGTGTGGAGGGTGGGTGGATGGATGATGGATGGAGGAGGGAAGATGGAAAATAAATGACAGAGATTTTGCTGGAGGACAGCACAAAAGCATAAGATAGCACCCCAGCCTGTAGGAACTAACAAACCAAACGAGTGGTTTCCTGAAGCCTCACGTGGCCCAGCAGCCGGCTTGAGGACAGGTACAGAAATCCAGGGACACTGGCCTGAGGACACGCTGCATCCCTGGGCCTGGAGTACTCCTGGAATGAGGGGCAGCCTCGTTCCATCTCTGCACCATCCCTGACCACGGTTCCCACGATCCCCTCGCTTCCCGGTGAGGAGCTGGCACCGGCAGGCCCGGCCGCCGGCCTGAGGTTGTGCGCCCAGTGGGCGATGGGACGGATACCGGGCGCGTGCAGCTGCAGCCCGGCACACTCCACACACACACACACACACACACACACACACACGGGGGACTAGGTGCCCGGTGGGCGCCGGGCGGGGCACAGAGAGATGTGGGTCTCTGCATCCGGCAGGGTGAGGGGGGCCGTCCAGAGGGCCTGGGGAACCTCCTGCCCCGCAGGCCCCCGCCCGCTGCTCCAGGACCTCGGAGCCTGCTCCTGGACCCGCTCTGGGGAACGACGGGAATGCAGGGCAGAAACTACTCTGGTGCGACAAGGGGGGCGCGTGTCCTCATACATCCGCCCAGACCCAAGGACACACGACAGCCGGACCGAAGCCTGAAGACGTGTCAACGTAGGTTAGCTGGTTGTAACAAACGTCCCACTCGGGCAGGATGTTGACTGTGAAGGAGGAAGAGGTTGGGGGGCGGGGCGAACAGGAAATCTCTGTGCCTGCGGCTCCAGTTTGCTCTAAACCTAACACTGTTCTAAAAAAAACAAAGTCTTGGGACCCCTGGGTGGCTCAGTTGGTTAAGTGTCTGCCTCGGCTCAGGTCATGATCCCAGGGTCCTGGGGTCGAGTTCCGCATCGGGCTCCCTGCTCAGTGGGGGCCTGCTTCTCCCTCTGCTGCTTCCCCCGCCTGTGCTCAAATAAGGAAATGAATAAACTCTTTTAAAAAAATAAAAATAAAGTCTTAATGAAGCCGAGGAACAGGAGGAGGAGGAGAGCTCCCCAAAGGTGCATGGGGTAAGTTGTGAGTCCGAGCAGGGGGCGAAGCCATAGCGGGGACCCAGCCCAGGGCACGAGGCTGGGGACTGGACAGACAGCGGGCCCTGGGCCCCCAGAGCCGGCCGTAAGCCAGCCAGTTCCCACGACCATGGGCTCCAGCCCCAGGCTAAGCCGCTCAAATAAGCCCTTAGCCATTCGTACATAAATCTCCACGGGGAGAATGCCGATGGGATCCGATTCTGAGCATGGTTTCTGTAGCATTCGTAATGATTCCATAAATCTCCAAAGTATGTATCTTTAATCTGACATAATTAAATGCTGAGTTATTTGCAAATGAAGTGCTTAAAACAAGAACAGCAGCTGTAAGCGTCCCAAGGCCGAAACTCGGGAAGTGGGACTCGCCCGCCCTCCCCCCGGACGGCCGGTTCCGCTGAGCAGGAGCGCGGGCAGGAGGGCAAGGGCCCCTGTCAGCAGCGCGGCCCCCAGGGGCCAGGCCCCACTGAGGAGGCGGGGCGGGGGGCCGGGCCGTAGCTGTGGTGCTGCCGGCTCTCCCAGCTCTGCTCGGGGCCTCGGGGGGCGGGAGGCCGAGGGGCCCCGTCACAGCCAGATGCCCCCGGCACTCCAGCTGTGCAAAGCCTCATGGCCGGAGACGTAAGTGATGGGTTATTTACACCCCTTCTGGAGGAGGCCGTCGGGGACGCGGTACGCAGCCGGAGACACTGCCGAGTCAGCCCCAGCGCGGAGCTGGAGGTCCCGGCTGAGGGGAGACCGCAGTCAGAGCTCCCGCAGCTGCCCCGGGGGCCCCGGTCCAGCCGTGTGGCCCCATGACCAGGGCACCAGTGTAGGGGTGAGCGTATGTGTGAGAGAGAGAGCTTTGTGCAGGTGTGTGTGCGTGTGCATGCACGTGTGGGGGAGTGGAGTGTGTGCAGGGGTGGGGTGTATGAGCAGGAGTGCGTGCAGGTGTGGGCGGGTGGGTACATGTGCAGGGGTGCGTGCAGGTGTGTGTGCAGGTGTGGGCGGGGGTGGGGGTACATGGGCAGGGGTGCGTGCAGGTGTGTGTGCAGGTGTGGGC
>CM052807.1:118476425-118518556 GCA_028533885.1 Nasua narica | reverse complement strand
ATGGGGGCCCCCGTGGGATCCCCTGCGGCCTGGAGGATGGGGGCCCCCGTGGGATCCCCTGCGGCCTGGAGGACGGAGCCCCTGTGGGATCCCCTGCGGCCTGGAGGATGGGGGTCCCCCCGTGGGATCCCCTGCGGCCTGGAGGATGGGGGCCCCCGTGGGATCCCCTGCGGCCTGGAGGATGGGGGCCCCCGTGGGATCCCCTGCAGCCTGGAGGATGGGGGTCCCCCCGTGGGATCCCCTGCAGCCTGGAGGACTGGGCCCCCGTGGGATCCCCTGCAGCCTGGAGGATGGGGGTCCCCCCGTGGGATCCCCTGCAGCCTGGAGGACTGGGCCCCCGTGGGATCCCCTGCAGCCTGGAGGACGGCCTCCATGGGATCCCCTGCGGGAAGAATGAGTGCGTGAGGAAGGGTTGGGACCCGCTGCTCATTTCCCGGTCTTAGAAGCAACGGGCAAACCATGAACTTGAGGACGTCAGGATCAGCCCTCTGGGGTGTCCTGGTTTCGGGGAACACAGGCAGGCCTGCTCCAGCCAGCGGTACAGCCTGGGCAGACGTGTGGACCGGCTCCCGAGCCCCGGAAGGACACGGGGTAGCAGGTGCCCCAGGGACGGCCCGGAACAGGAAGGAGCAGCGGTCCAGGCTGGGAGGTCTCGTCCGGCCTGGACTCAGAGGCAGCCCGGAGCCCAGACGGGAGCCCCTGGAGCAGACGGAACTGGTTCAAGAGAAGCCCCTCCTTCAGCCAAGGAGAGGAGACGGCCCCCGTGGCTCAGGGAGAGGAGCAGACGGCCTGCCCTGCTTCCTTCCTTCCACGCCCTTCTCCAGCCTTGGCTAACGGCACCGTGGTGGCCGCCCTGGCCCCTGGAGACCCGTGGCAGGCACACACCGAGCCTCTGAGGGAGGAAGGCTTCTCCCCGAGTGGAAGAGCACCCCACACGGACCCCGAGTCCGAGGGCGCAGGGATGGTCCGAGCGGCCACCAGAAGCTGGTGCTGCCGCGTGGGACGTGGCCCGGGCCCGGCCACCTGGACCCCGGCCCGCCCTTCCGGCGGGAACCCACCGTGAGAAGACGCTTCTTCAAAGTAAAAAGCCACACCTGGAGGAAGACAGAGACCCCCTCCTGCCCGCAAGGCTCGCGCGCACCCCGGCGGGAAGGCCCTCCTGCTGCAGGCAGAAGGTCCGCCCAAGCCCCAGGTCCGGGCGAACGCGCTGTGGCCGCGTCGTTTAGGGGCACAGCTGTGGTGGAAATGCTGCCCGAAATTACGGACCAGGCGTCGCAGGTGACCCTCTCAGGTATTAGAGACAGTCAGGCAATCTGCTTTCCATCTCAAACACAGTCATTTTCTGTGCATACCTGCACGGGAACACGACGTCCCACGAAGGGCATTTTCCTTATGTCCACTGATTGGCTTCCGACGTGCATTCGGGAAGGTAAACCGAAACGCACAGGCAACCAGGCTGAAAGGGGCGGGGGGCCGCCGGGCTGGCCTCCCTCCCTGCCTCACACCCGCCGCCGGGCGTCCCCTGGGCCCTGCGCCCCCCCAGACCCAGCATCGCGCCCCGCGGGTCTGCCTCCCTCTCACCCCCGACTCTGGGGGGGGACTGGGCCCGTGGCCTGTCTCCCCACCGGCCGTCAGCCCCGAGGAGTGAGGGAACCGCGGTGTGTGGGTGTCTGTGTTACTCCATGAACTGGAGACTGGGGACAGACACGGCGGGAGAGGAGCTCCCGTGGGTCCCTCAGGAGCCTAGCAGGAGGGGAGGGGGCGCCCAGGCGCACACCCAGTCCTGAAGAAGGGCAGGAATGCGCGAGACGGGGGCACTGCATGGGCCCTGGATGGGGAGGGGAAGGGGGAGGGTCTCCCGGGGGCGTGAGTGGGCAGGAGGAAGCAAGGACCACCAGGAGGTGGCGCGGGGCCTTCTCCAGCATAACCGGTAAGAAACGTGAAAGACGGGAGCGAAACGCTGTAGGACGCGGTGTCACTTAGCTTGCAGTTTGACTACACACTGGGAGGGAGCGAGGGCCTACGCCCTGTGCAAGGTCACTCTCCTCTCGTGGGAACAGGAGCAGGCGGCCCGGTCTTAGCGGAATCAGCAGGGACTGCGGCCTCTTCCCTGGCCAGCGGCTCTCAGAGCCTTACCCTATTTGCCTCAGGGTCCAGTACAGTCACTCAGGCTCCAGCCCTCATATCAGCTTTCCCGGAAGAAGAGGACTTCCCAGAATCCTCTAGGACGCCCTGCCAGCATCTCATTGGCCAGAACTGGTCAGCCCACTGCACCCAACTGCAAGGGCGCTGGGAAGTGTAGTTCTTCCGAGGAGCCCATGCCCAGCCTGCAGGGAGTCCTAGCTCTCTAAGGACGGGAAGGACGGGGGTCGGGGCGCCCAGCAGCAGCCCCTCCCCGCAGGCCAGGTGTCGGTGGGCACCCCCGGCCCGCAGAGAAGGCCCGTTCCACCGAGCAGGTGGCGGAGGCACCCGAGCGTGGGGGCAGCAAGGTGGGCTCTGGCTGGCGCGCGGGAGCCACGACGCTGTGTGGGGCGCGGGCGTGGGGGAGGCCCGACTGCTGCCACACAGACACGAGCCTATCGGCCGCCAAGTGCTGCACTAGTCCCAGCCATTAGAAAAAAGAAGCCCCACCGAGTGTGTTCCCTCCATGGCTCCCAACCAGCGAGTGAAACCACAGACCCCGGGGGTTTGGGGGACGCCTCCCCGGCCGCCTCCACCTCGCCCTCGGGCATCCCCACCCCCTCGAATCCTGACGGCAGGGAGAGCCACAGCCGCCCCCCCTGGCGGCCTCGCCACACGTGTGTGCACACATGGGGTACAGGTGTGTCCGGAGTCCTGTGCCCATCCGCGGTGAGCGCGCAAGACAGCCCTGTCACCCCGGGACCCCTGCATCATGGCCTCAGCCGTTCCCGAGACAAGTGTCCGGGTAGAACTCAGCCGACCCGATCGCTCTGAACCACTAGTCGGCCACAAATAAACTGCAGTATAAGTGTGCCCCAGTAGCATTCGGGACGTGCTTACACTCCAGTAAACCGCTCACCGTTGGGCGCCCAGCTGGCTCGGTCAGAGGGGCATCCAACGCTTGATCTCGGGGTCACGAGTTTGAGCCCCACGCTCGGGGTGAAGATGACTTAAAATAAGTATGTAAATAAGTAAATCACAAATTAAAAAAAACTCATCGTCTGAAATTCAGATTCCCCGGCGCCTTCTGTGTTTTTATTTGCTGCACTCACACCCTGGATCCGGGTGTAGTCGCCAGGGTTCTCGGGACAGACAGGAGGACTTCGGACGGCAGGAGCTGCCTCCCGTGGTTACCGAGGCCCAGACGCCCCGGGTTTGCCGGCCGCCCGCTGGGGCCCTCGGGGGGCTGGGGCATCGCTCCCTCCGAGTCCCGGGGCGCACCGCAGGGCAGAGGGAGAGCGGTGCCCCGGCGAGGCAAGGGGCAGAGGGAGCGGGCGGCGGAGTTCTCTCCGTGCCCTCTGTGCTCCAGGGGCCCACCCGCGGAGGACGCCTCCACGGTGCTCAGTCCGCCCGCGGAAATGCTCAGCTCTTCCCAAAACACGCTCACGGACCCCCGGCTCTGGGGGCCTCCCGTGGCCCCGTCACATCGACACAAGGAACCATCACAGAGTCTTTCTGAAAACTGGAACAAGGGGAGAGGGTCCGAGTTCCGTGCTGCCACCCACGTCCACGGGCCAGGGACGGGGCCACACGCGCCCGCCTAGAGGTCTGTCCCTGTCTGAGATCTTCCAGAGGGGACCCCTCGGGGGGCAGCACCTGACCCCACCCCCGGTGGCAGTGGCCGGCCGTGGGCTGAAAACACCTCCCTCAGCTTCTCTCCGGCTCTGGGGCTGATGAGCCCCCAGCCCCGCTGCCCCGCGGCGCACCGGCCACAGGCAGAACTGCCCGGGTCCCTGATGGCCAGGCCTGGCGGGGGGACACCGGCCTCCCGGCCTGCCAGCCACATGCATGGCTGTCCCTCCTGGGCACCGCTCGGGCACGACCCAGATCCCTCTGCTTCTGTGTCGCGGTCGCCGGAAACGCACTCTGACAACGCGAGGACGGGGCACGGACTGCATGGCCGTGCGCTTGGAAACCGGAACAAGGAACGGCGATTCCCTCGTTTGCGCAGACACGAGGGCAACTGCCCGGCCACCCGCCTGCAGCGCCGGGAAGCCGAGGTTTTTAGACCGCAAGCGAGGTCACGAGCAAAATCCGCAGGAGGCGAGCCGGGTCCCCGCAGAGGAGGGGCGCTCCGGAGCTGGTAACCTAAGCCGGGCCAGGCAGCTCCTTTCGGGAGCCAACACCGCGGGGCTCTGCCCTGCCCCCTCCACACGCCCGACGTCCTGCCCCTCTCCCCGGTCATCCTCTCCCCCACCGCCCCACACCCGCCGGGCTCCCCGCCGTGTCCCCACCCAGCAGCCACAATGTCCTGCAACGGGCTCTGCCCTTTCAATGGCTCTGCGCGCGAATCCTGCTTCCTGAAGGACGTGTCCCCCCAGACCTGTTTTGTAAACTCCTACTCAACCCTCAAGACCCACCGTGTGAAGGTCTGTAATACCCCGGGTCTGGCGGGTCCCTCCCTCCTGGGTGCGCTCCGTCCTGCCCACCATGGGAATGCGACCTGTCCAAGGGTGGGGACCTGCTCAATTGGGGCTCTGTCCCCGTGTTCGGCCCAGAGCAGGTGCGGTCTAGTGTTATCCGAACTACTACATTATCTCCTAATGTTCAGTCCTTCCCACGACGCCCGGAAGGCCCGACTCTGAGGGCACGGCGTAAACCGCAGTCGAAGTTTCACTTGAGCCAGTTAGAACGGTTTTGGGCGCATGCACCCACCTTCCCGGGCCCCTCCACGGCTTGGCCCGCTCCTTCCCTCCTGCAGGGCGTCTTCTTCCCGGAAGGCGCTGGGGTGTCGCCAGAGCTGGGGGAGGGCAGAGCAAGGACACCTGGATAAGCTGAGGCCACCGGGGGGAGCGGTGGGTCTCTGGGTCCCCTCCGAAGGGGGATCAGGTGTCTCCCCGAGGACCACCACCGGCTCGTCCCAGGAACAAAGCCCGGAGCTGGTGACTAACGGGGCAGCTCCGGAGAAGGGCGGGCGGACCTCGGCGGGGCCCCGGTGCCTAGAGCGGCTGCTGGAAGGCCGTGTTGGGGAGACAGAGACAGAGACGGAACTTGATTGTCCCCGCCACTAAGGACTTGGAAATAGAGTCCCCGCTACCCAAGCAGTCTCATCCTGATCCCACGGGGCGACCACAGGGAAGGGGTGTCATCTGGAGAGCCTCTCAGAAACACCCCTGCTGATGCCGGGTCCGCGGAATCGCCTCTGAAATTTGGGGGAAAACCCAGAGAAAGCAGATTCATGCTTTATGGAAATGTTTACAGATAGAAAACTAAGAAACGATTAATTTTAAAACAAATTGAGAAGCTGAAGATAATGCCATCTTTTTTCCCAAACTGTCATAGATGAGGAGCTAATGTGTTATTTTAAAGAATACCTCTCAGATGACACTGTAAATTCCATTTTTATTCTAGCGATTAAACTGGAGTGATTTATGGGAATCTGTGGAAGGCACTTCCTCCTGTATCTTAAAACATGGACAGAATGCATCAAAAGGACCCATCTACTGCCCCTATTTCAGATTGATGGCATTCTATTATCTTATTCCGTGATTTATAAGTTTGTTTTTCTTGAGATTCTAATCTTAATGTGGTTGACCTATTTGTAGAGCACAACCAGTCTTCCTTTGGCGAAATAGAACCCTAACCTCTTCCCTTCCGGGATTCTGGGTGGCCCCTGCCCTGAGGCGGCGGTGCCCCCCAGGGTCGGGCGCACCCCAGCCTGTGCCAGGGGGAGAAGTCTGTGGTGTGGGCGCTGGAGGGGCGGGCGGGGAGGAGACCCGGGCCAGGTGAAATTAGGCTAGATCCTGTCATCGTTAGCAAGGACTGCTTCTTCCAAGAAGAGAGGCAGCCGCTAAAGTCACCGGCTCCTCGCTGCGTGGGTCACGGCCGGGGTCCCATCACTGACGGGACAGAGGCACAGCAGTCAGACGGGGAAGCTGAGGCCGGCGAAGGTGTGTGTGGGGAGCGATCCAGTAAAGCTCGTCGGCTCCCCTGCGAGGCGAGGTGGGGGGAGCCCCCAGGACCCTCGGCTCTTCCTCCCATGGGCGCCCCCCCCCCCCGGGACCCACGGCTCCTCCTCCCACGGGTGCTCCCCGCCCCCGGACCTGAGTCTCCTCCTCCCACGGGAGCCCCCCCCACCCCGCGACTCCTCCTCCCAGGGGTGCCCCCCACACCTGAGTCTCCTCCTCCCACGGGTGCCCCCCCCCACCCGGGGCTGCTGGGCCCCGGGCAGTTGGAGAAATCTCCATGTGGCCAGCCTGACTTGGGGTTTCTCTGCCTGAGTCCCCGGGGCCATCTCTTCTGGATCCCGGGGTGACTGGAACCGGACTGTCACACAAGCTTTGGCCCAGCCCGTGAACAGCCCCAGCTGGCTCCGGAGAGCTCAGCACCCCTGCCATCCTCAGTGCGGAGAGACGCCCGGAGCCCCTGTCCGGGAACGGCTCGGGCACCCGCCCTGGGTCTCAGCTCGGCGGGGTCCACGCCCAAATTCCTGCCAAGAGCCCGACGGGGGTCAGCGATGGGAAGCGAAGACGGAGCCGGCCTGCTGACGCTCTGCCCCCTGCAGAAGCTCCCCGTCTTGCTCCCCTGCACCAGTCCCTTTCCAGGAAGCCCCGGACCAGGGGGCCCCAGATTCGTCCAGAACCGGGCTCTGCCCCACAGCCTCGCTGGTCCCAGGACAAAGGGCGAGGGGTGTCCACACAGCGATGAGACCCCATCTGCTTACTCTCGTTGGCAGTTTTGATGACTTTGTTTTTGTGAAAATGATGTACATGCATTGAATGTTTTTTAGCATGGAAAGCAGAACATCTCCCCAAGTCCCATCAGCTGGAAAGAGCCTGGCATCAAATGAGGGGAGCATCGACAGACCCGTCTGGGCGGGTGGGCGGCGGACGGGGGGAGGGGGAGCCGAGGGAGTCCTCCCCGCCCCGTCCCCCTGCCTCCCAGGCTGCCTGCAGCTCCGTGAGGGGCTGCGTAGCCTCCCTCCGGCCCTTAAACGTGTCTGCACGCAGCAGACGGACACACGGCGGTTTCACCAAAACCCGCTCCCCGCCGGCCGGTGCTGTTCGCTGGCCCAGCGCGCCCTCGGCTGGAGGACGGATCCCGTGCTTTTCCCAGGGAGCCTTACCGCGTCCCAAATTTTCTTCAGAGAATGTCATTCCTCTTGATTATATGGATTTGGGCTTTTTTTAAAATCCGTTTGCCTTCGTATATGAAAGAAACTGGCTGGCGTTACAATCGCGGAGCCCCTTCCCTCGCCGCTGTCCACGCCATCCCCGCGTCTGCTCACGAGACGTGGCGGGAGGCCGCTGTCCCTCCCGGAGAAGGCATCTCTTCCGGGACATCTTCCCGGACGTCATCTCTTCCCCAGCGTGTCATGCAGGTGCTTCGGGGGGGCCCTTGCATTCCCGGGACTCCCGCGTCCCATGTCCCCGTCTTCTCTTACTTCCCGGCGTCCCTGTGCCCCTTCACTGGCCCTCAGCCCATCTGACAACAGCCTAATTTTCGTGCAAATCTCTCCTTTTTGGTGCATTTTAAATGAATCCTCAGTTTGGGGATGGTGGCCCTTCTTTCTCAGCTCGTCCCCAGAGCCGCAAGCGTTTGCACCCGCTCCTGGTTTTGTGGCGGCTTCACGCTGAGCCGCGGGCTCGTGGGACGCGTGCTCTCCCCGCGACTCTGACACGCTCGCAGAGCACCTTCTTTCTCAGGCCGGATTTTCTCCTCGCTGGTGCCTCTGCTGCTCATCGTCCATTTTCTGTCCCTTCTTGCCGTGCGTTCCCCCTTCCTCCTCTTTGCCGACACGTTTGCCGAGTCCCCAGACGGTTGCCCGTGAGACTGTCCTGAGCTCGGACCTCCCCGGTGTCCGCTGGGCTCCGACGGGGCCGGCGGCTTCCGTGCACCCGCCGTGTGCCCGAGGACGGCCCGCGTTCCCTCCGCTCTGGCTGCGCAGTCAGGCACCCGCGGCTCGTTGCTGAGCCTGCTTGGTCCGACAGCGTCCAGCCACGGGCACGTGGACGGTGGCCCCAGGTGGACACAAGCCTTTCCGCGGAGAACCCAGACTCTGACCTCTGTTTAGAGGTTTCTATTTAGAGGTTTCTAAATACCAGGCCAGTACTCAGCTCCTTTCTCGAGATGAGCCCTCCTCTCTTCGGCATCGGGACCTGGGACGAAGCGAGGGCTTGGGGCTCCCGCTGCCTCGACCGAGCCCCGACTGTGCCGGCAAGGATTCTGCTCTTGCTAATCCTGTCTTCACTTTCCCAGGCTGCCTCCGGGGCTCTTGGTCACTTCCCTGCGCGTCTGAGGGCATCCTCTTGATCCGGGACGCCTTCTGCTACACGGGCGGGAAGGAAAAGCACCCGGACACACAGCTCGGTCTGTTCGCTTTCAGGGGCAGCGATCTCCAAGATTCCCACGGGGACGTTGGTGCTCTTTCTTCCTGGTGAACTTGCCAGATGTTTTCACTGGGCGATCACACTCAACACTTCCCTGCTTTTGTTTTCGCCCCGCGATCCGCGATCCCCCGGTTCTCTCCAACCTGAGTCTCACCTTCCCGGGACGCCAACATGGCAGAGGTGGCTGGTGCTTCCGCTAACGCAACCTTGGGGATCTTTGTCCCCGAGCCTTAGCCGCCGGCACGTGCTCCCCATGCAGTCACCGAGGTACCCTCTCGGGGCGCTCGCTGCCTGCTGCGCCCCTCCCACCGGGCCCGCTGCTCCCGGCTGCTGTCAAGGCCAAGTCCACATTCTTTAGCCAAACGGTCAGGTCCTTTCCTTCAGTAACAATCGCTTCTCCCACCCCGACCGCAACCTGAAGCTCGCTTTCATGCCCATCTTTTAAGTTTTCCCATTTTCATTGCCTGGGACTGTTTTCCCAAGTGCCGCGATGCAGCAGGACGTGGTGGAAAGGCTGCCTGGGGGGCACAGGGACCCCAGCGGGACCCCAGCAACCCCTAGCTGTGCGTCCCAGGGCAAGCTGCTCGTTCACAAAACACCTTCCCGGCAGAGCACTGGGAGGCTTCAGTGAGGTACTAGCTTTTCAACACTCCGCACAGAGGGGGGTACAAGGCTCCACATTCCTTTCCTCTTCTCTCAAGGCAGGCCCACCCACAGCCGTCTCTCGGAGATCAGGAGCAGGGGTCCTCCGCGTGCAAAGCTGTGGGGTCTCCCTCGTCCCACCCCCTCGCTTGTACAACTCTGTTTCGTCCCCCACTCCGGGTTGTTCATGCTCCCATTAGACTGAACTGCCTGGAGGGGACGGTGTCTCAGCCCAAAGACCACACAGATGGTCCTCGAGGGACAAAGAGGGAGCAAGAGCATCACTTGCCACCTGTCTTCCTGGCCGCCCTCGCACATAATCCATACCACCCGGCGGCCCCACCGGCAGGTCTCCAGCCCTCCCGTGTCACCAGCAAGCAGAGGCTCAGAGAGGCGGGGCGATGCGCAGCAAGTCCCATGCATGGTGCCCGCACGGTCACGACGCCCATGTGTTCCCGACCACAGCAAGCCGGCCACCGTGCAGCCAGGCCTCTCTGCGGGGCCCACGAAACGGGAGCAGAGGCCAGGGGTCCAGGAGGCTGCCACAGCTCTTGTCAGGTCAGACGCCAGGAACAAGACCCTCCCTGGGAGAGATGTCAGGAGGAGTCAGTGCAGGCGACCAATTCGAGAGGCTTCATGGGAAGATGTGGGCTTGGGGGACCACTCATCTGATATGGGGCTCTGATGCTGGCTGGTTGATCAAGTTCATAACTTTCTTAAGCCCACTGTTTTCTTCTGTAACACAAGGTTAGTAACAAGAGTTATCACTCCCTCCTAAGGTTTGGGGAGTATCAACAAATTTGATCTATGTAAAGCACTTGTGACAGGTACACAGCACTCAGTAACTGTCACATGGATGGAGGGATGATGGATGGATGAATGGATGGATGGATGGATGATGGAGGGATGATGGATGGATGGATGGATGATGGATGGATGGATGACGGAGGGATGATGGAAGGATAGATGGATGGTGGCTGGATGGATAGATGGATGATGGTGGGATTATGGATGGATGATGGATGGATGAATGGATGGATGGATGATGGATGGATGGATAGACGGATGATGGATGGATAGATGGATGATGGAGGGATGATGGAGGGATGAATGGATGGAGGGATGATGGAGGGATGATGGATGGATGATGGAGAGATGATGGAGGGATGATGGAGGGATGATGGAGGGATGATGGAAGGATGATGGAGGGATGATGGATAGGTGGATGGATGGATGGAAAAAAGAAAGGAAGGAAGGAAGAGGGGGTGGAAGGGAAGTGAATGGATGGATGATGGATAAATGGATAGATGGAGGGATGATGAATAAATAGATGAATATGTGGATGAATGGATGCATGATAGATGATGGATGGATGATAGAAGGAAGGATGGACAGTGAATGAATGGATGGATGATAGATAATGGATAGATGGATGGATGGATGGATGGACAGATGGTTAGTGAATGGCTGGATAGATGGAGGGATGGATGATGGAGGGAGAGGGGGAGGGAAGGAGAGGAGGTAGAGGGAGAGAGAGGGATGGGTAGGTGGGCCCTTACCATTGACAGTCTCCATGCCAGGTATTA
Organism: Nasua narica; assembly: GCA_028533885.1. NCBI lineage: Eukaryota > Metazoa > Chordata > Mammalia > Carnivora > Procyonidae > Nasua > Nasua narica. Next base: position 118,507,818 of record CM052807.1, on the reverse strand, counting down.
AGGAAGCAATAATGTGTAAAGTCTGATGTATACAACTCCCATCTCACGGAGTTTGCAAAATAGCAGGATAAATAGGTTTATTTGAATAAGCACACAAATGTAGAATTGCAACTGACAAGTGCTGTGCAGCAGAGAGACACAACTCTATGAGGGGCCATCCCGGCAGATTCGACCCGGTCTGTGAGACCAGAAAATACAACCATGGCAAGGTGACCTAGGCTGGAGAGTTGTCTGGCCTCGGCTGGGCATGCCCGGGAGACCACGAGGGGCGGCCCGGGGCAGACAGAGCCCAGTGCCGCCTGGCCAAGCTTTCGAGAGGCTCAGGACACGGAGCTGCCCGAGTGTAACCGTTGCCTGACACCGGAGCTCATTCGGGGTTGGAGGGAGGCGAGGACGGCTCCCAGGCCTCTGGTGTCATCTACAGGATGGTGTTGGTGCGGCCCGCTGAGAGGGGAGCGGGGTCGTGAGCAGGGTCTGGGCGTGTCGGGCTGGGCCCCGGAGGAGGACGGATGGAGGCGGAGCCCGGAGCTCGGGGCCAGGCGGGAGCTTGAGGGGGCGTGGGCGCCGGCGGATGCGGTCCACTCCTGCTGCCGCAGGTGCGGGTGCGGCACCCAGAGAGAAGGCGCCCGGGAAGATGGGGCGGAAGGGGGTCCTTGAGGAACCCCATCAGCTGTGGGCTGGACGCCGAGGAGGGAACGTATGGCCAGAGAGAAGGCACAAAGCCAAGGTGCCATCTGGAGAGAGTCGAAGGCAGGGGGACGGGAGCAGGAAGCGGACTGGGCTGGGAAGGCCTGGCCATGAAAAGGCCAAGCGGGAGGCACAGACCTGGGGGGAGAGGAGGGAGCAAGCACTTGCCGCGTCCCCATCACGGCTGCCCATTGCCATGGTCACCTCCCAAAGCACGTGCACCGGGGCCTTCTGGAAACTTCTGTGCTATCGCACTCTCTGAAGGACGAACACACACACACACACAGCCAGAGTGGACTTTTGTCCTGGGTTCATATCGTCCTGTGTCCGGCTGGCAGTCCTTGAACCCTGCGGTCCTTGGGAATGTTTAGGGACCCGACAGCTTGACCTCAGTATTGCGGCTGTCAGTTCTCCTGAGGGTCCGGGGTCAGGTACTGCGGCCGGCTGCTTGGGTCCTGCGTCCACGCGCTCCTTGCTTCCGGGTCAGGGCTTTGGACAGGGGCTCCCATTCACTCCTGTGCACGCACACACACACTCACACGCATGGGCACACTCACACACACGTGCTCACAGGCAAGGACATGTATACATATGCACGTGTGTGCACAAATTTGTGTGCATGTGTGCACATGCATACACACATGTGCACATGTAGACACACTGTACACAAGCCACGTGCACACTTCCACACATGTAATATATGTGCGCACATGCAGGGCATGCACACATGTGTATGTACTCACATTCATGCACGCATGCACACTCAGACACACACACAGCCACATGTCCATGCACACACATAGCTCGCGTGTATGCACACATACATGCTCATGTGCACACACTCACACGCATACATACACGTACTTGCACATACATATGCACACTCGTGCATGCACACACATGTATACACAACACACATTTCAAACATGTGATTTGATTCTTCCTTCAGCCACTCGCTCACTTAAAAATCATTGTATTTCCTTCAAATTGATTCATTGCCAAAAAATCCTAACTTACTATCACAAAAATAATCCTCACCTTCTCCGTAAATCGTGGACGCCCAGCGATCACTGTCATCGTGGGCACAGCGGCCGTTCTGGGGAGACGGCCCCCTAGTCACGGAGCCCTCGTCACCGCCGCAGCCATCGGAACGGCGACCCTCCCTCGCACGCGGGACACGGCTCCCGACCCGCGCTGGAGCGGCACCCCTCTGGCCCCGGGCCCCTGCGCAGGCGCCCGCCCGAGCCCAAGGCTGGGCCTTCCCCTCCGCCCCTCCCCCCTCCCCCCTCCCCACCTCCGCCCTTCCCCCCTCCCCCCTCCCCCCTCCCCCCTCCGCCCCTCCCCGCTCCGCCCCTCCTCCGGGCCTCAGGGACCAACCCGGCCAAGCCGCGCCTGCACTTCCACCCAGGCCAGGAGCCCCCGGGGGCAGCGCTGCGGCTGCGCCGGCTGGGGAGCCCGTCCGCAGGTGGGGAGGCCGGGGGCTGGGCTCCCGCTGCTTCACCACCCCCACGGCCGCCCAGCCGCAGCCCGGACAGCGCGGCCTCCCCTCTGAGCGGGTCCTCCATGCTTCCGGGTCGGATCTGTGCCTGACCCCGCCCTACAGCAAGCGCTGTCCACAGGAGAGACGTTTTGCCCTCAAAAGGCAGGAGAGCTGCTTGCTCCCGAGGGTCTGAGTGGACCACTTCCCAGGTGGGCAGTGGCTAAGGGGAAGCTGGTGGTAGGGCTAGGGGCAGACCCCGCCGAGGGGGTTCAGGGGAAGCTGTAAGTGGGGTGTGCGGAGGCCAAGGACCGGGCCTTGGGGGGCCCTGAGGGGTCAGGGGGCTGCCAGTTCCATGTAGGGGTCCTCGGTCGTGTTGGCCCATCGGCCCTGCGGCCCCCGGAGGGGAGACCCACCCCACGAAGGCAGAGCAGCGATGGGATGTCCCAGACACGATACAACGGGGATGGAAGCATCGATTTCTGTTGAAAGAACATTAAGATTTATTGACTCAGAAGTCTCCACGGATTCACAGGGAAGCAAAGTCGCCCCCCACCTCCGCCCCCTAGAGGCAAATCGGCTTCTTGCCTGAGGCGGGGAACCAGTATTTGCTCTTTTCAGGCAGCTGTCCCTCCACGGTGGGGCCACACCGTCCATTCTCAGGGTTAATCCAGTCAACGCCTCAGGGAGGGCAGAGCAAGGGGCGGCCCGAGCCGGCCACCAGCTCCCAGCCAGGCCCCCCGGGGCGGAGACGCCCCTGTGATCTCCCCGCCCCCTGCGGGCCCTGGCCTGCCCCGGCCCCCGCAGTCCTGAGCCACGCGCCCTCCCGACCACCCCGGCCTGCACCCGGGGTTCTGAGCAGCGACCCTCCGATGCGCGAGGACCACCCGGGACAGTGACTATGCGACCCGATGGGGCTCGGTGTACAGGAGGGGCTCAGACATGCCCTCGCCTCGCTTGCCCAGACGCAAAGACCCCGAGTGAGCGTTGGGCCCACCTCGGCGGGTCGCCCGAAGGCACCCCTCCCCAGGGCTAGACACAGGAATATGAGACCCCCACCCTTCCTCTCAAGGAGCACGGCGGCCTGGACACGGCCCAGGGGTCCTTGTGTGTGGGTCCCATCTCCCCAGAGTTGTGTCAGCCCCCACGGCCATCTCCTCTGGGAAGAACCGGGGAGAGGGGTGCCAGCCAGAGGTACTGAGAGCCCCCCAGAAGGGGCAGGACAGATAAGTCTGCGCTGCCCGTGCCGCCTCGCGGGGCAGCCCCCCCCCACTGGCCCCCTGGGCATGGAGCCTGGCCAGCCCCGCCTTGGGGCCGGCGGGCCGCAGGGGCCACAGCGGGGACACCCCTGAGGCCGGAGCCCGGGGACGGCAGGGGGCAGCCCGCAGGGCGCACCTGTGCCTCCCTCAGTGACCCCGCCCCTGCACCAGGCCCGCGGCGTTCCTGCGGGTCTGCCACCCTGGATGGCGAGCTGGGTGCAGGGGTGCAGTGCGAGACATGGGGTGGCCCCGCTGAGGTGAGGCTCCCGAGGGCGGCCGTTGCCCCGGCTCACCCCGACGGAGCTGACCACACAGCCGGCGGCCGGAGAGGAGCTGTGCCCACGGCCGCGGCGCTGGGCGGAGGCGGGTCCTGCCCGGTCCCTCCTCCCGAGGACGCCGAGCCTCTAACCACAGCCGGTCCCAGCCGGTCACAGCCCCCAGGTCAGAGCCGGCGACGGAAGAGACGTTCAGAGACGCCCGGGTCAGAGACGGCGACGGCGGAGACGTTGAGAGACCCCCCGGGTCAGAGACGGCGACGGGAGAGACGTTCAGAGACGCCCGGGTCAGAGACGGCGACGGCGGACACACTGAGAGACGCCCAGGTCAGAGCCGGCGACGGGAGAGATGTTCAGAGACGCCCAGGTCAGAGACGGCGACGGCGGACACACTGAGAGACGCTCGGGTCAGAGACGGCGACGGGAGAGACGTTCAGAGACGCCCAGGTCAGAGACGGCGACGGCGGAGACACTGAGAGACGCCCGGGTCAGAGACGGCGACGGGAGAGACGTTCAGAGACTCCCAGGTCAGAGACGGCGACGGCGGAGACACTGAGAGACGCTCGGGTCAGAGACGGCGACGGGAGAGACGTTCAGAGACGCCCAGGTCAGAGACGGCGACGGCGGAGACACTGAGAGACGCTCGGGTCAGAGACGGCGACGGGAGAGATGTTCAGAGACCCCCGGGTCAGAGATGGCGACGGCGGAGACACTGAGAGATGCCCGGGTCAGAGCCGGCGACGGGAGAGACGTTCAGAGACGCCCAGGTCAGAGATGGCGACGGCGGAGACACTGAGAGACACCCGGGTCAGAGACGGCGATGAGAGAGGGCTGTCTCACTGTCGCCGGTGCCGGAGGTGGGGACAGTCCTGTCCTCTAGCCCGTCCAGGGCCGCAAGTCCAGGAGCGCCAGCAGGGGAAGCAAGGAGGCGCGCACGCCTTCCCGGGGCACCCACCCTCGTCCGTGGGCCTGGCTGGTGCCCGGGGCATGGACAGCTGCCCTGGGAGCGGGGCCGCCCCGGGAGCCCACTGGACCAGGAGGGTCTCCGTCCCCCCAGGACCGTGCCCCTGCCTCAGGAGCCCACGGCACCCACGGCGCCCACAGAGCCCCCGGTGCCCACGGCTAAGGCTGGGGAGCCTTGGCCTGGTCCCTGCTCTCTGCTCTCCTCTCCCGTCACCAACTTCTCCTCCGCTGCTTGTGTTTGCAGCCGAACCCCCAGCCTCCACGAGCTGCACCCTTTCCTCCAAATGTCCCCACGTCGGTGCCCAGGGACCATCCCTGGCGAGGGCCCCGCTCAGGAAGCACGGCGGTCACGGGAGGCCCCTTGGGGCGCACAGCCTGGGCCCCGCAGGGCCGGGCGGGAGAGGCCCCAGGCTCCCCACAGCCCTTCCCGAGCGTTTCGGCCCAAGGAGTGCGCTTCCCCAGACGGACCACGCTCCTCTCGTGTTGTCTACAATCCACTTCCGGATAAGGAGTGGACAGATGGATGTGGGGAAGGGAGACGTCCCCCATGACACTTTAATAACTGCTCTTCCTGGGAGAACGGAGCGGCTCGGGCACAGCAAGGCCCATAGTACAAAGGAGGCTGTCACAGCAGCGCCCCCTCCCGCGGGGGCAGGGCGGCCGCGCGGGGCTGGAGGGGGACACGGGGCTGGACACCCAGGGTGGGGGCAGCCCTGGGAGGCAGAGGGGGCTGCTCTCCACCCTGCACCCTGCACGTCCGGCGACCTCGTCCCATCAGCCTAGAGAGGACGAAACCGGACGCACACTGGTGAGAATGGTTCACGGGACAGACAGACGGCGTGTGGGGGGAGCTCACCTCTGACCTGGCCCCCGACTCCCTGAGCTCGCCCAGCCGTCTCCAACTAGCTGTCGGCCCTGCCCTGCGGCCCGGACCGGGCCATGTGGGGAAGGGGGGACCTGACCCCAGCACATACAGCAGAGGGGACGAGAAAGCCAGTCGCGGTCCCTGGAGTCAAGGGAGCAGCGACCGCGGTGGACAGGGCGGATGTGTTCCAGCCAGTGGAGGCTCTGGGGGCAGCAGATGGGGAGGGGAGGGAAGACGAGGGTGCCAGCTCCCCTTCCTGAGAGCAGGGCCAGGAGGTGGGCGCGCCTGCCCGGGGGACGGGGACCCCGGGGAGACGGGCAGCCAGCCGTGGTGTGGCTGGAGTCCCCAGAGTGGGCGTCCCCTCTCGGGGCCCGGGACGCCAGCCCCCCTCACCCCAGCCTTGGGGAAAGCGTGGTTGGTAGTCATGGAAACCCTTCCATTGTCTCCCTGAATTTCAGAACAGAGAATATTTGAGTCAATCAAGAAATTCAATTAGCTGAGTGACATTTAGTGCCAACTGCTACGCAGCACTAATTCCTGCTTTCCGGGAGATAACTGGCGTATTTGCGAAGAACTCTGATTCAATATTTATCAGCCGCTGGTTTTCAGTAAATGAATAGTCTATTAGGATACGCTGCTCAAGATGTCGCCTTTACTCACACCCACTGACGTGTGTCCTCTTTGACACGCCTGACGTCCGCGCGGACGGGCCAGGGGTGGCGGGCACAGGGGCTCGGGGGCCAGTTCCCGAGGGGCCACCCGCCGTCCGATCCCGGCCCAGACCCAGGCCTCTGTGGCTCATCCTGAGGTCCGCACTGTGGGGCCGGCGGCCCCCGATCCCGGGAGGGTCCACACGGCCCAGGAGCAGGGATGACCCAGCTCCCCCTGGAAAGACATCCCGCCGATGCAGAGGGACAGAGAGAAACCTGCGGTGGAGGACGCGGGGTGGGGGGAGGGGGGTCGGCCCAGAGCCCAGACCCCGCTCTACGGTGAGTAAGTCCCGGGACCCACTGGGCAGCCTGGGACCCAGTTCCGCACCCCGACAGCGGCTAAGGGAGGAGAGGGACGCTCTCGCCTGGCACAGAAGTCACGACGTGAGCGGAGGGAGGGGTTCACGACCCGCATGGCGGGATGCCCATGGACAGCCAAGGATCACACGATACAGTCTAAAGAAGCGACCATTTTGTTTGTTAACGGTACCTCAGTAGAGCTGGAAATATAACCACAATGAAAGATTTTGAACCCTGCCTGCCGGAATGACCTTGAGATGCCCTTGTTCACTCATGGGTCGCTGGGGGCTCGTCCTCACTCCTGCTATCCTGTTCCCTGGGGTGGGGCCCTCCCCGCGGCTGGAGGAAGCGCGTCGGATGAAATCCGGCTCCGGACGGCCAGGCCCTTCGTAGGCTGGTGTTCCTCAAACACACACATCACGCTGACTTTACATGCAGAGTCCTGGGCCCCCTGCACACAAGAGCCGGCCTGGGGACATCAGGCCCCAAGGTCCTTACACCGAAGAGCAGGGCAGGGGCGGGGCGGGGGCTGCTCTCAGCCACGGGGGCTGGTCCCTCCGGAGCCACAGGGCAGGAAGGTCCCAGCTCCTCTCTGAAGCCACCAAAGGCCGGGGGCCACCGTGGGCCGCCCTGCCTCTGCCCCCAGGCTGCCCCGGGCACCTGCGCTCGACGCCGAGCGGGGCGGCCTGCGGGGACTCGGGGCTGCTGCGTCGGAGCGGCTCCCAAAGACGCGAGACAGCGAGAGCCACGCCGCGGGCCGTGCGGGGAGGCCAGGGCAGCTCCGGGGACTGAGAAAAGTAGAGACTGTTGTGCACTCGGGGCTGAGGAGGCCGCGGGCGTGGGGGCTCCTCCGAGGAGAGCACGGGCCTCGGCCCAGACGCCCCTGCAAGTGCAGACCTGCCCGACGCCCTGCCTCCCAGGGACGAGGTGCCTCCGCGGCCCCTGCGGGCTCCCACGTGCTCTTGCCTCTCTCTGAGGCAGGCCCGCGTGTCCTCGAGGCGCCGGGCTCCCACTCAGGGTGGGGACGCCACTCGGGCCGGTCCCAGCGCCGCAGGAGCGGGGCGTCCCCCCCGCCCCCCAATCTGCTGCCACGAGGCCGAAGTTGGGACGTTCTCGGAGTTATTGGTGCTTCCCTCTGCTCCAGAAACGGCTCCTGCAGGAATGAGGGCGTGGAGTTTCATACTGACCCGTCTTCTCTTTCAAACCACTTTCCCCGATATAAAATAAATAAACAAAAGCAAAAATGAACTTTTGGGACTTCATCAAGATGAAAAGCTTCTGCACAGCAAAGGAAACAGTCCATAAAACATACAGGCAACCCACAGAATGGGAGAAGATATTCGCAAATGACACTACAGACAAAGGTCTGATATCTAAGATCTATAAAGAACTCCTCAAACTCAACACCCACAAAACAGAGAATCACATCAAAAAATGGGCAGAAGACATGAACAGACACTTCTCCAAAGAAGACATACAAATGGCTAACAGACACATGAAAAAATGTTCATCCTCTTTAGCCATCAGAGAGATTCAAATCAAAACCACACTGAGATACCACCTTACGCCAGTTAGAATGGCCCAAATCCACAAGACAGTAAACAACAAATGCTGGAGAGGATGTGGAGAAAGGGGAACCCTCCTCCACTGTTGGTGGGGATGCAAGTTGGTGCAGCCACTTTGGAAAACAATATGGAGATTCCTCAGGAAATTAAATATACAGCTACCCTATGACCCTGCAATTGCACTACTCGGTGTTTACCCCAAAGGATACAGATCGCTGTGGCCCCAAACACCTGGTGTTCACTTCGCCCAAAAGAGGCTGCATTGCCCCAGCCCAATGGCCTCAAGCGGACCCGCACGCCGCACCGCTAAGCAAGAATCCGAGGGGCCCGCACCACCGGACCTGCGCACCGGATGCACTTGAAAGGGGCTTTGCCGGGAAAGAGAAATACGGGACCCCTGCAGCGAAGGCCGCGTGGGACCCGCTCCCAGCACATGCGCCCGGCCCCGCCCCGGCTCGGACGTGGTGCTCCAGCCGGGACGGCCTGGGTGACATCCACACGGCGTGGACAGAGGCCCCTCGGTGGGCTCCCGGCGCTCCTCAGAAGTGGCAGGGCTGAGACTGCCAGCAAGGAGGGGGGACGGGGACAGGACACGGGACACGCGGTGGGGAAGGACGGGCAGCGCGGAGCAGGAGCCCACGGAAATAAAAGCTAAATGCTCAGGTCTCTCCGAAGCCCAGAATAAATGGAGAAGCAGAGCCGCCCCAGGCTGGGACGGTGGTGATAGATGGGGACGCTCGGCGCCATCAATCTCCCGGAGAGCAGGGGGCTGCCGGGGGGAGCTGCCAGGGAAACGGGCCGGAATTGGATTTTCTGGTGGTGTTTACTTTAGACCAAAGAAACAAACAGCTGAGAACACCTGACGGGACGCGCGGGCGGGAGCCGTGGGTCTCATTGCGGGTGAGAGATAAATATGTTTCTTAGTCACCGCGGAGCACGTTGGGGGCGGGAGCCTGTCGGCAGGGGGCAGGAGCCAGGAGTGCTGGGGAGGGGTCGGGAGGGGTCCGGGGGGGGACCCGGCCCCCCGAGAGGTGCCCGCCCCTTCCTCTCTGGCTGGCCACTGGGCTCCTGCCCCAAACAACACATGTGCAGATTTGGGGTCCTCGGAGGACTGGGGGGACCTTCCTGCCCTCTGCGCCCACCCCTGCAGCACTCGGCACGCAGACGGGAGAGGGAGGGCTGCCTGGGAGGGGTGAACAAAGACTAGAATATGGCCTGGGAGGCCGAGCCGCACACATGTGTGCCCCCACACGCACATGCACACAAGGACGCATATGAGAACTCGTGCTCACGTGTGCACACACAAGTATGCACACGTGTGTGCTCACACAGGAACACGGGCCGATGCTGACCACAGAGGGACCAGCAGCCAGCGTCCCGGCCCGGGACCGGCCTCCGCGGACACTCCTACCCCCACACTGACCGTGCTTCCAGGTTTGTCCCCATCGTCCCTGGACCCGGGACCAGCGCCCTGTGAGCCCCCGCACCGTGCCCACGCGTGTACCGGTGAGGAAGCGCACGTGCAGGTCACACGCCCGGGTTCCAGAAGCCACTGGTCAGCCGGGAGACAGTGGAGACAGCCTGCGGCCCACGGCCCACCCCCTCAACTCCTATCCGCGGCCACAGCATTTTCCTGCCAAGGCAAGGCTTCCGGTGAGATGGCGGGCGGAGTGCAGGGATCTAGTGTCAAGGCCAGAGTGAAGCCCGGGAGAAGACGCGGCCACAGGACGACGTGTGAGAAGCCCACCAGCAAGTGGGAGGAGCGTGGCGGCAAGAAGATGCCCGTGAGTACAGTTAACAGGAAACGGGTGAGACCCGTATGAGGACAGCTCGACGGCATTCACTGAAAAACCACAGTTAATCTGAGCAGATTCTTGTGGTTGGGAAACAGCGCGATGAAGACGTCGATTCTCGGTTAACATGTAAATTCAAACCCTGAAAAGGGCGGCGCCCCTTCTCTAGTCCTGGAGCTGAAATTTCACATCCCCTACTCTTCGGTGAGCCCTCACAGAAAAGCGGTCAATCACTCTTATCTCCCTGGTTTCCCTCCAAACTCTGCGTTCACCCAGCCAGTGACTGAACTTTTTTATCTCCGATACGGGACTTCCCCCATTTTGAGTCTCCAAACTTTAGGGACTCCTGAGGAGTACACCTACCGCCACTCTTCTTGGGGGAGGGAGGGGATTTTCCCATCCTGCTGCCTCTGGCTGGGCCCCTGCTTCCAGAGCATTCTATGGACTGCAGCGGCTGACCATTTACGGCAACGCTGAGCAGAAAGCCGGCACCTCGCCTCACTGTTTGCAGCCCGCTTCTCCCCTCCAATGCCTGGGAACGCTGCCATCCTGGGGCACCCCCGCTCTTTGTGTGACCCCGGGGATCCTGAGACCATGCCCTCCCACCCGGAATGCCACCCTGCTTCGCCTCCTGAACGCCTTTCAGGCACCACAAGGCCACATAAGGAGGGTGAGGTCCCTGGAGTGGACTATATTTTCATCACTGTTGAAGATTTTATGGAATTGGAGAGAAGTGGTGCTCTCCTAGAAAGTGGGACTTAGGAAGCATTCCATCACTGTTCCCATTAGACATCGGTAAAAGCTGTCAGCCAGAACACCCCTTAGAAGGGGTACCATTTAAAAACTAACTAACCGACCAACTAACAAAAACCAATTAATACAAGTGTTGGCGATGATGTGTACTGTACACAGAATCCTGGGTACTACTGCTGCAGCCTCTATAGATAAGAGTATGGCAGTTATTAAAAAAATTAAAAATAGAAAAAAACAACATGTAAATTCAACACAATCGGAGTGGAAGCGCTAACAGGTTGCTTTGTCTGGGAACGGTCGAGGTAACCGAAACTTCCAGGAGAAGGAGAAACGGGAAGCAGCCAGGGAGATGGAGGGCAGGAGCGGCTGGCTCTAGCACACACGGAAGCTGCCCGTCCCTGTGGTCCTGTGGACGCACAGACCAAGGGCCCGGAGGGGTCCAGCAGACCCCGGTCAGGAAGCCCTGCCCCGAGCGAGGCCTGATCTCACCCCCTCCATGGCGGCCCTGCCCCTCGAACCTGACGTGTGGACCTGTCTCCCCAGCAAGCGTGTGCCTGTGCCTGGCTGGAGAGACACGCAGACGCCTGAGGCCATGGGAGAAGGCACCACTGGCTCCCAGGCACGAAGTTTCAGGAAAAAGCCCCAGAGCCAGCGTTCTGCCTCCCACGCCCCAGTCCATGACCCACGGCAGATGACTGCCCCTCTCTCCTCCCCGGGCCTCAGGGCTGTTCCCAGCAGTCGATGGCCCGAGAGACCCCGCTGGGTGGATGGGAGAGCTCCATCTTTGCCCCACGGTGGTGAGAGGCTCCGTCGTGGGGGTTTGGGGGGTCTGGGCCACCACCCCGTGCCATCCAGACGCCATAGCGAGGGGCACCTGGCTGGGCAAGCGATGGGCCGACCAGAGGTCCCCCGAGTCTCGGGAGCGAGGACCAGTGTGGCCAGCACCGTCCTGGGAAGGCCAGCAGAGGCCGATCAGTTTCTCCTGTTGTTACGGCACAAAAAACGTCATTCACATTTTCTAACCCTAACCCAGGGCACACGGCTGGGGGAGGGGCAGAGAAATGAGCGGGCTCTGCGGACGCGGGCGGAGGAGTTCCCAGCCCCCCCGGCCCTCCTGCCGGGGCAGGTGCAGTCCCCCTGGCGCTGCAGTCAGGACAGGGCGCCCTCCAGCGGCCGCCCCACGAGGCTGAGCCGCAGCTGGCCCGGGGCCTCCTTCCCCTGGACCTTGTCCGTCCCGTGCTCCACGGGGTCTCCGGGCTCCCCCTCAAGGGCATGGTCCCCGGGAAGACCTCGTGCGACCAGATGCTAGAGCGGCCACAGGCAAGTCCGTGACCCTGGGTCACGCCTCCGTCGGGCCACCGCCGTCGGACCCGTAGGCTGAGGCCCGAGGGCCCCCCGACCAGGGGAGACGCGCACCCAGCGGCAGCCCACGGGGCCGTTCTCAAGCGTACAAGGCTTTCCTGCGGCCACAGGCTGCGTCCCCGTCACCTCTACCCGGTCCGCACCCCGCCCGCCGCGCAGAAGGAAACCCCGCCGCCAGGCTCCGCCTCGCCCCAGCCCTGGGCACCCACGCCTGCCCGCGAGGGTTCTTCTCTGACTGCGGATTTCACACAAAGGGGACCAAACCATCCGTGAACTTCGGTAACGGGCTTCACTCGCCTGCACCGGGTCCTGGGGTTCGTCCCCATGGGGAGCCCGTGCTTCCTTGGTCTCATTGCTGGAAACGCCGGCGCTGCGTGGACGCGCCCGCTCCCTCCCTCTCCCCCCTCACCGATTCTAGACGCAGCTGCACCGTTAGCGCCGCGCCCTGATGCCGCTCTACTGACTTCCCACGTCGGAGGGGAGAGCGGTCCCTGAGGGCGGGGGGGCTTTAGACCCACCGACGCCGCTGAACCCTCGCGTCTGGTCGTCAGCCCCGGCCGCGCTGGCTTCACGTTCCACTGTCACAAATAAGACAGACCCGGACATACGCAGAGCGAACCCTTGACATCTAGATTTATATATATTTTAGGACAAAATCCTAGACATGAAATTTCTGGGTCCCATTATGCCCATTTGGAGGCTCTTTTCAATAGGATCTGCCGAACTGGCCCCTGCCCCCTCGGGGAACCGGTCTGGGCTTCCCAAGGCACAGGACGAGTGCGGCTCTGGGCAACTTTACGACAGTCAGCGACGTGGTGCTCGGGGAGGAGCGGGGGCAGCGTCTCGTGCGCTCTGGCCGCCACTGGCTGCAGCAGCAGGTGCAGGCGCGGGGAGAGCGGAGCCTGGAGGGAAGCCAGGCGCGGCTGGGTTCGCGTACCCGAGAAACGGGCCTCTGGGTCCCGGCAGCACTGAGAGCCCCAGGCCAGTCTCCCAGCTCTCTGGTCCGCGGGCGCATCTGCACACGGGCAGGGGACCCCTGCCGCGTCTCCTGCCCGCGGAGAAACCGTGTGGACGTGCTCCGTAAACAGTGAAGGAGGAAGAAATTCAAGTGGGAGGCAGAGGCCCTCCTCCCCAGGTCGATGTCCTCAGAGCCTCAGCCGCATCCCCCTACTCAGAGGGAACCCCGTCTCCTGTGTGCAGGGGACACCCTGCGCCTCCCCGACCGCGCCCCCCCCCAGACGGGATGCACAGGCCACGTCTTCCCTCCCTTCAGCACAGCGGGGGAAATGGGGTGATTACCAGCTCCTCCATCCCGGGAGCGCAGCGTCGAGGGAGAGCCGGCCGGCCCCGGCGGGCTGAGTTGCGGGGGGGCCTCGGGGACGCCGCTCCCGTCGGTGAGCAGACGCGGCTGGTGCACAGAATCCCTGAGGCGGCATCTGATCTAGACGACCCACCGATTTTAATTAGCGAGCATGACTAGAGACCCAGACAGAGGTCTCGAAGGCTCCTTCTCTACCCTCAGAGAGAGACCGTGTCTCCTCGCTGTGTTGACCCCACGCCCCTCGTGGGGGGGACCGCAGGGCCTCGGACCCTCTCCGGGTTGGGCGGGAGCCCGGCCCCAGCTGCCATCGGCTTCCCTGGGCCGCTGGGTTCTCACGAGGGTCTTCCAGGGACCACGGCCACGGGGGATCTTCGCCCCGCGATGTTAGTTCACGAGAACTGGCAGCGAGGGGCTCTCCCCGTCTCCCTGCCTCTGCCCGGCTTCCGACCGCGGGGCTGAACAGGGAGGGGCGTCCGCAGCCGCCGCTCCAACCTCTCACTCATCCAGCTGGCCCGACCCTCGCTCTGCTCCCATTCCCCCTGCCGGCAGATGGGCTAATTCTGTCCTCAGCGTAGTCCTTGTGTGGTGACCCTGATGCCCAGTCCAGCCAACAGTGTCCTGGGCGCCCCGACCTCAGGCCCCTGGAGAGACCGGGGCCCACCCCACAGCTCTCGAGTCTGTTGATGCTGCCGCCCCACGCAGACCCCGGCCCACTGCCCCCCAGTCCCACCTGAGTGGGGCTCCACGTGTCCCCCGCACGCCCAGGGACAGGGTCAGGCCACACCGCACGCTCTCCAGGGCCCTGCCCGTCCGCACGGATGAGGAAAGTAGAGAAGAACCGTGAAAAACGGAGCGAGGCTTGGTCGTATGTCTCCTTCGCATCTCCGCCCGCCGGGCCCACCTGGTGCTGAGCGCTGCGTGGAGCGTCCAGTCTGAGCCACTGACTGTCCCCGGGGCTCAGGACCGTCCACGGGGTCTTGCTGAGCCACCGGCTTACCCTTCCTTCCGCGTCCCCAGAAGCACCTGGGCAGGCCCCGCCCGCCCTCCTGCTGCCCAGGGGCCTGGAGTGGCCGCTGCGACCCCATTCGTTAGACCTGCCCCACGAGAGAGCTAATGAGAGGGGACACAGGGCGTGATGATGGAGGCCCCTCAGCCGGAGATGTGGGCTGGGGGTGTAGCCAGCGTCCCAACGGGAAGGCCCTCCGGGGGTGGGTAGCACCCCTCAGCCTGCAGAAGGCCCCAGTGCCCCTCCTCTGGTGTTTCCTCCGATGCTGGTATCAACCACCTCGAAGCTCATCCAGCGTCCCGAGTCTCTGCTTAGACGCGCCCTAAACCAGCTGCCTTTCCAGCAGGGGCAGCGCCGGCCCGGAGGGTCTGCTCATTGCTGCTCGCCGCCTGCGGGGCACGCCTCGCCCAGATGCTTCTGGAATGAGCTGGGGTGGGAGGCAGGACACCCGGGCAGGGGAAGAGGGGATGGGCAGAGGGAGGGGACAGTGCGGGTTTAACAAACAACCCAGCAGCCTGTCTTGGATGCTGACCACCCCCCCGCCACAACCCTCGTGGGGGTCCGAGTGCGCTGCCGCCCCAGAGGCCACGGCCCGGGCAGCAGAGCCGGCCCAGCAGTCCCTTCCCGGGGTCACGGCCAACAGAGCATGCAGGCCGCCCCCTCCCCTGCAGGGGACACGGGTACGGGACAGACCCGCGCTGGAAGGCGTGCCCAGAAGCTCCGCGGGAGGCCGGTGTGCGGAAGTGAGGGGGACTACCGGTGGGGGGACAGCCCGGGGCCATAGAGGCCAGAGTGCGAGACGCTGACTCCTGGGCTTCACCCCCGCCGCCGCATGGACCCAGGATCAGCAGATCCGTGCGGCCCTGAAGGCGTCTCCTGGGTTCGCTCTAACAAATGACCCCAAACCAGGGCCTGACAACCTCGGACGCGGAGCCTCCCGCGTGTTCTAGAGGCCGGGAGCCAGAAATCACGGTGTCCTCAGGGCCACGCTTCCTTGCTGGGTCCGAGGGGTCCTGGCCGCCTCTTCCGGCCTCTGGTGGCTCCAGACGGGGTAACCTGAGGCCCTGCCCCTCCGCCCTCTGCCTCCTCTGCCTCCTCTCCAAGTCTCGTCTTCTCTGCCTCCCGGAAGGACACTTGGCATTGATTCAGGGCCCACCCTAACCCGAGATGATCCCATCCAGAGACCTGAACTTCACTGCATTTGCCAAGGACTCTTTTTCCAAATAAGGTCACGTCAGAAGCTCAGGTCAGGACACGAACATAATTTGGGGGGGGCCTCCACGTAGGACCACACACCCTGGGAGCCAACTCGGAATCGCTGAGCAGGGGTGCGTGCGTCCCACGGATGGGGGGGCACACAAGGGGACGGGCGAGCCTGAGGCTGGGGAGCGCTGGGCCCTCCCAGACGGACGCAGGTGATGGGAGCAGGGTCGGGGGCCCAGGTGCTGCCCTGGCTCACGGTCAGGCGGGGGGCGCCTGCGGGGGAGGTGGCCCGAGGGCAGGGGTGAGCAGCGAGCCCGTCAACCAGGGGGCACGGCACGTGGCCAGAAGGGCTAAGTGGCCGAGTGAGTGACTGGCCGGGGGAAGGCGGCTGGGGCACCGGAGACGGACCAAGTCCCGCAGGCAGAGCCCCATTTGGCTGACGGGGAGCCGACGCCCCGGGTCAGGGCTGGTGTCCCGGGGCAGCGGAGGCAGGAGAGCCACGCTGCAGGACGACGGGGAAGCCAGGCGTGCGAGCGGGCGCCCTGCAGGCTGAGCGCTGGGCCAGTCCGGCCCCTCCACTTAGTACACCTCAGCTTCCGTCCGCAGCTGCCCTGGGCCGGTCCCGCCACAGCGGAAGCCTGGCCTCACCCCAGACCCTCATGCTCACCTCCACAAACCCCTCCAGCTCCCCTTCACTGGAAACAAGGAACGGAAAATAAATACAGCTCAAAGCAAGGGAGCCAGCATGGAGGAGGAGCCATGGCTTCCCCCGTGACAAGTTCCTCTGGGCACGCTGAGCCCGGCCAGGTGTGGGGACCAGTGGCCTCAGCCGAAGGGACCATCCTGGGAGGGGCTTCTGCCCCTGCCCAGGCTCCGGCTGGCCCCTCACCGTGAGGGTCACCCTCCCGCGTCCTCACCGCCCCCACCACCGCAGACACCCCGCAAGCAAACGGGGCTGGAGAGAAAGCAGTCTCTTCGGAACAACCCCGAGGAGGAGCCTTTCAGATGGATGTGGATGTTCCTGGTAATCGGCTCATACGTTTTGTCCAAAGGGAAAGGGGCTGGAAAAGAAAACTCTTCTCTCGAAAGTATTGGGGGGCATAATATCCTTGTTTGTGGAGTGGAATTAATATCTCATTGATGGCATTTGCTATTGTGTATCTGTCTTTCTCAATCTAGCTACAGGAGGTGACCTCCAAATCGAGTTAATTTAATCTGCAGAAATAACCCTGCAATTGACTTTCCCGAAACCGGGATTAGACGACAGCTCTGTTTCACTGCACCCGCCTGTCATTAACGATTCCCCATGAAAGGGCCTAATGCGTGGTGTTTAAAAATCTCCCCGATGTTGTCAGGTTTCATAAATGCCCTCTTTTATTAAGGAATTAGCCACGCGGGCCGCAGGGCTGGTGCTGTGCCCTCAGGCCCCAGGATCTGGTCCTGGACACACAGGGCTCCCGCCCGTGGACCGAGCCCACAAGTGGCCAGTGGCAGAGACTCCGAACCCACCTGCCCACAGGGCAAGATGGATGTGGGGACCCCAAGAGAACAGAGAGGAGAGGGGACACCTCCCCAGAAACCGCGGCTGAGCCGGGCTCTGGGCAGGCTTGGGGTAGCAACGATGCAGGGACCCCTGCTTCCCTGGGGGCACGGAGAGGACACGCGCTGCCCACATCGCCCCACCAACCTCGACCTGAGATCCAGGCTCCGTCTTCAGCGCGGGACTAGATGACGATGGACACACCCACGTCTCAGGTACATTTCTACTCCCACCTCCTGGAGGCCCGGAGAGCCCGCCCTTGGTTCAGGTGACTGCACGTGTTTGCTGCAGATCAGTGGGTGCACGGTGACTGCACGATCAGAGCTGGCTTTGAATCTCAGCTGCCTCCCTCCTTCCCTCCCCGTCTCTGCACTCAGCTCCCACATGGCTAAGTGGGCACACGGGGATCCCACCTCATAGGGATGTCAGGACTCATTGCGGCAAGGCGTCAGCCCACACGAGACACAGACCTACAGCGTCCTCCACGTGAGCTTGGATTAGCATGCTCAGATTCTCAAAAGGCTTCCCGTAGCTTTAACTTCTTAGTACCCTGAAGCTGTGTAATAGGGACGGGCTTGTCCAAGGTCCTATAGCTCACCAAAGCCTGCTGGGTTCTTGGCAGGGCACCCAGGCCACCCAGGCCACCCATGGGCTCCCAGTGCAGCACTGTATTCAAGGGGAGATCTCATCCTGAATTTTGAACTTATCTCCAAAGGAGATTGAGCATCACTCCCCAGTCTCCTAACGGGATAGAGGAAGGTCATCTGCCTGGGTCTTACAGGTACGTCCATTACAGTCCACACTATCGACAGCACAATAACATTAGGATTTTATGATTTTGGAAGATATTTTGGTATTAACATTATATCTAATGTCAACGTTAAACTTCTTGCAACTTCATTCAGCCTTGCTTTGTTATTTAAAAATATACTAGAACCTAGCAGACAATCTCGGGTCTCAGGCCAAGCTAAGAGCCCTTGGACTTGGCACCAAAGCAGGAGCCATCAAAGGAAAGAGTGGGAAAAAAAAAAAGGAAAGAGTAGTACACTGGGCCTCATCAAAATGTAAAATTCTCTTCTATAAATGTTAAGAGGATTGAAAATCAAGCTAAACACTGAAAGAAAATGTTTGCAAACAACGTATCTGACTCAGAATTAGTAGCTAGAATATATAAAGAACTCTCAAAACCCAGCAGTAAAAAAATAATGAAGCAATGCATTTAGAAAATGGGCAAAAGACATTTCAACAAGGATGATGTCAAGATGGAGAATCAGAACCTAAAAAATCTTTCCATTTCATTAGCTCTTAGGGAAATGGAAATTAAAACTATGATCTAGTACTACACATCTATCAGGATGGCCAAAATCCAAAGGCCAAATAGAACTGATACTCTAAGAAAGGCAAGAAAGTTAAAGCATATAAAATAATCAGTTAAGGGAAAAGGAGCAAGGTGGTGGAGGAGTAGGAGTATGAGATAGTGTCGGATCCCAGAAGGTCAGCTGCATAGTTATCAAACCATTCTAAACGCCTGCAAACTCAACAGAAGAGAGAAGAGAGGAAGAACAGCAATTCTAGGAGCAGAAAATCGACCACTTTCCAGAAGGTAGGACGTGTGGACAAGTGAATCCAAAACGGCGGGAAGAGAGACTGCGGGGGGAGGGGCCAACTCCCTGCAGTCGCAAAGCTGCGGAGCACAAAATCGGAACTTTCAGAGTCTGCTCCGCTGAGAGACATCGCTCCAGAGGCTAAGCAGGGCGGTTAGCCCTCGCAGGGACAGTGGGCTTTGAGGGTCACAGAAAGACCGGGGGTGTCTGAGTGCGGCAGAGCCCCCCCAGTATCAAAGCGGGGAAGCCAGCGGCAGAGACGGAGCCGAGCAGTGGGTCTCAGCTCAGGCTTACCTTACACCGGGACCCCGGCAGAGTCAGGCTGCCGCTCTTCCGGCGGGGTCCCCACAAGGGACAGACCTGGGGAGACTCACCTTCCTCCTCCAGGAGGAGCGGTGCAGGAGCGGCTGCAGGAATCGGCTGGGTTTGGAGACTCCAGATGGGGCCGCGCCAGAGACAAAATCGCATGGTCACAGGCCCCCTGAGCTCGGAGCGCGGAGGGAGACCAGGGAGACGGGAGGGACTGACGACTTTTCTCTGAGGCCGCACTGAGGAGCGGGGCTAAGCTCTCGACTCCTACCAGCCAGAGACTAGGAGGCCGCCATCTTCATTCCCGGCCTCGAGGCCGTACGGAAAGCGTTTAGGGAACAAAAGCTCGCAGCGCGAACCCGCGCAGATTACTCAGTCCAGCCTCCAGCAAGGGCGGTGCAATTCCGCCTCCGGCAAAGACACTTGAGAATCATTGCAAAGGGCCCCACCCCCAGAAGATCAGAAAGAATATCCAGGCAAGGCCAAGTTCATCAATCAGTGAAAACTGCAGAACTCCAGAGTATTTTTCCTCTCTCACTCATCTATTCTTATCTCGATAAAATGACAAGGCGGAAAAACTCACCACAGAAAAAGAACAAGAGGCAGTATCAATGACTAGAGACCTAGTCAATACAGATATTAGTAATATGTCAGAACTAGAGTTCAAAATGAAAGTTAACAGGGTGGGGATGCCTGGGTGGCTCAGTTGGTTGAGCAGCTGCCTTTGGCTCAGGTCATGATCCCAGCATCTTGGGATCGAGTCCCGCATCGGGCTCCTTGCTCCGCAGGGAGCCTGCTCCTCTCTCTGCCTCTGCCTGCCTCTCTGCCTGCTTGTGTTCTCTCTCTGTTAAATAAATAAACAAATTCTTTAAAAAAAAAAAAAGAAAGTTAACAGGGTGCTAGCTGGGCTCAAAAAAAAGCATGGAAGATATTGGAAGATTTCCATGGAAGATAGAGAATCCCTTTTTGGAGAAATAAAATCCCTTTCTGGAGAAATAAAAGAGCTAAAATCTAACCAAGTTGAAATAAAAAAAAGCTATTAATGAGGTACAATCAAAAATGGAGACTCTTGGATAAATGAGGCAGAAGAGAGAATTAGTGATACAGAAGACCAAATGATGGAGTATAAAGAAGCTGAGAAAAAGAGAGACAAACAACTACTGGACCACAAGGGGAGAATTCGAGAGATAAGTGATACCATAAGATGCAACAATATTAGAATAATTGGGATCCCAGAAGAAGAAGAAAGAGAGAGGGGAGCAGAAGGTATCTTGGAGCAAATTATTGTAGAGAATTTCCCTAATCTGGCGAAGGGAACAAGCATCAAAGTCCAGGAGGCACTGAGAACGCCCCTCAAAATCAATAAAAATAGGTCTACACCCTGTCATCTAATAGTAAAACTTGCAAGTCTTAGTGACAAAGAGGAAATCCTGAAAGCAGCTCGGGACAAGAAGTCTAACATACAAACGCAGAAATACTAGAATGGCATCAGACCTACCCACAGAGACCTGGCAGGCCAGAAAGGACTGGCATGATATATTCAGAGCACTAAATGAGAAAAATATGCAGCCAAGAATACTATATGCAGCTAGGCTGCCACTGAAAATAGATGGAGAGATAAAAAGCTTCCAGGACAAACAAAAACTAAAAGAATTTGCAAACACCAAACCAGCCATACAGGAAATATTGAAAGGGGTCCTCTAAGATAAGACAGAGCCTAAAAGGAACATAGACCAGAAAGGAACAGAGACAATATGTAGTTAACAGTCACCTTACAGGCAATACTATGGCACTAAATTCATATCTGTCAATAGTTACCCTGAATGTAAATGGCTAAATGCCCCAATCAAAAGACACAGAGTATCAGAATGGATAGAAAAACAAGACCCATCTATATGCTGTCTACAAGAAACTCATCTTAGACCCAAGGACACTTCCAGATTTAAAGTGAGGGAGTAGAAAACAATTTACCTTGCTAATGGACATCAAAAGAAAGCTGGGGTGGCAATCCTTACATCAGATAAATTAGATTTTAAGCCAAAGACTATAATAAGAGATGAGGAAGGACACTATATCATACTTAAAGGGACTGTTCAACAAGAAGATCTAACAATTATAAATATCTATGCCCCTAATATGGGAGCAGCCAATTATATAAACCAATTAATAACAAATCAAAGAAACACATCAACAATAATACAATAATAGTAGGGAACTTTAATACCCCCTTATCGAAATGGACAGATCATCTAAGGAAATAAAGATCACCAAGAAAGTAAAGGCTTTAAATGACCCACTGGACCAGAAGAACATCACAGACATATTCAGAACATTCCATCCCAAAGCAACACATTCTTCTCTAGTGCACATGGAACATTCTTCAGAATAGATCACATCCTGGGACACAAATCAGGTCTCAATAGGTACCAAAAGATTGGGATCATTCCCTGCATATTTTCAGACCACAATGCCATGAAACTAGAACTCAATCACAAGAGGAAAGTTGGAAAAAACTTAAATACATGGAAGCTAAAGAGCATCCTACTAAAGAATGAATGAGTTAACCAGGAAATTAAAGAATTGAAAAAATTCATGGAAACAAATGAAAATAAAAACGCAACTGTTCAAAATCTTCGGGACACAGCAAAGGCAGTCCTGAGAGGAAAATATATAGCAATACAAGCCTTTCTCAAGAAACAAGAAAGATCTCAAATACATAACCTAACCCTACACCTAAGGGAGCTGTAGTAAGAACAGCAAAGAAAGCCTAAACCCAGCAGAAGAAGAGAAATAATAAAGATCAGAGCAGAAACCAATGAAATAGAAACCAAAGAACAGTAGAACAAATCAATGAAACTAGGAGCTGGTTCTTTGAAAGAATTAATAAAATTGATAAAACCCCTGGCCAGACTTTTAACAAAAAGAAAAGGGAAAGGACCCAAATTAATAAAATCATGAATGAAAGAGGAGAGATCACAACCAACACCAAAGAAATACAAACAATTTCAAGTACATATTGAGAAACTATACACCAGCAAATTAGACAATCTGGAAGAAATGGATGCATTCCTAGAGACACACAGACACACAAAATTGAACCAGGAAGAAATAGAAAACCTGAACAGATCCATAACCAGTAAGGAGATTGAAGCAGTCATCAAAAATCTCCTAATAAACAAAAGCCCAGGGCCAGATGGCTTCCCAGAGGAATTCTACCAAACATTTAACGAAGAATTAATACCTATTCTCCTAATATTGTTCCAAAAAATAGAAATGGATGGGAAACTTCCAAACTCATTTTATGAGGCCAGCATTACCTTGATCCCAAAACCAGACAAAGACCCCATCAAAAAGGAGAATTACAGACCAATATCCTTGATGAACACGGATGTAAAAATTCTCACCAAAATACTAGCCAACAGGATCCAACAGTACATTAAAAGGATTATTCACCACGACCAAGTGGGATTTATTCCTGGGCTGCAAGGTTGGTTCAACATCCGCAAATCAATCAATGTGATACAATACATTAATAAAAGAAAGAACAAGAACCATATGGTACTCTCAATTGATACTGAAAAAGCATTTGACAAAGTACAACATCCTTTCTTGATCAAAACTCTTCAGTGTAGGCATAGAGGGTACATTCCTCAACATCATCAAAGCCATCTATGAAAAACCCACACTAAATATCATTCTCAATGGAGAAAAGCTGAGACCGTTTCCCCTGAGATCAGGAACACGGCAGGGATGCCCACTATCTCCACTGATATTCAACATAGTACTAGAAATCCTAACCTCAGGAATCAGACAACAAAAAGAAATAAAAGGCATCCAAATTGGCAAAGAAGAAGTCAAACTCTCACTCTTTGCAGATGATATGATACTTTATGTGGAAAACCCTAAAGATTCCACTCCAAGACTGCTAGAAGTCATACAGGAATTCAGTAAAGTGTCAGGATATAAAATTAATGCACAGAAATCAGTTGCATTTCTATACACCAACAGCAAGACAGAAGAAAGAGTAATTAAGGAGTCGATCCTATTTACAATTGCACCCAAAACCATAAGATACCTAGGAATAAATCTAACCAAAGAGGCAAAGAATCTGTACTCAGAAAACTATAAAGTTCTCATGAAAGAAATTGAGGAAGACACAAAGAAATGGAAAAACGTTCCATGCTCATGGATTGGAAGAATAAATATTGTGAAAATGTCTAATGCTACCTAAAACAATCTACACATTTAATGCAATCCCTATCAAAATACCATCCATTTATTTCAAAGAAATGGAACAAATAACCCTAAAATTTATATGGAACCAGAAAAGACCACGAATAGCCAGAGGAATGTTGAAAAAGAAAACCAAAGTCGGCGGCACCAACAATTCCAGACTTCAAGCTCTGTTACAAAGCTGTAATCACAAGACAGTGTTGTACTGGCACAAAAACAGACACATAAATCAATGGAACAGGATAGAGAACCCAGAAATGGACCCCAACTCTATGGTCAACTAATCTTCAACAAAGCAGGAAAGAATATCCAATGGAAAAAAGACAGTCTCTTCAACAAATGGTGTTGGGAAAACTGGACAGCCACATGCAGAATAATGAAACTGGACCATTTCCTTACACCACACACAAAAATAGATTCAAAATGGATGAAAGACCTCAATGTGAGACAAGACTCCATCAAAATCCTGGAGGAGAACACAGGCAGCAACCTCTTCAACCTCAGCTGCAGCAACTTCTTCCTAGAAACATCTTCAAAGCTAAGCGAACCAAGGGCAAAAATAAACTATTGGGACTTCATCAGGATCAAAAGCTTCTGCACAGCGAAAGAAACAGTCAACAAAACCAAAAGACAATTGACAGAATGGGAGAAGATATTCGCAAATGACATATCAGATAAAGGGCTAGTGTCTAAAATCTATAAAGAACTTCTCAAAGTCAACACCCAAAGAACAAATAATCCGATCAAGAAATGGGCAGAAGACATGAACAGACATTTCTGCCAAGAGGACATTCAAATGGCCAACAGACACATGAAAAAATGCTCAACATCACTCGGCATCAGAGAAATACAAATCAAAACCACAGTGAGATACCACCTCACACCAGTCAGAATGGCTAAAATTAACAAGTCAGGGAACAACAGATGTTGGCGAGGATGCAGAGAAAGGAGAACCTTCCTACACTGTTGGTGGGAATGAAAGCTGGAAAATAGTATTTGAGGTTCCTCAAAAAGTTGAAAATAGAGCTACCCTACAACCCAGCAATCGCTCTGCTGGGTATTTACCCTAAAGATACCAAATGTAGTGATCTGAAGGGGCACGTGCACCTGAATATTTATAGCAGCAATGTCCACAGTAGCCAAACTATGGAAAAACCTAGATGTCCATCAACAGATGAATGGATAAAGAAGATGTGGTATATATACACAATGGAATACTATGCAGCCATCAAGAGAAATGAAATCTTACCATTTGCAATGACATGGCTGGAACTAGAGGGTATTATGCTGAGCGAAATAAGTCAGTCAGGGAAAGACAATTATCATATGATCTCTCTGATATGAAGAATTTGAGAAGTGGGCAGGGCATTATGGGGGTGGGGGAATGAAACAAGACGGGATAAGGAGGGAGACAAACCATAAGAGACTCTCAGTCTCACAAAACAAACTGAGGGTGGCTGGGGGGTAGGGGGGTAGGGATAGGGTGGCTGGGTTATGGACACTGGGGAGGGTATGTGCTATGGTGAGTGCTGTGAACTGTGTAAGCCTGATGATTCACAGACATGTACCCTGGGGCAAATAATACATTATATGTTAATAAAAAAAATAATAATCAGTTAAAACCATGAAAGGCAGAACAAAAGTGGAAGACAAAAATAGTGGAGAATAAGGGCCACAAATCAGAAACAGTAATGACTATGGCAGAAATTAATTCAACTATATCAATAATCACTTTAAGCATCAATGATCAAAATATGCCAAGTAAAAGACAGACTATAGAGTGGATCAAAAACAAGATTCAGCTATATGTTGTGTATAAGAAACCCGCTTTTTAGATTTTTTATTTTAATCCCTATTAGTTAATATACAGGAGCCATCAGTTTGCTTTCGACAGTTAAGATTCTCAAGAAACCCACTTTTTTTTAAGATTATTTATTTATTTATTTATTTATTTGACAAAAAGAGATCACAAGCAGGCAGAGAGGCAGGCAGAGAGAGAGGGGGAAGCAGGCTCCCCGCTGAGCAGAGAGCCCATCGCGGGGCTCGATCCCAGGACCCTGAGATCATGACCTGAGCCGAAGGCAGAGGCTTTAACCCACTGAGCCACCCAGGCCCCCCAAGAAACCCACTTTTAATAAAAAGATGTATATAGGGGCACCTGGGTGGCTCAATTAAGTTAAGTGACTGACTCTTGATTTCAGCTCAGGTCTTGATCTCAGGGTCGTAAGTTCAAGCCCCATGTTGGCCTCCACACTGAACATGGAGCTTACTAAAATAAAATAAAGTAAAATAATAAAATAATTTAAAAATTGCATGTAGCTTAAAAGTAACGAGGTGGAGGAAGAAATGTCATGTTAACATTAATCAAAGGAAAGCAGGAGTGGCTATATTAATTCAGATAGAGTGGACTTTACAGCAAGAACACTATCAAGAATAGAAAGAATATTACGTAATGATAAAGAGGTTAATATTCCAATAAGACATAAGAATCCTTAATGTGTATGTGTCTAACAACAGGGCATCAAAATATATGAGGCAAAAACTGATAGAACTGCACAGACAAATTTACTATCACAGTTGGAGACTTTAACAGCCTCTACCAGTAACGGATGGATCCAGCAGGCAGAAAATCAGGACACAGTTGAACTCAACAACACCATCAATCAACTGGGTGTAATTGACATCTGCAGGCAACTTCATCCAACAACTGCAGAATATGCATTCTTCCCAAGTTCACATGGGATATTCACCAAGATAGACCATAAAACAAATTATGGTCTCAGCAAATTTAAAAGAATAGGAATCATAAAATAGTTGTTCTTAGACCAGAATGAAATAAATCTAGAAATTAATAACAGGAAGATAGCTGGAAAGCCTCAAAACACTTGGAGATTAAACAACAACTTCTAAATAACACATGGTTTAAAGAAGAAATCTCAAGAGAAAATTTTAAATATTTTTAATTATTCAAAATAAAAACATAGCTTTTCAAAATTTGGGGGTGTAGTGAAAGCAGTGCTTAGAGGGAAATTTGTATCATCGAATGAATATATTAGAAAAGAAGAAAGATCTAAGATCAATAATCTAAGCCTCCACCTTAGGAATATAGAAAAATACGAGAAAATTAAACCCAAAAATAAGCAGAAGAAAAGAAATAATAAATATTGGAGGAGAAATTAATAAGATTTAAAACAGGAACTCAATAGAGAAAACCAACAAAGATCAAATATAGCTCTTTGAAAAGATCAATAAAACTGACAATCCTCTAGCCAGGCTAACTAAGAAAAAAAGAGAAAGGACATTAATTAATAATAACAGAAATTAAAGAGGAGACATCACTACAGATCCACAGACATTAAAAGAATAACAAAGGAAAAAAAAAGAATAACAAAGGAATACTATGAACAACTTTATGCCCGCAAATTTGATAAGCAATTTGAACAAGTCTGTTACTATTAAAAGAATTGAATCAACAACTAATAACCTTCCAAAATAGAAAGCATCAGGTCCAGATACATTCTACCAAACATTTAAGTAAAATAGTATACCAATTCTCTAATCTCTTTCAGTATGTAGAAGTAGAAGGAAATACTTCTTACTCATTTTTTAAAACCAGAATTACTCTAATACCCAAACCAGACTAGGACATTAAAAGAAAAGAAAACTATAGACCATTATCTCTTAAGAACACCAAGGCAAACATTCTCAATGAAATAATAAAAAATCAAATCTATCAACATATGAAAAAAATGATACAGCATAACCAAGTCAAATTTGTCCCCGCTATGAAAGGCTGAGAATCACTTAATGTAATCCATCACATCGAGATGTTCAAGAATAAAGATCACATGACCATATCAAGATAGCAAACAATACACTTAACAAAATCCAATAGTCATGACAAAAGGTCTCAGCAAAGTAGGAATAGAGAACTGTCTGAACTTGAGGAAGAACATCTAACTAGATGTAGAGCTAACATCAGACTTAACAGTGAGAAACTCAAAGCTTTTCCCTAAAATCAGGAACAAAGCAAGGATGTCCCCTCCCATCACTGTTTCCCAACACTGTAATGGGAATCTTAGCTAGTGTTGCACTTCACTTAACACTCTTCAGGGCAGTCATTCATTTCTAGCTGTACATGGGAAGAGAAAAGAGCTAGTATACGGACATGTCTGAAATAAGCTGCCGTATTTTAGAGTCATCAATTCTCATTATTGAAGGGTGTGATGGGGACATTATGCTAGCTGTTTAGAACCAAGACCACCATAACACCGGTTTTATATTTTCTGTATCTTTGTGGTGCAATGGTCTTATTAAGGCATTTACTGAAAATTGCCATTACCCAGTCTTTCTTTCTTACCATAAATAATTAATAAACTACTTTAGTTAAAAAAAAAACCTCTAAGACAAGGAAAGGAAATAAATGATATACTCACTGAGAAAGAATAAATTAGAATGCCTTTGTTCAAAGATAACATGATCATCTAGGTGGAAATTTTAAAAGAATAAAACCACAACAAAACTCCTAGAACGCTTAAGTCACTACATGAGTTTGCAGATACAAAGTTAAAATGCAAAAGTCAATCAGTTTCCTATATACAAGCAACAAACAGGGAAATGTGATGTTAAAACCACACCACCGGGGCGCCTGGGTACCTCAGTTGTTAAGTGTCTGCCTTCGGCTCAGGTCATGATCCCAGGGTCCTGGGATCGAGCCCCGAATCGGGCTCCCTGCTCGGCAGGAAGCCTGCTTCTCCCTCTCCTGCTCCCCTGCTTGTGTTCCCTCTCTCGCTGTGTTTCTCTCTGTCAAATAAATTTAAAAAAATCTTAAAAAGAAAAAAAAAACACACCATTTACGTTCACCCACACAATTGAAGTGCATAAGTGTAGACCTAACAGCATATGCACAAAAACTATGTGAGGAAAACTACAGCAGTCTGATGAAAGGTATTTAAGAACTAAAGAAATGGAGAGACAGTCAACGTACGTAGATGGGAAGACTCAGTGTTGTCAAGATGTCAGTTCTTTCCAACTTTTTCTATACATTCAACATAATCTCAATAAAAATCTGAGCAAGTTACTTTGTGGATATGGACAAACTGACGGCCAACTTTAGAATAAGAAGCAAAAGACCCAGAGTAGCAAACTCCAGATGGAAAAACAAAGTCAGAGAACTGGCCCCACCTGACTTCAAGATTCACTATAGTCTTGAGGGAACGAGACACTCCTGTACTAGCGAAAGAACCGACAAGTAGATCGATGGAACAGAACCGAGGACCCCGATACAGATCCTACCAGAAACGGCTGAACTCCAGAACTCGGACATGAGCACGCGCTGGGGAGCTAGTGGAGCGAACGGAGCCCCACTCACAGCTGGTGGGAACGCAGGACGGTGCAGCCCCTCTGTCTTACAAAGCTAAACAGACTCTGACCATATGATCCAGCAATCGCGCTCCTTGGAATTTACCAAAAAGTGTTGAAAACATGCCCGAATGAGAACGTACACATAGATGTTTATAGTAGCTTTACTCGTAATTGCCAAAACTTGGAAACAACCAAGGTAGGTGAACAGATAAATAGACTGTAGTCCATCCAGACGATGGAATATCATCCAGTGCTAAGAAGAGATGAGCTATCGAGCCATGAAAACACATAGAGGGACCTAAAGTGCGCACCATTAAGTGAAAGAAGCCAACAGAAAAGGCCACGTGGTGTGTGATTCCAGCTCTGTGACATCTGGAAAAGGCAGAACCATGGAGACAGTGAGAAGACCCGTGGTTGCCAGGGGTCGTGGGGAGGGATGAACAGGGGAGCGCAAAGGACTTTTAAGGCAGTGAAACTACTCTGTGTGGAACTCTACTGGCACATCCATGTCATTATACATTTGTCCAAACTCACGGAATTTATAACACCATGAGCGAACCTCAGGGTGAACTGTGGATGCCAAGTGACGATACGTCACTGTAGGTTCATCGACTACGACAAATTTCCCAGTCTGGTGGGGGCTGTTGAGAGTGGTGAGGCTGTGCATATGGGGCAGGGGATATATGGGAAATCTTTATGCTTTCTTCTCAATTTTGCTGTTCACCTAAAACTGATCTAAACAATCAAGTTCATCAATTTTTTTTAAAAAGGGAAAATGACAAGAGAGCTTCCAAAATTGACAGACATTAATCTATAGGTTCAAGAAGCCCAACAAACCCCAAGCAGAATAAATAAAATGAAATATGCTCCTAGACACGTAAAAGGAAAACTCCTGAAAACCTAAGGCACTGAGAAAATCTTAAGAAAAGAGCAATATGACCGTTTACCTTTAAAAAGGCAGAAGTCCCTTTTAAAGGTCCCAGCGGAGCTGTTGACAAAGCATCACAGTGAGATCAGGGAGGGCTGATAGAACAGACATCAAAACCAGGATTCTGCCTCCAGCAGAAATAGTCTTTAGGAATAAACATGACATAAATCACATCCAGACCAGAGAAAAAAACACGAAAATGAAGCAGCTAAAACCCGAGGGAGGGAGAGAGAGCCACGTCGGGAGCCCCCAGCCGTGGCTTTGTTATGTGCCAGGTTTACAGAGAGGACCTGGTTCAGGAGGGAGGGAGCAGCTGGATGGAGAAGAGAGTGTGCGAGCACGCAAGTGTGAACGCGGTGGTGAGTCCAAACAAATGCAGACTGTAGGAGGCGCTGATGCTGAGGCATCTGAGATAGAGAATTCGGATTCATGACAATACAGGGACAGAAGGTGAGGGGACAAATGGGGTACCTGTTCTCAGGCACTTCCTTTATTAGGGAAGATGGTGAGAACACCAGTGGCTATCAGAGTTCTGGGTCTAAAATGCGTGTGGGAATCCTAGCCCGTCTGACAAAATGATAGCGAGCAACTGTTTACCTTTCAGCCAGAGGGGGAAAGTGTAACAGTGATAATTATCCATGCAAAAATCAAGCCAGAAATGAATGGCAGGGAACATAGAGCAGACGGACATTCATACGACCTTGTAATTAATCCCGAATGTATCAGTAATTATGCTGAATGAAGAAGAATCAAATGCTTCACTTAAGAGGCCATTAACGCTCTAACGGAATAAAATAACCACACACACATATAGCATGTTTTAAAAATTACCTGTAAAATAAAAGGACATAGAAAGTTTAAAGGGAAACAGACAGGGACAGTAAATCATCTGAAATACTAAGCAAGGTGATGTTGGTTTAGATCCAGGACACCTAACGAAGAAAACGCCCCAACTCAGGGCGTTGGGTGAAGAAACACGGTTCACTGCGGTGTGGCTTCCGTCCCCAGCAGATCCAACAACTGCATCAATCCATCAAGGACACGGGCAACGTACTGAAAGACAATAATCAGGGCCATCTCGAGAGCCATGAGGTTTTTTTAAACCATGGCCAACACAGGAAAAGAAAACCCCGCTCGGCTGACAAAGGGTCCTTCCTACCACAGCAAAAGCCCAGAGGAAACACACCAGATGACAGAGAATATTCTGAACGCCTCTCTTTGAAATCGGAGACAAACAGGGAAACTCAAGCCATCACCACTTTTAGTCCGTGGTGCTTTAGGGACAAGCCGAAGCATTAAGGCAAGAATAATAAATAAAATCTATAAGGCCTAAAAAGGAAGAAATAGGTTCTATTAAAGACGATAGGACTGCATACATGGAAACAAGTCATAGCACTCACATCCTATTACAATCAATATGTCAGTTTGGTAAGCTTTACATACAAAGTCGATATAAATTAAGTCGACCATATTCGTATTTTTTTAAGATGTTTTACTTGAGTGATAGAGCGAGAAGGGGGAGAGGCAGAGGGGGAGAGAGAGAGACACCCAAGCAGACTCCCCCCGAGTGCAGGGCCTGACTGGGGCTCAATCCCACAACCCCAAGATCATGACCAGAGCTGAAATCAAGAGTTGGATACCCAACCGACTGAGCCGCCCAGGCACCCCGGTCAGTTATGTTTTTAGGTACTACAGTTAAAAAAGATTTTCTTAAAAATCTAAACTGTACAACATTTCAGTAAAGAGGACATCCAAATGGCCAACAGACACATGAAAAAATGCTCAACATCACTCGGCATCAGAGAAATACAAATCAAAACCACAGTGAGATACCACCTCACACCAGTCAGAATGGCTAAAATCAGCAAGTCAGGCA
>CM052807.1:118447136-118475925 GCA_028533885.1 Nasua narica | reverse complement strand
GCCAAACTATGGAAAGAACCTAGATGTCCATCAACAGATGAATGGATCAAGAAGATGTGGTATATATATACAATGGAATACTATGCAGCCATCAAGAGAAACGAAATCTTGCCATTTGCCACGACGTGGATGGAACTAGAGGGTATTATGCTGAGCGAAATAAGTCAGTCAGAGAAAGACAATTATCACATGATCGCTCTGATATGAAGAATTTGAGAGGCAGGGCAGGGGGTTATGGGGGGGTGGGGAAGAGAAATGAAACAAGATGGGATGGGGAAGGAGACAAACCATAAGAGACTCCTAAACTCATGAAACAAACTAAGGGTGGCTGGGGGGTAGGGGGGTAGGGTTATGGACGTTGGGGAGGGTATGTGCTATGGCAAATGCTGTGAAATGTGTAAGCCTGATGGGGTAAATAATACATTATATGTTAATAAAAAAAATTTAAAAAAAAAGAAAAAAAATCTAAACTGTACAAAAATATTGGCACTCTAATAGCAAATCTAACAAGAGGCGTGCAGGGGGCCTGAGCCCTCCATCGGCTGTCGGGTCTCGCAGCGTCTGGAAGTCCAGCAGTTAAGGGAAGGAGAGTGAGACTGAAGCAGGAACCACACGCAGGCCGGAGCGCCACGGAGAGAGGACGGCAGACGAGCCGAAGGTGATCGGGAAGAAGAGCTTCGTGATCTGGGGTGGAGACATTGTCCCGAACGAAGCACAGACGCTGCACAACGAGGGCACTGAACACGCTGTGCGGTGCTGTCCTCCCATGGCCCGTGTGTGTGACTGCACGTGAGGCACGACAGCGCCCGTGGCCGGTCTCCCGTGGCCCGTGTGCGCGACCACGAGTGAGGCACGACAGCGCCCGTGGCCGGTCTCCCGTGGCCCGTGTGCGCGACCACGAGTGAGGCGTGATGGCGTCCAAGGCCGGTCTCCCGTGGCCCGTGTGCGCGACCACGAGTGAGGCGTGATGGCGTCCAAGGCCGGTCTCCCGTGGCCCGTGTGCGCGACC
This sequence comes from Nasua narica, assembly GCA_028533885.1. Classification (NCBI taxonomy): domain Eukaryota; kingdom Metazoa; phylum Chordata; class Mammalia; order Carnivora; family Procyonidae; genus Nasua; species Nasua narica. The sequence continues at coordinate 118,474,916 of CM052807.1, read as the reverse complement.
ACGAGTGAGGCACGACAGCGCCCGTGGCCGGTCTCCCGTGGCCCGTGTGCGCGACCGCGAGTGAGGCGTGATGGCGCCCGTGGCCGGTCTCCCGTGGCCCGTGTGCGCGACCACGAGTGAGGCACGGCAGCGCCCGTGGCCGGTCTCCCGTGGCCCGTGTGCGCGACCACGAGTGAGGCGTGATGGCGTCCAAGGCCGGTCTCCCGTGGCCCGTGTGCGCGACCACGAGTGAGGCGTGATGGCGTCCAAGGCCGGTCTCCCGTGGCCCGTGTGCGCGACCACGAGTGAGGCACGACGGCGCCCGTGGCCGGTCTCCCGTGGCCCGTGTGCGCGACCACGAGTGAGGCGTGATGGCGTCCAAGGCCGGTCTCCCGTGGCCCGTGTGCGCGACCCCACAGAGTCGGTCCAGTCACCGTCAGGTCAGGAGGCTGCGTCCGCGGTGAACGGGGAACGTGGGAAGGATTTCAGAGCAGGCGCGACCTGTGTCACCCGGTGTGTTACTCGTTGGATGAAGTTAAATTCAGAGGCACATCCCGGTTGATGAATTCTATGCATTTTATGTATTTTTCTTTGCATCAGAATGCTTAAAAACGGTGACATGGAACATCTCATTGTAAGTCTAAAATAGTGGCAAAGGCATGATTTTTGCTGCATTTCAGAAATTAAAACTAACCCGTTACATCGTTACTTAACATTTTTGCAACAGACCCTAAACACACAGCCATGGATACTGGTTATGATGTAGATTTTGAAGAAATTGGTAAACCCTCATTTCTCCACTGAGGTTGGAGAGGAAGCATTTACCCTTTCGCGTGCGGGCGAGGTTTCCCCCACGTTGTAGCCCCAACACAACATGGTTTATGCCTCCAGGGCCCCGAGAGACCACCACGACCCCTGACGGAACATGAATAAGCACGTGTGTAAATTGCTGTCCCTTCCGTGCGGGCGCCGCTGGGCTCTGGTCCTAACGCGTCCTCCCGGTCGAGTTACGACCACGATTAACAGCGGCTGACGGAGAGCTCGTGACCGGGTTTTGCATTCTGACCAATACTTAGAAAAAGGAAAAACCTGTGTGTTCCCCGCAGCTCCTAACACGGCGGACGCGGCCTCTGTCCAGACCTAGACGGCGCCCCGTGGATGAGGAAGGCAGCGTCCTGCGTCGGTTTAGTCTCTAACTTTCTTCTAATTAAGGGAACTGAGAAGGGATCCATGGCAATGAGATGAGAATGAAGGGAGCCTTTCAAATGGATCCCATTTTGTTGACACTGAGCATTGAGCCCCATGGCGGGGGGCACACATGGCGCCCACGTCCACGCTGCCTGTGACACCACCTGCCCCACGGCTGACCGGAAGGGGCTCGGGCTCCAGCCCGGGGCACACACGGGACATGTGTGCCGCTCGCCCACCAGGACCACCGGCACCGGGTAGCCCGCCAACAACAAGTGTGGGTGAGCGCGTGAAGGGTCTTACCGCAACCCCAGCCGGACCCCGGCCCTGGCCACCCTCAGACGCGAGCGTCGCCATTCCTGGTTGGGACGTGGGTTTATGTGGGCGTCCTGGGCAGCACCGCCTCTGCGGGTCGGCAGCCCACGGCCCCGGTCTCCCGCAGCTGACCCGCGGCACGCTCCCACACGCTCGCTGAGAACCCGCCCTCCTCCACAGCCTGTGCCCCGGGGTCAGGCTGCCCAGTGCAGGTCCCAAGGGGTCGGAGGAGGGCCCCCCAGGACCTGCTCGCGGGCCTGGTGGCACCATGGGGGCCGCAGAAGGCGCAGGCCTCTGCACCCGCTCTGCCTTCTGTCTCCCGGGGCGCGACTCCCAGTGTGTCTGGGGCCGGGGGACCCACAGCTTGGCTCATGGCAGAGGACGCTGGGCTTGTGTGCTGGCTCCGTGGGGCTCGCTTTCCCCCGGGACACTTGTCGGGGCCGACACCATCGCCACCAGGCAGCACCCCGACCCTGGGCTCTGTCGCTGCCCATCGGGCTCCCCTTTCATGGCCGTGAGCCTGGCAGTCACCCGCCCGCGAGGGCCTGGGACCTGACTGCTAGCCCCATGGCCTGGCCGTCACCCCGGGACAGAGCACTCCCAGCGAGGGGTGGCCGGCTGTGCCCCCGCTCTCAGCAGACGGTGCTCCCCCGGGGGGAGGGTGCTGGAGGTGCCGGGTTCCGCCTCAGCCGGGGTCCTGCCCAACCCGAGGACGCGGGGAAGGTGGGGGTGGGCAGGGCCGCGTGGGTGACGGGGACGGAGGGGCTGAGCAGCAGGAGGGGGGGTAGGCACAGCCCCGCTGACCCCCAGACCCTGGAGCAGAGACGCTGCTTCACCCGGGACAGGTCCCGAAACACCAAGACGGACCGACGTTAAGGGGACAAACTCAGCTTCCGGGTCCTGTGATCCTAAAGACACTGGGACAGCAGGTTTCCAGTGCCTGTTAAACAAATCACCCCGACACCAGACACCACGCTCGGGGCCCACGGGGGAGCGCGTGGCATCGCCGGGCCGGAGCGAGGGGGAAGGAGGCTCTGTTCTGTGCAGCACCGGCCTCCAGCCTCCGCGAATCCCGCGGGTCCAGCGGCCGGCCGCGCGCACGGGGCCTCCGGGAGGAAATGTCCGAGGTCGCCGACGGGTTCATAAGACGGTCTGCACAGAGCAGTCTCCGGGGACCGGGACCCGTCCTTTGTTGGACTTCGGGACCCAATTCTCGGGAATACGATTGCTTTATCCGCTAATCTCGGGGCGTTGAGGCTCCGAGCCAACCCAGTCCCCACTGGTGGAAACCACAGGAGCGCCTTGGGGGAAGCAGGGGGGAGGACACCCAGGGCCCGCACCAGCGGCTCCTTTAGGAAATGACCCTGAGGCGCCCCAGGGCTCACTTCCTGACGCCCAAACCTCCCCCCCCCACGTCGGAGCCCGGGGCTAGTCTGCACCTCCTCCAGCCCCAGGTGCCCCCCTGTAGGTCGCACGGCTGGCTCTCGGCGCTCGGCCTGCCCACCCGCAGGGCCTGCGTTCTGTCCCCAGACTCGTGCTGGGCACCGGCTCCGGCGGGTGTGGGGTCGGCAGAGGCCCTGCTCCAGGGGCCAGGCGGGCACGTGGGGGGCCAGCTCCCTTCTCTCCTGGAGAGAGCTCCTGCGCCAGGAGGAGAGGGCAGGGACGGAGACTATGACGTGAGGGGGGTGGGAGTCTCACGTGGGCTCAGGAGCCGGGGACCTGGTCACAGCCCCAGAGGGGGCGGGGGTGGGGGTCCAGCAGAGGGGTCCGGTCAGGTGTGCACGAGGGCAGCCTGCCCCTGTCAGCCCCCCAGAGATGCGCCTGCCCCTGGACTCAGACGAGCCTGCACCTCGTGGGTCAGACCATCCCCCTGCTCAGCGTCCCACAGGGACCCCGTGTCACCAAGACGGAAACCCGACATCCCCACACGGTGGCCTGGGGGACCTGCCTGAGCCCATCGCCCCTTCCAGCCCCACTGTCCTCGTGTCCTCTCCTCTGCAAACAGCCTGTTCCCCAAAGCCTCAGGACCCTGCCCCACTGCGCCCGGCTTCCTCCTCCCATCCTGACCTGACCTACTCTTGCCCCTCCTTTGGGACTTCTCTTAGACGTCACCTCCTCAGAGAGGCCCTCGGGGACTGCAGAATGGAAGCTAGCCCCTCTGCCCCACTGAGCTCCTTCCCAGCTTCTTTTTCTTTCCAGCGCTTTGCCTCGTTCTGCTCTTTATTTGCCCAGCCGCGTCCCTCTGTCCTACAAGCTGCGGCACGAACGCGCGAGCCCACCCTGCTCCCCGCTCCTCCGGGAGCCTTCGCAGGGGCTGCCCAGAGTCCTGACGGATGAACCGGGCCGCACCATGCCCTGGAACCGAGCCCACAAGCCCGGGCCCGGCACTGCCTGCGTCCGCGGACGGCACCCCTCCCCCCCCGACCCCTGCGCACAGAGGATTGGGAGGCCTGGGGACCCCGGGGGGCCCTGGTGAGAGACCCCACCGTCCAAAGCCACCTCGGGCCCCAAGTGACACATGTGTCTTCATGGGGCTCGACCGACTGTGGTCCCGATGTCCCACCGCGGACAGACCGCGGGAACGGGGAGAGGACGGCAAGCCGTAATCGCCCCGTGAGATTCGCGTCGTCTCCCTGACGTGCATTCTGCCCAACTAATCATTAACTGATAGGTTGCTGTATGGAGATAATATCGCTAATATGTAATGCAATTTCCAGAACACTGAAAGCGCTTATGGACAGAGCTGCTCTTGGGGGTCGGCGACCCCCGTGGAAATTGATGAAGAAACTCCACGGCGGGGTCTGCAAGAGGCGTCCGCCCGCAGGTCCGGGGGGGGGGGGCGGTGTTTATCTATGCAGAAGACGTATTTGTAAATCAAGGAGAAAGCAAAATCAATGCATTTGCATCTTCTCTCCCTCAAAAGCCCATTAGATGTACTTTATTTAATGTGAGGCTTATCTGCCGTCCATCACTTCGGGTGATGCATACAGGTCGGGACCCACCAATAATTTTAATCTCCTAAAAGCACATTTCTATGCTAATTTTTAATTACAATTAGTGCCAATGTCAGCTGTTAGCTCTGGTGACTGAGTCAACGACCCGCCGTGCTCTTCCTCTGACGAGAGGTTCCACGGAGAGGTCCCCGGAAACAGCCGCGTGGATCTTCAGTGCACACACGACACCGCTCACGCCCCCGACGGGACCCCGACCCCGGGGTGACCCCTGGCACGGCCGGTCCCCCCCTTTCTGTCCTTGGCGTCTTCCCCTCCTCGTGAACCCATTCAGTTTCCAAGGAGCTCTCGGCCCACCCTTGTCACCCGGGCCCCAAGCAGGACCTTGGTGACGCCAGCTGCGCTCTGGGCCACACGGAGCCTGGTTCCGGTTCTCGGGGCTCAGGGCCTGATCGGCCACTCTGGGCTCTGCCTTTGCAAAGGAAAAATCCAGAAACAAAGTCTAGCCCTTCAAAAGGTCACCAGGAACTCTGAGCTTCCTGTCCTGACTTGGAGCGGCCCCTGGAATGGGTTCAGGAGTGAAGGCCTGTCACGTGGACGGGGGAGAAGAAACGCGACCCGGAGGGGCCCCGTAGAGTCCAGCAGATGGTCGGCATGGGCGCTCGCCTCCCTGCGTGGCCCCTCTGCTCGGAGCGGGACCTGACCTCCCGCCCTGGCCTCTGGGCTGGCCGGTGACCCACTGTGGGGACGTGGCCCATTGGGGCCCAGAGCACGAGGAGCGGGGGAGGCCCTGGGTCTGGTGGCAGCCCGTCCAGACCGTCAGAAGACCAAGGCCACCCGGAGGAGCGTGCCCCGCCCCGGGGCACCTAGGACAGTCCGGCTGCGGGGGGTCCGAGCCCCAGGAGGTCAGGCCAGTGGAGAAGAGCGCAGCCCCCCACCGGCTGTGGGAAACGATAAACCGCCACTGTTACAAGCCGCGGAGGGTGCGGGCACTTCGTCCCCAACCGTGGAGAGCACGAAGGGGACGCTCCACGCCAGGGCTCTGCTCCTCCTGCCCGGATCCCCGCGGGGACACCGGGAGACCCCAGTAGAGGAGACTGGTCTCTGGCCCCTGGCGCCGGGACCGCGAGGAGGGGGACGGCAGCCCGCTTGCCCACTCCCCAGGCTCGTGGGGTGGGGCCGGGGGGGACGGCAGGTCCATTCCTCCGCCTCAGCCCCCATCACCGCCCGGGCCAGGCCAGAGCCCCCCCCACATTCCCGTCAATATCTGAGGCTCCCTTCATAATGGAAGCTGACAGAATGCAAATGAGTTTCTAAAGGAACCAGCAAAAGTGGCAATTTTTCTCATTTAATCTTCGGATGAGCTGTCTGTCTCGCGGGCACACAGTCTCATTAGAATTCAGAGATTAATTTTGTCCATCAACATGAGATTATTGGTTTGAGCGAGGCTTGGGGGGCGTCCTGGGAGTGAGGCCGGCTCCCCCGGCAGAGGCTGAGACGTGGCCGGCCGGCAGAGCTGTCCCGACGGCCGCGACCCCCCTCCCGGCGCCTCTGTGCACGGCCCCTGCAGCCGCCGGAGGAGCGGCCTGGCGAGCTCACGGCCTGCAGGGCAGTAAGCTCAGACGGAGAGGGGCCCAGGGGCCCTGCTTCCGGGCTGACGCCCCCCGGCGAGCAGAGGGGATCCCAGGCCCACGCCTCGGGCGCGATCCAGTGCCCGCCGCCTGCTGCCTTCTTAGGATGGTCGGGGCCAAGTGCGCAGACCGCCAAAGAAAGGCAAAGGCCTGTGGACCCTGTGGGACCTCGCTCCCTGGGGGGCGCAGAGACCCTCCAACACGGGCTCGTGGCCCAGTGACAAGGGGCAGGTCCGGGACCGAGTGGGTGCACCCTGTGGCCTCCTTCGTGGTCAGTGTGCACCAAGCAGATCCCTTCCATTACCCCATTCCTCCCACACAGAAACCCACTGAAGGGGGCACTGACCCCACTTTCCAGAGGCAGAGACCCCGACTCGCACAGGAGCGGCCTCTCCAAGGGCGCCTGCCCTCCGTGGTGGGCCAGATCTGTGTGGTTTAAAATCCACGGCCTCGGGCTCAGTGGACAACTCCTCTGGGCCACAGAGTGCCGTGGGGCTCCCAGGGGGGCCACCAAGGAGAGAAGGGAGCTGGTCTGGGAGGACTAGTGTCATCACGGCCCCGAGAGGCGAGCTGAGCGCAGGGGCCACGCGGGCCACCTCCCACGGCACAGCCCGACCGCGGTGCTGAGCCCCCGCCACGTGTCCCCGGCCCGCGTGCCCTCTGTCGATCCCACGGGTGGTCTTCACCTGCACCGAGACTCCCCCCCCAGGGCTGTGGGCAACGCAACCCCGCACAGACGTCTCCCGGAGTAAATTCACGCACGAGGCGACCAACACTGGCTGCGAAAGCTCCGCGAGGTCTGAGAACAGCAGCCGCCACGAAGGCACAAGCCAGTGGGCGCCGGAGCGATGGGGGCTCCGGCACTGCCGGGCTCCACGGGGGGGAGGGGTGTTTACAGAGCACCTCCCACGTGCCGCGGGCTCCGCCGTCCGGGGTCGCGCCGGGCATCCCTGCAGTCCCCCAGGGGACTCGGGCCGCCATCACCAGGTCCGCACGGCGGAGCCCAAGCTGTAGGAAGCTGCCCAAAGTCCCGCAGCGGAGCGGTGGCGGCACCATGGCCACGTCGGGACGTGGTGGCCCGGCGGGCAGCCCGCAGCTCAGGCCGCCGCTCTTCAGCCGAATGCGCGGAAAGAGATTTGGGGAACGTCGTGGAAAGCCAGCAAGTCAGACATGATGACAAAAGGTTCCATTTTCGTGAACACGAAAAGACAGAACAACCTGGAAATTCTCCGCCCACAGAGCCCCGGAGACACGGAGGCAGGACAAGCAGCCCCAAAGTGAAAGTGTCCACGGTCGGGTGGGACCCCGGCGGCAGGGCGGTCTGTCCGCCTCCATGTCCCCACGGAAGCCAGCGGGCCGCTGGGGTGTGCGGGCGGCCACAGAGTCCCACGGACGGCCCTAAATGAAGCCGCTGCGCCGAGCTCCTCTGCTCCTCTCAGGGTGTGGACGGACGGCGTCGGGACTGCGGGGACCTCAGGGACGCGCGGATGCAGAGATGGGGGGCAGGGCGAGGCCCTGGGCTCCGAGGCACAGGTGCGGAAAGACACATCCGCTGACTGAAAAGATTCTTTGGGTGGGTCTGGACGTGCTCCCCAACTTGCAGGAGCAGGGCTGAGGCCCCGGGGGCCCTCCCACAGGGTCACGGCGGTGTCCCGGATGGACGTGACCCTCGCGCCCTTGCTCCTGCACCGGCGGGCTCAGACCCCCCCACACACACTCGCACGCGCGCGCGCACACACACACACGGCCTGGCGTGTGCAGACAGCAGGCGTGCACGCACCGGCCCTCACCAGCCCCCACACTGAACACATCCAATTGTGCCCGACGGCGACCCTAAGTGTGGGGACAGGTGCTCCCTGGGCCCCGTTTGCCAGCACGAACATCCACGCCTCGGCCTGTCCCTCCGCTCAGGTCTCACGGCCCCGGAGGGGGCCTCCCCGCCCTGCCCGCGGCCTCCCTACACCACCTCGGACGAAGGGCAGGCCGGCTGACGAGGGCCGCCCTGGGTTCCAGGTCTCACCCAGTTTGGGAAAGTCCCAAAGACCTCAGCAGGAAATCAGATGCGACCGTGTCCGAGTGAGGGGTGGCTGCGCTGGCCTGAGGCTGCCCGGGGCTCGGGGAACCCTGGCCCGACAGCCCCTGCGGACCGCCGGCCCCTGGCCGCCTCTGAGCTCTACGTGCTGCTCGGATTCCGCCAGACTCGGCGGTCTCCCGGCTCGGGGCTGTGGCTGGGCGCTCGGACGACGGTCGGGCCGCCGGAGGAGACGATAATCGAATGTCCCCAGGAGGCCTCGGTTGGAACTGTTCTTTATTCATACACCCGAGGGGGCCAATCCCTGCTTACCGCCATCCAGAAGAACGCTCAGTGAGGAGGGTGTGCAACAAGCGCGGGGGACCGCGGGATAAATCCAGCTCTTTGTGGAGGAAACGGAGAGGGGGCAGCTCAGGGGGCAGGGGTCCACGGGCCGGGCGGTGTTCGGGGGCCTGCCCGCTGTGGGCACGCGCCTGCAGGAGCGGAGGGGAGGCCGACCCAGACTCCCATTCGCCGGGACCCTCGGGGCTCCCGCGCGGTCGGGGGCGGGGGTCTGACCACACCTGTCGGCCCGCGGTGAGGCTCACATGCACCCCAGCTGCCGCGAGGCTGAGGTTCAGACCAGAGCAAGGCGGCGCGCCCCGGGGCCGTCGCCGGACCGGGCTGGCGAATCCGGGCAGGGAGCTTCCTGGAGGAGGTGGCACAGGCTGAGGGCCAGCCCGCTGGTGGAGGGCACCGACAGCCGCGACGCCCTCGGCCAGGGCCCTTCCCCTCCTCTGGGACAGGACTCAGGGGGGTCCTACAGCAGCTTCTAGAAGGTCTCTTGTTTCTCATCCTCACCTGCGTTTGCTCCCTGGGCAGGTGCGCCAGGTGGGGGGGCGTCCGCTGGGCGAGGGCACCCGGCAGAATGCAGGGATGGGGGCGGGGACATCCACCTCGCGGTGCTCCAGGGCGGGACGGTGGGGGAGGCGCTGAGGCAGTTCCCCGGGGCCACATGGAGGGCAGGCAGTGGGGCGCGGCCCAGGGTCGGGTTGTCCAGACAAGCTGGATTTTACCCCCAGGAAAGCCGACTCACTGACGACCTTGAGCACGTCATCATTTGTCCCTGAGCGCCCATCGTGTCTCCCACCGAACCGGCCCGGTGCCTTCACCCAGCCACGAGCCCCAGCCACCCGGCAGGGCCCGGGACCCGGCTGCCCCCGTTCTGAGCGCGGCAAGGCCAGGGAGCCCGGCTGCCCCACGCCATCGCCCGAGAGGCCCGTCGGTGGCGACTGGTTTAGAGTTCGGAGCGCGCTGGGCCCCGCCTGGGAGCAGACGCGGCCGTGGGCCATCCAGCTCCTCAACGAGCCCATCCGCCCCGCGAGAGGCCGCGGTGTTCACCTGCCGGCTAGGACGAGAGCCGGCCGGCCCTGGCTGCCCGGGGACACTCTGCGGGCCGGTCTAGGGGCTTCGTCGAGGCTGCGCTGCCAGCGGAAAGGGGTCTGTTCAGACCACTCGTCTTACTCTAGACCACAGGGTTCCTGAAGGTGCCCCTGGAGGGCCTACGGGTCCACTTATCCAGAAACAATGTGCTGTGAGGGGCGGTCACGCTCTCCTCACACGATAGGGTGACAGGTGCGGGTCCCCCTGTGCCAGGTCTGTTCCCAGCTGTCCTCACCCGCAAGGACATCAGCTGCCGGCTGCCGGGTTACGAGCCCCGGGCGGGGGCCGCGTGGCAGGGGACAGGGTTTAGGAAGGAAGAGCTAAGCCACGCTGGGGAGGTCAGCCAGCCCCCCGGCCCCTCCACAAGGCTCTGGAGGGTGTAGCGGGGGGCACCACCTTCGGGTGCTAAGGCGCTGAGATGTCAGGCAGCATGAGGGGCTGCGTCCCTTCACTGAGCTGCCAGCAGCGGCCCAGCCACACTGCAGGGGGCCTGGGAACACGGGGTGGAAGGCGTCCGTCCCCGGAGCCTCCTCCCCCCGCCGCCGAGGCACAGCCCCCAGGTGCCTGCAGGCCGTTCCATGTGAGCCGCCTCGCAGGGAGCGAGAGAAGCCAGGCCTGGGCAGTGCCGGGCGCGGGGGGCGTTGGAGCAGGACGTGGCCCCCGTCCAGGGGCTGCTGGGCCCTCAGGGGTCGGCAGATGGGAAAGAAGGGAGACCCTTTCCAGAAATGACCCCCTGCAGGAGCCACCCTGCCCTCCACTGCCTCTTCCGGAGGGTGGCCGGGCCACCCTGTTGGGGGGGGACTCCGGCAGAGCCGGGAAAGGGGGATTCGGGATGTAAAAAAACACGCGTGTTGGCAGAGCCCCCGCGTGCAGGTGCCGGGGGGCTCGCGGGGCTGAAGACCCGGGTCGGGTCCCAGCTCCGAACCACTAGCCCCGTGTCCTAGAAGCAACACGGCAGGACCCTGCACTGTGACCAGACTGGGCCAGGGCTGGGGCCGGGGCGCCCATGCTCTCTGGCCCAGCCCCTCCCAGACCCCGGCCGCTCCGCGATGGGCCAGGCTGCTTCCCCAGTGATAGCCTCACAGGTGCACAGACGCCGCGCCCCCCTCCCAGCTGCCCTGCTCAGAGACCCTTCTGCCCAGCAGGGCTCCCAGGGAGCAGGGTCCCCGACGAGCAGGGTCCCCGACGAGCAGGGTCCCCGACGAGCAGGGCTCCCAGGGAGCAGGGTCTCCGATGAGCAGGGTCCCCGACGAGCAGGGTCCCCGACGAGCAGGGCCCCCCATTGCACCGAGCAGGGTCTCCAGGGGCTCTGCTCCAGAAGATCCTCTGGGCCTTGTTCTCAGGGAGATCCACAGATGCTAAGGGCCTATGAGTCCAGTGGGGTCCCTGTCCCCAGGTCTCCCTGTCCCCATTTCTCCCGTGTCTCCTTCCCTGAGAGCCTGCACCCAGAACCCCGAGTTCACGCGGTCTGTCCCCAGAATCCCAAGCAGCCGTCTCTGCCACACACACAGCCACCCGTCCGCAGCCGCGAGTGGGGGCCGTCCCAGCGGCCGGAGGTGCTGGGAGCAGAGCGTCCCATCCCAGGGCCGGCCCAGTTGGGGTGGCCACACTTCCCATGCCGGCCTGGCTCACAGGGGTCCCAGGTGGCTGGAAGGGCCCAGGCCGGGATCACCCCGCGTACGCACCGGGTGACAGACCTCCACGAGCGCGGCCTGTGGACACTGGACTCAGACCCCATGGAGTGGACACACGGCCCTCCCATCCCCCACGCGGTTTCCGGTGCAGCCGTCTCCCTGGGGCTGTGGGCATCCCCTCCCGTCACCCCCCGTCCTCTCCCCTTCATCCCTGCAGCCCATTCCCGCTGCCTCGGCCGGCCTGCCCTGGCCCGCTGCCCGGTGCCTCTCCGCCTGCCGTCCGTTCTCCCACCAGAAATCACTTTAACCCGTAACGTAAGCTGATCGCTGCAGTCCCCAGCTGGGCCCGTGCACATCCTGCCCTACAGGAAGGCATCGCAGCCCCCACGCCCGCCGTGCCCTGGGGGGCCCACTGGGACGCATCCCCCGCGGTGTACGTGACATTGAGCTTGGCTCCCATGGCCTCCGGCCTCTTCCTGGTGGTCGCGCTCAAAACTCAGCCAAGAATCGGGGTGCCAGTGGTGTTCCCCACTGGAGGCGGGGCTGGACAGCTCTGGGCGGGACAGCGTGTGCCCCCGCCCCCACAGGCATGGCCTGGGGATGGGGACTCTGGGGGCTGCCGCTGGGTAGTGACCGGCCTCTCCTAGGACAGTCAGGAATCTCCCAGGAGCTTCTCCCCCTCCCCCCCCGGCCCCCAGCTCCCACCTGGTCCCATGAGGCTGGCGTGGACCTCCCCCCGGGGCGGAGGGTGGTCTCAGTCTGCACGAAACCTCCCCCCAGCCCACCCCGTGGAAGCTCCAGCCCCAGCCTGGACCGGGGGGCAAGAGCCATTAAGACAAGACACATCCCTTGTCCTAACTGGGCAGTTACGCTGTCACCCGTAACCAGCAGTGCCTGGTGCTGGGCGCCACTGGCCCCCACAGCCTTAGGAGGGTGACCTGCCGGCTGGGCGGCTCGTGGGACCGGCCCTGTGCTTCCTGTGAGAAGGAACTCAGGGGCCGGGGTCGCGGTCCCGGGCTCTGCTCTCTGCCAGCTCAGCAGGAGCTCAGAGGACACAGTGTGAAGGCTGCTGGGCAGCCAGGACAGCCTTTAATTTAGTCTTCAAAGCACAGTGAGGCGCGTTCCCAGGGCTGGGGACGAGGGGGGGCAGGGAAGGCCAAATCAGGGCCCGTGGGGACCCCACGGGCCAGGCACACTCTCCACGGGGAATGCTCTTCCTTTCCCAGGGACACTTGTTTCCCGCCGGTGGCACCGAAGACACACAGACTGAAGCCCATGGACGGACTCACGGACCAAGCCATGGGCGGAGGGACCGGCGGGGAACGTGTGCCACGCGTCTGTGCGTCTGCCCTCCGCACACAGTAGCGCCTCCAAGAAGCTTGGCCACAGCTGACTGTTGTCGTCAGAGCCTCCTTAGTGTGTGAGCACGTGAGCGTGTCAGCGTGTGAGCATGTGTCAGAGTGTGAGCGTGTGAGCGCGTCAGTGTGTGAGCGCGTCAACGTGAGCGTGTCAGCGTGTGAGCGTGTCAGCGTGTGAGCGTGAGTGTGTGAGCGCGTCAGCGTGTCAGCGCGTCACCGCGTGAGCATGTGTCAGCGTGTCAGCGTGTCACCGCGTGAGCGTGTCAATGTGAGCATGTCAGCGTGTGAGCGTGTCAGCGTGTGTGTCAGCATGTTAGCGTGTGAGCGTGTCAGCATGTGTCAGCATGTGAATGTGTCAGCGTGTGAGAGTTTCAGCGTGTCAGCGTGTCAGCGTGTGAGCGTGTCAGCATGTTACGATGTGAGCGTGTCAGCGTGTCAGCGTGTGAGCGTGTGAGCATGTCAGAGTGTTAGCGTGTCAATGTGAGTGTGTCAGCGTGTGAGCGCGTCAGCGTAAGCGTGTCAGCGTGTGAGCGTGTGTCAGCGTGTGAGCGCGTCAGCGTAAGCGTGTCAGCGTGTGAGCGCGTCAGCGTAAGCGTGTCAGCGTGTGAGCGTGTGTCAGCGTGTGAGCGCGTCAGCGTAAGCGTGTCAGCGTGTGAGCGTGTGTCAGCGTGTGAGCGCGTCAGCGTGTGAGTGTTTCAGCGTGTCAGCGTGTGAGTGTTTCAGCGTGTGAGCATGTGAGCGTGTCAGCGTGTGAGCGTGTTTCCTGAAGGGAAGCATAAACGCTTGCCCTCCTTCTGGGAGCGCGTGCGAGACGACAACAGCAGATCAGACGCAGCCCACCGCGCAGTCTCGGCGGGTTCTGTCCCCGCGCTGAGCGATGCGGCAGACTCCCGCCTGGGGCACCCAAGGGCCCGTGTGACGCCCCACGCGGCCGTGCCCCACGGGCTCAGAGTGGCTCGGGGACGGGGAGAAATGCGCCGTCCTCCTCACGCACGATGAGCCCCGACCCGTCAGAGTTGGAAGGAGAGAGGAGAGACATCTCAGAGAGAGGGAAGCTTCCCTCCTTCTCGACGCCGGAGATGATGGCTTCTTCCCACTCGGCTCCCTAGACCCGGAACCCCAACTCCCCACCAGCGCGGCCTGAGGAAAGGAAGCCAGACACAGAGGAAAAGACGCTTCCCGGTGTTGCAGACCCGGGGGCATCGCCGGCCAGGGCGCCGAGCACCCGCGGTGCTGAGCTAGGTACTTCCTAGAGAGACACAAACACGCTGAGCCGGCGGCGCCGGGGTGGCTCAGTCGGCTGAGGGTCTGACTCGGTTCCAGTGCCGGTCATGATCTCAGGGTCGTGGGATGTGGCCCCACTGTCACCACAGAGTCTGCCTGAGACTCTCTCTTCCCCTGCCCCTCCCTGCACTCTCTCTCTCTCTCAAATAAGTGGATAAGTCTTTTTTTTTAAAAAAGGGAAACGTGGCCTGACGTGTGGTTCCATGGACGCAGTCACAGAACCTCACCCGGAGGGACTCTTGAGCTGTAGCGCCTTCTCAGACTAAACGCTTTGTCCCCAGCCCGGAGTGTCCGCGACTCCACCTTCTCCCTCCCTTCACTGACTCTGGGGTCTGGTGAACAGCGGAGTCTTAGTTACTGTGTCTCTCAACCCCTGCCCCCAGTGTTAAATCCCACAAAACCTGACCAAGAAAAGACAGGACGGTCCAGCCAGCCGTGCATCGGGCGAGGGTCCCCGGGGGGACGGGAAAGCAAGGGCGTCCAAGGGAAGTGCTCAAGTTGGACTTCACTCAAACCAAACCTGTGAGAAGCCTTGGGCTGCGAGGAAACGTTTGCAAAGCGTGTTCTGATAAAGGACCGGACCCCGAATCACAAAGAATTCTTGGACTCTGCAGTAAGGAGACAACGCAGTTTGACAACTGGGCAAAAGATCTGAGGAGGCTCCTCGGAAAGAAGATGCAGGGATGGCGAGCGGGCGCGAACGGGGCCCCAGCGCTTGTCGTTAGAGAATCTCCGGGCAAAAGGACGGCTCGACACGGACGTCCGCGTGTCCGTGCGTCCATGTGTCCCTATGTCCGTGCGTCCGTATGTCCGTGCATCCGTGTGTCCGTGCGTCCATGGTGAGTGAGACCCTAGCGGTAGGACAGCCCCGTGACTCTTCTTCTCTGCAGCGGCCCCGGGGAGACAGGTGCAGACCTGAGAAGGTGGAGGGCTGCGGGAGTGCAGGCTACGGTGGAGGAGAGCGCCGCGGTCCGGCGGCGGCCGTGTCCCGGAGTAAGGCCCGAGGCGGGAGCTGTGAGGGCACGTCTGAGCACACGGAGGCGGGGGGCGTGGGCTTCTCCCCGCGGCTGCAGGGGCGGGTCCATCAGCAAGGGCAGGAGGCCAGAGCGATCCCCGCAGTGAAGGACCCAACCCGCGTGGAGACAGCAGTGTGAACTCGCGTTTATCGTATATGGAGACAGTCACATACACAGGTGTGTGTGCACGCTGATGCCTCCTTGCCCGGGGGTGCCCAGAGCAGCGAGCCCCCCACAGCAGTAGGCTCACCTAGACCTCAAATTCTAGCTCCTCTGTCCACGTGGAGGAGCCAGGGCACCGGGGGCGGGCTGATTGTCGGACTGGGGCGGGAAATAATCATCCCACAGCGCAGAACAGTAAGGTGAGGAAGGGGGGGAGGAGGGAAGAGGGAGGGAGGGCAAAAGGAAGGAGAGAGGAAAAAGGGAGGAAAGAGGGAAGGAGGGAGGGAGGGGGAGGGAAGGTGGAGGGAGGGAGGAGGAGGGAGGGAGGGAGAAGAACAGGAAGCACAGGGACAAGGACACGTTAAGGGACATGGGACACAGGGACCGGCACACAGTGGACAAAGCAGATGTACGGAGCAGCCCCAAGAAGCAGAGCGGGACCAGAGCCCAAACCTGGAGAAAATATCTATGGACTCAGACTCACGTAAATAAATGATGGAACCCAAGCAGAAGGGGGCAGAGACAAATGTCCTGGGCACAAGAGGATGGGTCACTTCTGCAGACCCCCGCCCGAGGAGCTGGGGCAGACCCCCCCCAGTGTGGGCCGCGCACGAGGACCCCCTGCAAAGAGGACAGGATGCAAAGCGAGAAGGCAGAACTTTGCACCGGAGAAGCCACAGAGGTGCCCCAGCCAGGGGACCGCGGCGGACGCCTGGGGAAAATTACGTGGCCAGCGCACACCCTCGGGGCGGTCTCCCCCCAAAAGACCAGGAACCCCAGTGAGAACAGCACCACACAAATCCCGGGAAATGCCCCCCGCACAAAACACCTGCCAGGTGCTCCCCCAGAACTGCCAAGGTCGTGAGGACAAGGGCGGTCAGAGAGGCTGTCCTGGCGAGGGGCAGCCCTGGGAGACGCGACCCCACATGTGATTCGGCGTCTGGCATGGGGCGCGGGCAGAGACAGAGCGCCAGCGAGGAAAGCGAAGGACGCCCCCAGATAAAGCGCGGCCTTTAGCTCCGCAGAAGGACTGAGAGCGTGAGGAAGCCGGTCCCCGGGGTCTCGGAGTCCTCAGGCCTCCTGCTCTGTACCCGGGGGGTCTGGGACCCTGTGGGACTGGGGGATGCTGCCCACATCCTCGTGGTCCCAGAGTCAGCCTTCAGGAAAATCCCGGCCTGCGGGGGTGTCCCCCGGTCCCCCCCAAGGAACCTACAGATTCTTCCCACCACTCTGTGCGCCCCAGGGACCTGCGCGCCTCCCTCACCCCTGCCCCTGCTCCCCCTGCACAGCCTGGACGCCCATCCTGGGACCCAGCAACATCCAAACCCTACCTGCGCCTGGTTTGCCGAAGCCCACGCCCACCGCCACGGCCACGCCCACCGCCACCGCCAAGGCCAGCTCTTCCTTTCCCGGGCCTCACCCCTCCTTCCGGCTCCTGCTGTGCTGCCAGGAGCCAGTGTCCCCGCAGGTGAGCGGCTGGCCACGGCCGAGCACTTGGGAACACGTGGCCCAGCGCCGCCCCCCCCCCCCGCCCCCGCACACGGACCCCCGCCCGCCCCTCTCAGGGGACAAAGGCTGCGCCCTGCACCGGGCCCCGGGCAGGCTGCGTTCGTGACGGGAGCCCCACGCCTTCCAGCCGCGGAGGAGAAATTGCGCCCAGGTGGCGATGCGCTTGCCAGGTCCCCGCACGCGGTGCGCTCCGCCCTCACTGAGGGTCTGAGCCGCTAGAGACAAGAGCCGTTTAGTCACTGCCCCAGTTCCCGTGGTCAGCGGGCTCCGCCCGGGCCGGGACTCCGGCCGCTTGCGGGTGTGGGAGGGGGTGGCCCGGGTGTGGCCCCAGGAACACGCGACCTCCCCCTCGCAGAGCTCCCCAGCCGGCTGTCCCCTCCCACTGCCCAAGCGTCTCCTGGGCCCTGAGCTGGTGCCCCTCTCCCCCCAGCGCCCACCCCCACCGCAGGGCCTTTGGCCGCGCTTCGGCCTCTGCCTACGGATCTCGGCCCGGGGACGTGGGCTCACGGTGCCCAGAGCCCTGGGCCAGTCGTGATCGTGAGTGTGTTGGCTGGACACCCTCCCCCGAGTCCTTTGTCTTCAGATGCGGTGGCCCTGGGAAGGATGGCTCCAGGAAGTGCTTCTTCCTGCCTGACCCCTGCGAGGGCTGCCCTCTGGGAGCCCGCGGAGGGAGCCAGCGCAGCCCCACCAGGAGGGCCGCCCCGGAACTGATAACCTGGGGGGTCCGTGTGCCTCATCGAGGGCCACTGGCCCCTGCTCCTCAGCCCCTCGGGAGGCCCCTGACCCAAAGACAGAGGGAGGCTCTGAGCTCTCTCAGCGGGAACCTGTCTGCTGGCTGGGAGGGCGTGTGGCTTCCTCCATCTGCCCCCCAGGCCTGCACCCGCCTTCCCCACCCCGTGTCCCCCCACGCCCCCTCCTGCAGGACAGGCCCTCCCACTGCCGGGGAGGCTCTAGGCACCGCTAATCATACTAGCCATTTAGGGCGTGAAATGGGCCTTCGGGGCAGGGGGGACAGAGGTGAATCCCCTCCCCCGAGGGCCGCCCTGCCAGCTGTCTATAAGGGGCTCCCCTTAGGCCCTGCACGGCGGGGTGTGGGGCACGGCCCCCAGACTCACAGTTCCAGAAAATCCACACCCGGCACCTTTACTCCGAGAGGACGCATCTCCTAGGCCTGCACATGAGTAGTGGAGACCCGCTCCCGGCCGTGATGGGCCGGGGCCATCCAAGGCCATGGGCCCGTGCTGCCTCGGGTGGTCCCGGTGCCGCCTCGGGTGGTCCCTGCGCCGACAGAAGCCCCCGCCAGCACAGTTCTGTAACGCACTGCGTGTCAGCGTCTCTCCCTCCTCAGGCTCAAGCATCCGGCGCCTGTGGCCTGGCCTCCGGGGGCAGGAGGGCGTCCCGATCTCTGGCGTGTGGGCACGTGGGCACGTGGGCACGAGGGGAGCCCCCAGAGCGCCAGGCGCAGCCCAGCCTCCAGGAGCAGCCGCTGGAGGGTTGGGGGACGCTGGGGCCGCCTTCCCCCACGCTGCAGGACTTCCGTTCTGGAAGGTTCATCTCTGAGCAGGGTCCTTTCCAGGAGCCTTTCCTGCAGATACCCCTCGCTGGCCCGGCGTATCCCCATCGCCCTGCTCGGGCCTCCCGGGGCTCCTAACCTCGGCCCCAGTGCTGGGGACGCCCTCCGTGGACATGGGACGCAGGCCACAGGGCGGGCAGTCCCAGCGTGGCATGGGATGGGACGGGACCAGGGACGAGTCTGGGGCTCCCGGCCTCTCAGTCTGCTCAGCCACGGGGAAATACCACGGACCGGCGGGGCCACGAACTTCTCCCAGCGCGGGAGCCGCCAGTCCCCGACCAGAGGGTCGGCAGGGCCGGTTCCTGCGGAGCTCACAGCGCCGAGACAGAGCTCTAGGCTCCCGCTCTTACAACAGGGACAGCAGTCCTGCGGGACTGGGGCTGCCACTCCCTGACGCAGTGACCCTGGGGTCAGAGCGTCCGCGTACGACAGGACCCTGCCCGTGGCCCGAGAGCAGCAGGGCTGACGGGGAGCGGTCGCCAGACCCATGCCAGGAGAGAAGACCCCGTCAGCCAGCGAGACCAGGGTCCCCCACCCCCTGGGACAAGCTGGGGGGCCAGCACCACCGAGACTGGCTGCCCCCACCCCGCTGTCCAACACCAAATGTGCTGGCCGGGGCGGGGAGGTTGTACGGGCTGGGTTTCTATTGGAAGTAACATCAAACGCAGACGGCACAGAGAGTGGGATCGGGGTGGCTGCCCGCGCACACGCCCCCCCTTCCCTCCCCGACCCACCCGCTGTTACCTGAAGCTGGTGCGCCTCCCCAGCCCCCTGGGCCTGACATTCCTCAGAGACCATTCGCAGAGATCAGGACTTGTCTCCACAACCCCGGGCATGACAGGGGAGCCCTTTTCTGATCTGCAGCGGCCCCTCCCTGGGCGGGAGGACATCCAGCCTGCCCCAGCCCTCCCCGGGCTTCCTTCCGGGCAGGCGCCCCTCCCCCGGTGTGTGGGTCTGCTCTCTCCCTCCGGCTGTTTCTGGGGCTGTTTTCCGGGTCTCCCAGATGCAAACCCAGTGATGGAGGGAGGCTGCGTACAGGAGCTCAGGGTCCACCTCCCACAGCGGCGGCCCCAGGCCCCGCGTGCACACTGCGCCAAAGTCTGCTGCCGGCCTGCAGTGCGCTCCTGGCCGCGGCCCACCTGGGGGAGGGGGCTTTGGGGCCTGGGGTTCCGTAGGTTACCAGATGCCCTGTCAGTTTGAGAACTACCCTCTGCGGTCCTCAGCTGGGACTGGCGGTCTGCCCGTGGTTTATCACTCGTGCCTGGGTCCCCAGGACTCGCGCGATGGAGCCAGCCGTGGAGGGACACGCGCTGGACCTGGCGTTTCCCTCACGGGAGTCTGGGCCACAGCAGCGGGCCACGGGGGGCGCTCCTCTGGGGGGCCCGAGGGCTCTGCTGACCCCTGAGGCCAGGCCCAGAGACGGCCCCTGACCTCTGGGCCCCTGAGGTTTTATGGACGGACCATGCATTTCATTGCTGGGATTACTGTTTTTTTCATTTTGGAATTAATAATCCAGGATTCCTCTACATACTTTATGAAAAGCGCTGTCTTCCATGTAATGATCTCTAGGACACTAATCAGGAAATAAAACTTAAGCATAATGATTTAGCAGGTAGAAGGAAGGTGCAGGAAGCACAGGGAGCAGGCTGGGCCCAGGGAGGCGCCGGCGGCGGGGAGGGTCTGGATGGAGGGTTTCAGGAGGAAAGGGGGTGCCCAGGCACCTGTGGGCTGGAGCCAGGGGCCCTCGCGCAGCCCAGGCTGCCGGGCGTCACCGCCCGGGGTCCAGGCGCAGGAGACCGCGCCCCGCCGCCAGGCCGGGGCAGGGCTGGGCGGCCCGGAGGCCGGTGGAAGGCTACTGCCCGCGGCCAAGCATTTGCTTTTGCAGATTTAGCTTTTAAAGACTCCGGAGCTGAGCTGAGCCCCCCAGCACTCCCGCCACTCTCGGATTCTTCAGCCTAGAACAGAGTTCCCAGCGACGGGAGGAGCTGAGGCGGCCAAGTGGAGGTCCCCGAGCTGTAGGGCCCCAGGGGGGCTGGTAGGGGAGAGCGGAGGGAGTGGGGGAGGGTACGGGGGCGTGGGGTGCTCTGGGGGCTCACGGCGCCCGGGCGCGGTCAGGGTGGGGGGCTTGCTGCGAGGGGCATCTAAATTGCCAGGTCAAGCCTCTGCCCGGGGGCCGGAGCCTCCTTGTCCTCCAGCCGGGCCCATTCCCTGCGCCCCTGAAGCCAGAGGCCGCCAGGCATTTTAAATGGCTTTCCTAAATGCTGCAGACTTATTTACATAAATGGCCAATAAACATATGAAAAGCTGTTCAAACTCAATAGTAATCAAAGATATGCAAATCCAAACAACAAACCCGATTGATACCTTTTTTTCTGTTTTGCAAATTGGCAAAGTTTAAAAAGAAGATAATCCGGGGTTTGGGAGGCTGCGTGGGAAAGGCGGGCCCTCTCCCGGGGGCTGGGGGCTTCTGAGAAGTTCCGCCTTCCCCGAGGGGGATCTGGCTTCGTGCAGCTCCTGTGAAAGGGTCACCCCGCAATCCTGGCCCAGGGTGGGTCCCGTCGCGATTATTAAGTGAGGGGTGGGGTGAGGGCCCAGATCCCTGGCGACAGCACCCCCCTCCCCCCCACTGCCATCAGGGGTGGGGCGGGCGAGCAGGGAGGGCTGCCCTCCGGCGGGCTCTCGGCGCCCTTTGAAATTGCTGGATGCATTTCTATTTATTCACTGGGAACAAGGCGGAGCAGCCAGAGTCCACGAAAAGAGCGGGTACAAAGCCCGGGGCCTCTCGCCCGGCCTTTCCCCCAGCCTGCAGCGCGCCTGGAGAGTTCCAAGTGCTGGGATCACAGCAGACAGCAGGAGGGAGGAGGCTCTGCCCACAAGAGGCCCCCCAGGGCCACACGCTGGTGGCCTACCACGCCGGGAAATGATTCCTCCAGGGTCCTGGGGGCGGGGGGTCGGAGGGAGAGGCCTGTGCTGAGCCAAGTTCTGTCCCAGGCTCCAGGGAGGACCCCTGCTGTCTCCTCCACTTCCTGCTCCCGGAGCCCCTGCCTCAGTCTGCCTGGGGCCTCCCGGGAGGCTCTGGGTCCCTCTGGGAGCTCCCGGCCGAGAGTCGCTAAGGACGCGGCCACCCACTTCATCTGCAGGGTCACCCCTGTCAGCCCCGCGGGACTGAAGGGGATCCCAGAGGGAGGTCAGGCGGTGGGTGGTCAGGGTTTCCCGGGACCCCAGCTGTCTGTGTGCAGACGCCCCCCATCGCACACCTCTCCCCCTCCATCCCCAGGCACGCGGCCCTGCTCCTGACCCCCAGGCAAGGGGTCTCCTTGCTCACACACAAAACTTGCTTGTTTTCCTTCAGTGTCAACATCTCTGAGGAGCAAAGCAGAGTTTTGCGTTTTTCTGAACTTCATAAAAATAGAAGCACGTATCATGTCTACTTTTGAGGTCCTATTTCTTCCTCTTGTGTTATGGTTTGAGGATTAATCCCTGCTTTGCCCAGACGGGTGGTGAGTTCCTCCTCATCACTAAATACACCGCAACCTAAGGATGCGTGTGGCCGGTGACGTGCCCTTGGCCTGGCCCCGCCCCGGGCTGTGACAGGCGGTGACCCGGGCGCAGAGACCGATGCGGGCCTGTCCCCGACGTGCGGGCATCCCTGCTCTCCTGGGAAAGGCCCGGAGGGGGGACACGCCGTTGAGCTTCATTTCCTCTTCTCTACTTTGGAGGTTTGGGCACATTTCTAAACACTTACTGTTTCATAATTAAGTTATTTTGGAACAATGTTAAGCAAGAAGAAGCCATATAGCATTTTGTTGACAAGCTGGGCCCTGGGACCCGGCAGCCTGCGGGACAGCACCCCCTGCCCCTGCCGTCCCCGCGTGAGGGGCCAGGCCACACCTTCCCTGACCGGGGGTCCTCACGGGGCCGCCTCGCCCCCAGAGGGGACACGGGACTCAGAGCGGGGCCCCCTGTGCTTCAGACCCAGGGGCAGGATGGCTACGATTATGAGCATCACGGACACAAAGCCACGTTCATTTTGGAAAAGCAACAAAGCCACGACAAAGAGCGGATGGACGCGCAGCCCAGCTTTCTCTGCGGGGCCTGGCGCCGTGCTGGGGTCCCGGGAGCCGCCCCCGGGGCCCCGGACGGTGTGTCCTGCTCTGCTTCACCTACCCTCACAGCTCCAGGGACAGTCCTGCCGGGGTCAGAGTCAAGGTCGGTGTCAGGAACCGGCGGGAGATGGGGAGCCTCCCTGGCTCAGGGTCCAGCGGGGCAGCAGTGTGGGCACCGCCACCGTCCTCCCCACCGCCCTGCTCTCAGGGGCGGAGCCGGGCCCCCAAACTCACGGGCTGGACCTCAGGACGTGACTGCTTGCTGGGCCTTTGCAGGGGGGATTAAGGTAAAGGAGCGTACAGGTGCCCTTGAGCACAGGGCACTGGTGTCCCTCTAGGAAGAAGGAACAGGACGCAGACCCCGTGAGGCCTGGGGGGAAGGCGCCTGCCTGCGCCTGAGCCGGGAGAGGACAGAGGACGCAGCTGGGACTGCCCCGACCCCCAGCTGGTGGCTTGTCACCTAGGTCCCCGAAACTATCACATCTCTGTAACGTTTCTCTTTCAGGTTCAGCCCGAGGCTCAGGAAACTGCTCCTGCTTTGGTCCCCAAAGAGTCAATCCTCTCCCTTTCTTCTGTTCCTCTCTCTTCCTCCTCAGGGGGTCCCTGTGGCCACACTGTCCCCGGGACAGTGAATTTTCCGTGTCCCGCTGACGGGCCCTGGGACGCCCGGAGAGCCGACACACGGGTCCCAAAGTCTGGGAGGGCGGCTCCCGAAGAGAGGAGTGTCTGCGTTAGTGACCCGAGTCCAGCAGGGCCCCTGCCCGGTGTGGATGGGCCCCTCTAATCCGGGGAGGGTGTGCATCCCCCCCTTCTGCCTGAGCCCAGCCCCCCACCTTGTCCCTCTCGGACCCGGGTCTCCAGCCGGCAGATCGGGGGTCTGCTTGGCCTCCAGAGCTCTGCGCACCAGTTCCGCTCATGCGTGTGCTCTGACTGAAGTCTGTGTGTCCCCTCTGGGCTCGGTTTCTCCGCGGAACCCTGACTCATACACTCAGGAGGCGGCGGCCCCTCCGGTGAGGCCCGGGCCTGGTGCAGGGGAGCGCAGCAGGTCTCGGGAGCCCCCCGGAATCCCTGGGCCCTTGCGGGAGGCCCACACAGCTCTCGAAGCCTCTGTTTTCCTCCTCTGTCGACAGGAGGCCAGGCGGGGCTCCCTGCAAGGCTGACCCACGCGTGGAAACACCCACGCACGGAACCAGGGGAGGGTTGAGCCCCGCACACGGCGCCCACCAGCCGCGAGCACCGCTCTCTGCCCCCGACGAGGCGGGGGCCCCTCTGCGGTCCTAAAAGCAAGAAGGGAAGCCAGCAGGTGCCCCCGCACCAGCACACCTCGGGGCGTGCACCCCCAGCCCCCAGGGACCTAAAGGCAAGAGGTCAGCGGGGACTAGACTTGGGGCCCGTGCCCGCCGCTGAGCCGGGTATTTTGCTGATGTTCAGTTAAATTCCAAGTAAGTTATTCAGAGAGTTTTGCAAAGTCCAAGGTTACAGGAAAATAAAGGCAAATGGCCCATTTTATGATTTTACATCAGTCACCATCGCACGGTAAGTGGGCACCTCGGCGCGGGAACGGCTGGATAAATCCCCTGCGTCCACATCTGTCCCAGCTCAGGGAGCAGCTCCCTGTCCTTTGCCTTCTCTCGCCGGCGGGGGTGGCGTTCCCGACACTGGTCAGTGAGGCCACGGTCCCGTCTGAGGGGACAGGCCTTCGGGGAATTCCGCAGGTGCACAGGGGCCCTGCCCCCCGACTCCCTGCTCCCCCCGGGGCCCCCCAGGGTCTGTGGCCCCACATGGCCCGGGAGCCCGGGAAGGCGCCGTCGGAGGGTGCTGCTTCTCCACTTCAAGCCCTCCCTTGCCTCCACTCGTGCAGAGTCAGGCCAGGGTCCTGCTGTGGTCCCCCGACCCCCAGGATCTGTCCCCCATTGGTTCTCTGCCGTCACCCCCTGCTGCCCTCCCCTGTGAACCCTCCATCCGTCCACTCTCTTCTCCTGGGTTAGCCTGGAGCACAGAGGGTTCCCTTCCTCCTGAGCCCTTGGCATCTGTGCTCCGGGTACCTGACCCCGCTGTCCCCACCCTCCTTTCCTTCTGGCTGATGTAAGTGCCCTTGCACCCCCCCTCCCCTGTCCTGTGCCCCCTGGTGCCTCTTCCCATCTGACCACACTGAAGGAACAGGTTTGGGGCCAGTAACCCTTTCTGCTCCCTCAGGGCCCAAGACTGGGGGGCGGGGGCCCCGTGCTGAGTTCTTCCCCTCGAGCCCTGAGTTCTGTGAGACCTTCTCAGGTCCAGATGGCTTCACCTCTCAGACACACGTGAAAATGTGTAATAAATGTCCTGCTCTGGGGGTCACCCCTACAGCCAGCCGGCTGCCTTCCCTTCTGACGTGAATGGGAACCAGGAGAGAAGGGCACAGGCAGGAACATAGCCTCCTGCAGTGAGAGGCCAGTGACTACTTTGGACTTCACTGTATTCATGATATCTGATCACTGGGAGGGGTGGCAACTAGATAGGGTAAGGGATGCCCCCCTCCACGGCTTCCATAGACCTCGGGGGGACCCACACGGCACACATTTCAAAGCAGTCAGCACACGGAAGGGCAGCTACTCATGGGAAATGATACAAAGAAGCACTGGGCAGGCCTCACAGGCTCCCCCATAATTCCTGACACCATAAAGGGTCATAACATTTGCAGTAAATGAAGAAAAGCGTCAGCTGCCACCTTTGTAAGAGGCTGCCAGTCCGACACGGGATCAAAGAAGGAAGATTGTAGGTGAGAAATGGCTTTGAAATCACTGATGCTGAGAGAGCACGTCCCGTGCAGGCCAGTGTTGCACGCACCGTCACACGCGTGCCTGCACACACACCATCACGCAGGGTTAGCCAGCACACACCATGGACCCCTGGCCGTGTCCCTCTACAGACGTCCCGCTTGGAATGAGCACTCCTCGTTCAAATCAAAATAGCCAGAACATTTAGAATTGATATAGAGAAGGAACCTAAAAATGTACAACAGAAAAATTTGGCCAGAAAACCAATAATGACAAATGTTATCAAGGAAAGATAATATCTCATGGATTTAAAGACCCTAGTTAAAAAAACAAAAACAAAAAAAGTTGCGACGAGTCAGGAACTGAAAGCCAAGACACACAAGAACGGTGGGAGTGATAATGAAAGAGAAAAATGAGATGGAAGTAGGTTACTAGACTTTGGCAAGTAACGGCAGAGGACAGAAGAAATGTGCGTCACTGAGAAGTCCACACTGGAAGCATCTTTAGGACGAATAGCCATAGCCAGAAGGGGGGGGGATTGAATGTGAACAACTTGAGGAAAATGAAATAATTTGGTCAGGTGTTTGAATATAAGAAAGAATATGAGAGCTGTATGAGACAAGGAAGGTTTCCAACATCCGTGTGACTCTTACTCTGACAAGGAGGACGTGAAATCCCTGGAATTGTAAGATCATCAGCCTGTTCCCCCACCGATTTAGGGGAAATGTTGCGCTGTCCCAGAACTTCTCCCTAGGAGCCTTCAGGGTTGGAAGAGTGTGAAGCAACATCCACAAAGATTTCAGTGAAAGAAAATGTCACACAATAATTTTATACCCAGCTAAATGATTGAGTCGAAAGCAAAGAACAGATCTTTTCTCAGATATGAAACCTCTCATCAACTTTCCGAAAGACCAAAGCTAGCCAGCGAGGAGTTGAATAAAGAAGCTGTGACGGGGCTCCTGGGTGGCTCCGTGGGTTAGAGCCTCTGCCATTGGCTCAGGTCATGATCCCAGGGTCCTGGGATTAAGTCCCGCATCGGGCTCTCTGCTCAGTGGGGAGCCTGTTTCCTCCCCCCCACCCCCCGCCCGCCTCTCTGCCTACTTGTGATCTCTCTCTGTGTCAAATAAATAAATAAAATCTTTAAAAAAAAAAATAAGCTGTGACAAAGTGAGCTGGTGATGAGCCCCTTAGGGAACTTATACATTTAATAGTAAGGTTAACACAACTGCACAGATGATGGTTCTGGGATCGGCAGTGAGGAGTATAAGCTATAACAATGCAGAAATGATACCACAACTAACCAAATAGTAGGGGGAGGGGGAAGGCAACTAGAGACTGAAGGAAGCTACCTTAAGCTCACAGATCAAGTAACAGAAGTATGATTACATTGTATCGGGACGTAATGATAACTTCTAAAATAAATCAGAATAACTGTGTAGCCAGTGATGCTGGATACCTTACGCTTACCCCTCGGGCTCTTGACCCCACTGACTTGCAGCTGAATTTAGGCGCTAGGGAGGTCCAATGAGGGATCCAAGCAATGGGGAGGAGTGGGTTCAGGGGGCTCCTTCCCCAAGTTACCCTGCTTCAGGTCTCCTTGGGCTGCGTGTCCCTTGACAGAGGCTACCGTTCATCTCAAAGTGCCTGTCGCCTATCGCTTATTGCTGCCAGATTCTAGGGAACCGTCCCTATTCTGGTCCCTTTGGGTGTGGTGCTGGCTCTTCCGACATGAAGTCCATGCACACATACACACAGATCCTGCCTCCAAGAGAAAGAAGGGAGAGGGAAAAAAAGCCAAAAACTGAGATAAGGCAGAAAAATAGCACAAGGAGTTTTACATACATGAAAATATTCAAACATAACTAATTATGACGATATCATGATGCAAGGAAAACAGACATCTGACCTGCTTACGACATAAGGAAACAAATGTTGGAAGCACAGAGGAGGACGCAGGCTCGGAAGCTAATGAGACAAATGCTATCTTGGTGCAGCCATGTGAAAATGGAAGGCAAGCCACCGGAGGTGAAGAGGGTGGCTTCACAGCGAAAATGGGCAATTCATCAGGGAACATTAAAAAAGTCCAAATATGAATGTAAGTACATATCTTCAAATTTTATAATGTCAAGGAGACATAGGAAAACCCAGCACCACACTGGAAGATTTCGAAAGAGCTTTCCGGGAAATCAAGACGCAAACCTATTTATTGACGAATATATAAAAAATTGAAACAACACAATTAACAAATTGATCCAATGAAAATATGGACTGTAGAACTGTGCACCTCAAAATTTCAGGATAGACTTTCTTCTTAAGTACACACAGAACACTCACAGAAATGAACCTTTGTTTAGACTATAAGTTAAATCTCAACACATTTCTGAGCCCAAACATTTTTTTTACCTTGAAACAATCTATTTTGTGAACATAATTACATTGCAAACCAATGACAAGGTAACTTAAAAGCCCAAAAGTTTAGAACATCCGAACAAACTGGGGTCCATCCACACCCTGATATACTAACTCAGCAGTGGAGGGGAACCAAGGACTGTCCTTGGGTCCGCTCGCAGGGTCTCCAGGGAACCGTGTGCAGCAAAACATCCATCCCCAAAGAAGGCATTCCCTATGAGTTCACTGACATGATGCTTTTAAATGACAAAGCTTTAGAAATGCAGGAAGTGTTTGCCGAGGGTGAGAGGGGGAGGGCCGGTGGGAGGGAGGTGGGCGTGGTTAGAAGGAGCCGGGGCGGTGGGTGCAGTGGGTGTGGGGCCGCCTGGTGTCTCCTCGCTATCCTTGGACAGATGGTATTGAAGGAGCAGAGCAGGGCGGGTTCCTTTTGCTTACACCCGCCTTCTTGTGTGTGG
>CM052807.1:118399100-118437610 GCA_028533885.1 Nasua narica | reverse complement strand
CGCGTTGTTTTCCAGTCAGTCTTGCTGGGGTTGAGTCCCCCTGCCCCCCAGTCAAGGGGCTGAGCTCTGTGGAAACCGGTTTCTCAGTCTTTCGCTCTCGGAAGGTTTTTGGCCTTTTGTAGCCTTTTCACCTTTTCAGGGAGTCCAAGCAATGAATCTGCCCAGAAGCACTCAGACCTCTGAGTTGCAGGAAGCCCGAGTCTCTGCGCCCCTCTGTGTGGTTCAGAACACACACTCACCTCCGTGAAATTTCTTTTTTTTTTTTTTAAAGATTTTATTTATTTATTTGAGATAGAGACAGTGAGAGGGAGCATGAGAGGGGAGACGGTCAGAGGGAGAAGCAGACTCCCCGTGAAGCTGGGAGCCCGATGCGGGACTTGATCCCAGGACTCTGGGATCATGACCTGAGCCGAAGGCAGTTGCTTAACCAACTGAGCCACCCAGGCGCCCCCTCCGTGAAATTTCTGCTCACAGCGCAGCCTGTCCGAGGTGGCGCGCGACCCCAGCAGACTTTCTGCGGCTCCCAAGTGCGAACTGGGAGGCCTGCGGCGGGCCGGGAAAGTCGCGACCCCAGCCACCTTTCTGTGGCTCCACGAGGGGCGCCCGGGAGGTCAGGCCGCTTGCCCACGTTCTCTCCGCGGCCGGCGGGGATCGCTCAGGCTCTGCAGCGGGTCGCGAATGTCGCGGTGGCGGGCGCACACCGGGAAAAACTGCAGCTCGTGAACCACCGCAGACTCTCAAAAGGCGCTTGCAGGTGCGAGCCCAGCCCACAGGTTGTTGCAGAGAGCGGAAATCTGCAGGTTCAGGAATCGCGGACTGGATCCCCCCACCAGTTCCACTTTGGGGTGCTCCTTCCTGGGAGAGTGGGTCCAAGCGCCGGTGCCCGCGACCACCCCTTCCAATAGTTACTCCTCCAATCTTTTTGCCCTTTTTAAGTGTTTTTAACGGACTCTCCGTTAATGCTGGTCCCCCGCCACCGGGCACTTTCCTTTGGGGTATTACTGTCCTTGGTTAGCTTCTGGTGGCTCCCTCCCCCTTTTATTTATCCTCCGATATCAGCTCGGGTGATCCCACTTTGCTTTTACCTCTCCACTGCTGTCTTCTGCTCTTGGAGAGATCCCGGGGTTAGAAATCTTTCTCCTCAGGGTGATTTCATGGGTGTTCAGCGTGTTCTGGTAGATTTCCAGCTCACTTTTGGGGACCGGTTGCTGCAGGATCTCTTACTTCTCCGCCATCTTGCCCCCCTACTCTCATTTTTCTGTCTTTCTGATTGGATCATTGTTATTGTTTTATCTTCAGGTTCCCTGCTTCTCTCGTGTTTTCTACAATCTGCCAGGGGCCCATCTGGTAAAATTTCCCATTTATTTTCTGATACTGTATTTTTCGCCTCGAGAGTTACCATTCCACTTAAAAAAAAAATTCCACTTCTCTGCTGAAATTCTCTACCTCTTTACTCATTAATATACATTTTCCATTACTCATTTAGACATATTTATAAGACCTACTTTGAAATCTTTGCTAACTACAACATAAGGGCCGGCTTACAGCTGGTTTCTCTGCCTGATCTTTTCCCTAAATACAGGCTCACACTTAACTGCTCCTTAAAATTTTGGTGGCAAGATCATCATTCTGTTTAATATGTGTGGGCACTTTGAATGCCTGTATTGTTTGGAGGGCTATTGGGTTTTGTTACAGAAGGGCGTTATCTCGCCACATGAAATCCGTCTTCGCTGAAGTATGTAGCAGCCGATGTCTCTGCTTAGGGCTGTTGCTGGTTTTGGTTTCCAGCTGCACTTTTTTAAAACCCTGACCCCCGTGTGCGTCCTCCCCCTGCGCGGGATCCTACCCCAAGCACTTGGACAGGGTTTATACGTGGATCTGGGGTTCGCCCACTCTCACGGTCCCTTGCCTCTGAGACTACCCTCAACCCTCACTACCCCCGGCCACCCTGTGCTCTTCCCTTGAAGCCCCGGGCCAGAAGAACTTCCTCCCTCAGCTGCCCGGGTGCCGCTCAGCCGGGGATTGGGGCGAAATTTACACAGATTTTGGACCTTGACCCATCTGAGCCCCATTGTTGGCGCACATCATCCCGATACCTGCAGCTGGTCCGCGGCTCTGAGCTCCGACGCCTGCTGCCCCAAGCTGGCAGGGCTGTACTCGGCTACTGACACAGCTGGGGTTAGGGCAGCAGCCCCGGGCAAGAACGACACAAAGTTGCAGTTCTTACCCAACATGGTAGCATCCTTGCAGAAGTAGATCCCCTCAACTTCTTCCTGCCTTCATCCATCTCCCCGGAGCCTCGAACGGTGACTTTGAAGAACTGGGTTCATACCGTGTAACAGTTATCCCAGGAAGGATCCATAGCCTGGTCCTTCTACCAGCATCCCCGCCTTCCATTGCCCTCTAGTCCTACCTGAACCCCCCGGACCCTTCCTCGGACCACTTCCTGTGCTGCCCCAGCCTTTGGAGGAAGAGTCGGAGGAGACTGAGACACGCTCTCAGTTTTTATTTTCCTGCAAGTATCTTTATGTTACCACCATCTGAAAACTGTATCTTCCTAGACATAGAGTTTTAAGTTGGAAAAGGTTGATTTTTTTTCTCCCCAGAATTTTGGAGATACTCTGCTGCTCTCTGGCCTGGCTGTCTCAGAGGCTACGAGCCATCGGGGGCCCAGCGATCTCTCTGTGCGTCTGCACCTTGGGCTGGGCTGGGCTTGGCGGTGTGTTTCCGATGCTCATCTCAGCAGGGTCCGCGAGGGCTCATCAGCTGGGAAGCGGGCTGCATCCCCCTGGTCGGAGGGGGCAGGGGCGTCAGCTGTGGGCACCTTCTAACGACCCAGCACCTTTCCCGTATTATTTATCTGCAAGTGTCCAGGGTGGTACAGCTCCGTGGAGACGGCAGGTTGCACACACTGCAGAACGTTCTAGAACGTTCTAGAACCCACCGCTGGTTCTGCAGGAGACAGTTTAGCTATGGAAGAGCCAGTCCTTGTTGCTCACAATGACGTCACTCCTTCACACAGACCCCTGCCCCTGACCGTCAGACCCCTCTCGTGGAGACTCCAGGTCTGAGATCTCGGGACACAGAAGCGGAAGGTCTTCCAAAGGATCATCTGTGCCGATGCTTCCCAAGCTTCTGCCTACGGACACTCAGCCAACATCTGGCCGTTCCTCTAACACACGCATGGAGAGAGGGAGCGGTCTGGAGATGCCGAGCAGGAGAGCCTCCTTCCCGTGGGCTTTGCATCGGGCGGAGCAAGGAAGAGAGGAGACACGGGCATCTCAGGCCGGGTGGCGGGAGGGAGGCGGAAGGGGACGAGCACCCTCAGGGATCCCCGGGTAAAGGCAGGAGCAGGAACCATTCCCTGAAGAGACGACTGTGGACTGTAGACCAGGAGAGGGAGCGTGGCGGCATCTCGCCAGGGAAGGCGAGTATGCAGGGAACGCAGGTGTCGCGCTCCAGGCAGCTTTTGCTCCCCGGGGACTCGTGTCTCCTCCTGCTTGGTGGAAGCTGCGTTGGGCCCTCTCCATGCCCATCCTGTTTGGCTCAGGGAGGCCCCTCAGTGCCTTTGAATCCAAGGACACGGGTGGACCCATGTGAGGCCTCCTGAAGGAGTTGGGTCCGTGGCTGCTCTGATTTTCCGTGGCCCCCGGCACCCCCTGCTTGGGCCCCCATCTCATGGTGGCATGGCCGTCGTCCTGGGCGCTCATTCTAGGTCGGCTGGCTCTCACTTTATGGAGAAGGAAATGAGGGGACAGAGCCCAGGGGGCGACGCCCGGCAGTGCCCGCATTTCCGCCACATCCCACGGGGCCGTCACAGGCCTCATCACGCAGACAGCAGGCGCTCCCGTGCCGTGGCTGTGGCTCTGTCCTCCCCGGGTCCCCTCTGTGCCCTGCAGGGGAGGAGGGACGTCACGCGGAGATGTCACCTGACCACGGTTGCTGCGGCTGGAGAAGCCGGCCACGAGGACAGGGCGTCCGCGTCGCTGGGGCTTCGGAGAGCTGGAAGGGACGGAAAGCAAACAGGGCTGCGAACTACTGTTTCCAGCCCGTCCTGGGAGTGAGATTAGGACCCATTCTGTCCTGGGGGCAGGGCGCCCAACTCCAGAGCTTCCCGCTTCCCATCGTCGGGTCAGCAGGGCTCTTGTCTCCCGTCCCCGGCACCCTGGGACCAGCCCCCATGTGGGACGCGTGTCTGGGCGGCACGGGGAAGGAAAAAGTGGATGCCAGCGAGGACGGCGGGACTGGACGGTTCGTGAGACCTGTGCTGGGAGCAGGTCCAAGGGCGGCGTGGCCCCTGGCGCAGGCGAGGCCCCCGGCCAGCCCCCTGGCCAGCAGGGCAGGAGGAGACTTCCCTGCCGCAAGGAGCCGCGTTCTGTTGACCTAAACGCTGTCGTCCTCCCAACCCCTCTGAGTGACTGTGCCGCGAGGGTCCACAGTCAGGGGGCCACCCCAGTGATGTAGACCTAAGCACAGGGGACCGAGTGTCCGGGGCCGGTGACCATAGGCAGCGGCCGCCCTCACGCCCCAGCCGGGCGGCATGGGGGACACGGCGTGCTCTCCTCTAGCTGTTTTCCGTGGCGGCCCCGTTCGGTCCCTCCGCGTGTAGAAGCGAGGCGAGGAGCGAGGCCACGGCCGCGGTCTGTGCGGGGGCCACAGGAGCCCGTGGGGCTCAGCCCCGGGGCTTCAGGCTCCAGGCCAAGTTCTCGCCCCTGTGTGTCCCTCTCGTGGCCGGGAAGGTGGACGGCGTAGTCACAGGTGCGAGCATAGGTATGACGGTCGCTCTCATCCCTCCCTGGAAGGAAGGAAGGAAGGGCCAGGAAACCGAGGCCACAGCCGCCCGAGGGGCCCAGGTTCTCCGGCAGAGCCAGGGCTGGGGCTGGGGTCCCAACGCCCCGAACCCCTTCTGCTGCCATCGTGAGCACTGGGTCCAGATCCGGGGACCGGGGCCGCCAGGTCCCCAGAGGCCCAGTTCCTGGGAAAACACTCACCCCACCTTCCAGCAACCTGCCCAGGGCCGCGGGCACCCCTCATCCTTCTCTCAAGCTGCTGCCTTTTCTGGAACTCAGGCCCAGGGACGCAGACGGCGAGAATGTATTTCGCGGAGAATGTCTCCGCGGTGGCCAGCGCCCCGGGAAGCCCAAGGCTGCGGTTTATGTGTCCATAAAACGACGCCAGTGACTTTGCTGAAAGGGTCCGAGATCTGCTCTCAGCGAACACCAAGGACGGCATTTTTCAGGCCCCAGCAGGGATCACTCAGACATTTATGAGCAAATGAAAAAAAGAGTGTTTTAAAGGAAAGCATTTTTCAGTCTCATCTCTGCCCTCGATCACCTTGTCCACCTACTGCAACGTCCGTCCCGGCCCAGAGGACGCGGGGTCAGCCAGGACCAAGCAGGTAGATGGAGCTTCCCGTACCAGTGACCCCCAGGAGCAGACCCCTGTCATCAGTGGCCCAGGCTGCCTGTCACGGGCTGGCCCTGCCTCAGGGCCTTTGCACCTGCTGCAGCTTCCTCCAGAAGCGCCCCTCAGATCCCTCACGTCCGGTCACAGAGGCCCACTTGGCCGGCCGAATCCAAGGCCAGCAGGAGCAGCGACGCCCCCGGGGAGCGATGACCCCACCTCTGCTTGGTTCCCAGGTGCACCTGCTCCTTAGACCCCCTTCCCTCGGTCCCTAGTTTCTTCTGTGAAAACAGCATTTCCTTTGAAGGCATGTGTGGGACAGGCTCCTGGCGTGATTCGGCTTCAGGCCGTGTCTGGGATGTGGCCTCCTGCCCATGGTCCCGGTGCCTTCTGGTTTGGAGACTTGAGGGAGGGTCCCCTGTGGCCAAGTGGAGGGTGTGTCCTTGCCACAGGCCCAGGCCTGGAGCTGGCAGGGCACCCCTTTATGTCGCTGACCCCCTGGAAGCCCCCCCTCCGGGGGACAGTGGCCGGGACGGGATGAAGACACACAGACACCGCCCGAGGTCACAAGGCCATACCACGGCTAATCAGGAAAAGGGAACGTCTGTAACGTCACCTGGTAAAGCACGAACCCGCTGACAGATACCCCAACTGAGTGGCTGCGGCCGACGTCCCACCACCCCACTGGCTCCCCGGGGCAGGTGGTCCCTGGAGCAGCGCGTGGCCTGGCCTGATGCCCTCCCTCCAGAGGGGCCCCCAGGGGGGCTGTTTGCAAACAACATCGGCCAGAAAAGGGACACCGCTGGTTCCCCTCCTCCGCCAAGAGCTTTGCAGAATGACCTTCGGCCCTGACATCACCTTTGGCCTTGAGTGAACCTCAGCCCACCTGCCGCGGGCCCCTTCCCGCTGGTCTCCGCCGAGGGAGGGGCCCGGTTCCTGCAGGCGGGGGCGCCGGGGCCGAGGGCTGGACCCTGGGGGCTGCAGAGAGAGGCCCGGACATACCACTCGGGGTTCCTGCCCTGGGGCTTCTGGCCTTGAATATGGAATATTGAAACCAAAGCTCCTGTGAGCAAAAGCAGACTTTTCTGCACAAAAGTAACCAGTGTAGCGATCCCTCGACCTCCCGCAGGAGCTCAGAGAAGTCCCAGGGACGCACCCGGTCCGTGGGGTCAGAGGGTGTCTTCGCCCCCTGCTGGTACCTCTTCCGCTTCCCAAACGCCGGGCCTGTCCCCGCCGGTGGGCGGCCAAGGCTGAGGCGGGAGCCGCCCCAGCGCTGCCGCGAGGACCTGCCGCCGCTGCGCCCACGCTGCCCCCTCGCCGCCCAGACCCGGTGATTTAGGGGCTCTGCAGGCCTAACGAACGGGGAGTTTATGAATCCAAAGCAGAAAAGTAAGTTTAATTATTTGAAAGTCAGAAAGCTCATTCTCTCCCAGTGACTTACGACACTCGGCCGCCCAGCCTCGGGAGCCTCCGTGCGGGTAAAATTGGGCTACATTTTAGGAATTAAATTGATAACTTGACCAAATCGATTTCATTAGTGAATGTGTCATATTTGTGGTTAATGATGGCGATCCCCGAAACGGGAGCTGACAACCGCTGCTGAAAAACTGGGCGGACGGAGATTACATCAGGCCGGCGGCGCGCGGCTCAGCCCTGGGCCGGGACCCACCCCGGCTCTCGGCGAGGATCGCCAGCTCTCTGCGCCCTCACCTCCTGCCCTCACCTGCTGTCCCACGGTCACCGGCCCAGGGAGGACGGAGGATCCTTGTTCGGGTCCTCGGCTGGTGCCAGGGAGGGTGACAAGCCGGCGCCGGCCCCGAGCAGCACGGGGTGACCCCTGGGGCGTCCCCATCCCCCCCCAAGCACAGCCCGTCTCAGCTGCTCTGGGAAGACGTCGTGT
Source organism: Nasua narica (assembly GCA_028533885.1). Lineage (NCBI taxonomy): Eukaryota > Metazoa > Chordata > Mammalia > Carnivora > Procyonidae > Nasua > Nasua narica. Next base: position 118,430,307 of record CM052807.1, on the reverse strand, counting down.
TTCTAGAGGACTCAGGTGTTTCCTTGACGCTCATGAAAGCCCAGTTCGCTGTGCCCTCCTCCCTCTAGACTGGGCAGAAAGAAGCCGAAAGGGGGCACTGGGGCCCCTGTTAGTGTCCACCGTTAGCAAGAGCTCCAGGCTCCCCTGGACGTTCGGCCGGCTGTGGCCGCACCTTCTCTGGGCCCGACTGGAACACAACCCAGTGGCCTGGGTGCTGGGAGCCCTGTTAGCCATTGGTGATGGTTTTCAGGGACACGTCTGCGGGCGGACACGGGGCCGGGACTCCGCCTGTGAGTTTAGGGCTCCTCCGATCCCTGCAAGGGAAGCCAGCCCGTCCCGTCTGCCCAGTGCTGCGAGGCCTCGTCCCCTGCGGTGGGTCCCGGGAACCTGGTGCCCTGCGGTGGCCCACGTGGAGCTGGAGGGGCGTCTGGGCCCGTCCCTGGAAGGGCAGGCCCAGCCCCGGACGCGCCCGCTGACCTGCGCTTGTCGCCCATGGGCTGAGGCGCCGGTGCCGCCCCAGGGAGGGAGGGGAGTCGAGGGCTTTGCCAGCGGGCCATGCGGCCACCTCTGGCTGGGCGCTGACCGTGCGATGGTCTGTGCAGTGTCAGACGGAGCGTCCCCTCCCCCCTGCAGAGGGGCGTCCGAGCCCCGGCCGTGACCCGGCGTGTGGACAAGGCTCCCCTGAGCAGACAGCAGTCGGGCTCCTGGAGACCCCGGCCCCGGCCAGGCGACCCGGGCCTTCCTCACGGCCTCGTGGCCATGCTCCCGGCCGCACCCCGATGTCGCTGGCTGTGGACCCGCCGTCTGGGAGGGACTCTGGCAGCCCTGTCCCTCCCTCGGGCCTCGTCCTGCACACCTTCGAGCACAGAAAACCCTGCCATCTGCAGAGCACGTGGGCGCCACGGCGCTGGAGGGCGGGCAGGGCCTCGGGGCGCTGCGGGGCGCGCTCTTCTGGCCTGGACAGGGCCGCCGTCCCTGAGCCCGACCGCGGGGAACGCAGGGCAACACTGCCGGCAGGTCCGCCTCCTCCCCCCCCCCCGCCGGGAAGGAGACGGGTACCCTCCCCACGGCGCTGGTGGGAGGGATGAACATGGTGACATTCATCAAAGCAGAAAATAAATGTGGTTATTATTTGAGTAATTCCACGACTCCGGGCACAGAAGGAAGAATAAGAGATGCGGGGTATCCCCTAAAGGGGCCGACAGCCAGATGGACACGGGGCAGGAGCCCACGGCTGGCACAGGAAAGGGGCCCCCCCGCTCCTTCTGAGCCCAGCACCCTGACACTGCCTGGGTCCTTCCCGCCGCCAGGAGCAGCACGTTCTGCACGGGCACCCGCTGCTCAGGGCGAGGGCCGCTCCGGACGGGGATGGCCGAGTGGTCACCCCCTGAGGGCCAGCGGAGGGGACGCCCGGCAAGAGAGGACACAGCCACGCAGGGTGGAGGGGAGGCGCCGGCGGCTGGCAATGCCCACGGGACAGGCCGAGGCTCTGGGGCGGGTCTGGCACGGGAGAGCCCATCGCAGCAGCCCGCCGGACGGACGCCTCTGACCGTGACCTTGAGGTCCCTGACCTTGGCGGTCCTTAAAGTCAGGAATTGTGGACCCTGGCTCGCGAAGTGCTCAGCACATGAGGGTCGGGTGAGAAAGGCCCTCGTGGACACACACGTGGACACACACGTGGACACACACACGGGCACGCACACACTGCTCAGGCCCAGACACACTCCCTGCCCCGGAGGCCGAGCGCGTCCACTCTTGGCCTGGCCGGTCCGGGAGCTGGGCTGGAACAGGAGGGCCCCTGGCGGGAGCTCCGGGGTGACGCTCTGGCCGCGGGGCTGTGTGTGACCCCGGCCGTCAGGCAGAGGCACCGTCCTGCCGCCCAGGCTCACGTCCTGGTCAGAGGCAGACGGGGCGCGGTGTGTGAGGTTGCCCCCTCGGCCCCTGCTCGTGGCCTGGCTGGGCTGGGGCCTCACGACGGAGCGCTCGCGGGGCACGCCGCGCGTGGCCTTGCCTATGGCAGTGAGGTGGGCCTCACACACCTCGTCCGGGCTCTGGGCGCTGGAGCGGAGAGGACGCGCCCCCGCGTGGGAGCGGGCAGGGATCAGGACTGCCGCGCTGGCTGCGGGAGCAGATGGAGGCAGACGGCAGCGAGGGAGACGGGCTTCCTTCCGCACCGAGGCCCTTGCTGCCGGGGCCGTGGGCTCACAGGACACCTGTCCCCACGAGGGCACAGCTTGGGGCACGAGGGGAGAGCCAGGCTTCGGTGAGGGTCGGCCTCCCCGATCCTGGGCAGTTTGTTCTGGCAGCCTGATCCAGCCAGTCCCGACACCGCCCTGGCTCGGCCTGGAGGCCCTCCCCCCATCCGAACAGACGCTGGCGGTCATGAAGCTCATTATCCTTTCCTCTGGCTTCACGATTTGCGGATTTCCCTGCAACGCATCCAGAAGACGGGACCAGTGACGTCGGGCCCCCCGCCGTGCAAATGGCTCTGGGAGCCCCTTCTCCAACCACGTTTCTTCCCTGTGGACGGGCCCCCCTTGGGCACCTCCGGCTCGGCCGTCCTCAGCATGGACGGAGGAAGGAGGCCTGGGGGCCCCCATTCTGGTCACGCTGGCCTGCGCCATCCGTGCTCCGATGGCAGAGCCCACGGCCACCCACCAGGGCGTGTCCCCGCCGCCCAGGGGGGCCAGTGGCCGTGGCTGGGCCTGCATCCTGCCCCCTTCGTCCCTCCCAGGACAAGCCCGCTCTGTGGCCACCATGAAGGCACCAAAGCCAGGGATGTGTCTTTAAAATCAGACGTCCCTTGGCCGACCCTCCCAGCCGCGACTCCCAGGATTCGTATTCTATAAAGATGCTGGAAACGGACGGAGGCGGTTTCACCACTTCGTCCAGGTTCAGCCCGAGGACTCTGGGCAGAGGAAACGGTGACGCCAGAGACCACTCTTCGCAGATCTGAGGTTTCCCTGGCAAGGGGGTCCTATCGACGTGGGTCTCCTTTGGGGTTCTGCTTGCTCTGTGTCCGGGACTTGGTCTCTGCGTGGGGGGGGGGTGGCGCTCACACGCGGGGGGTGGGGGGGCGGCCCCAGGGACCTAGGGGCCACTCGCGGGGCCGGGCTTCCGGGAACCCCCCGGGCAGGTCCCCGCCAGCCACGGCCCCCTCCCAGGACACCCCGGCCCGCGAACAAAAGCCATGCTTACCAAAGGATTTTTTCTTTATTTTCATAATTTAGCTGAATCAACACAAAATCAAATACTGTAAAACAAGGAAAAAACGCTGTAACATCTTAAACCTCCAGCGTCTGCCTCTGGTCTACACTCGCCGTGGGAAGACACAGGCTCGGGGAGGTGGCAGAGACCCCGCGGCCGCGGCCCCGTCTGTGCCCGGAACCAGCGCCCGCCGCACCCCGCGCTCCAGGACACCCAGAGGTTTGCCTGTGTGGTGACCGGAAAGGGAAATTAAATAGTCATGGACATCGAAACGGGTCTTAAATAAATGGGTCTTCTCTCCTATCTTTAGTCTATGGGTTGCTGGGACAGCTTCTATATACTTATTATGATTATTATTATTTTTACTTTTTCTTTTTTTTCCTTTTTTAGTAGCATAGAACTAGCATATGGGCCTGTTAACTGGACCGTCAGGTAGTATATAGTTCAGCACGAACTCAGGAGAACGAAGGACCCGCGGGACCGCGGCGCGGCCGGGGACGGAGACGCGGACTGTTCCTTGCGCGTCGGGCCCGGCGACCCCGTGCTCCAGGGAGGGCAGGGGGAGGTCAGGCGCTGGCCATTCTCGGCAGGGCGGCTTGCCCCGGCCCCGCGGCTGCCAGGCGTGAAGACGCGGAGGAGGTCGGCAGCAGCGGCCTCAGGGTCTGCCTGTGGGGGAGGGGCAAGGAAGGGGACACGGAATCCGGCGGCAGGGGTGTGGCGGACGGAGAGCTCGCACACTTGGCCTCCAGGAGCCGGGCCTCCGGCAGGAGCGGACGGCCTCCTCCCCACGGGCCCCCGCGGCGCCTCCCGTGACGTCAGGCGCGTCTCCTCGGCGGCTGTCCCCGGAGTCCTGCCCTTGCGCGCGGGCCCCCTGCGCCCGCCCCGGAGCCCCTTCGGAGACACCAGCGCCCCGCCCGCCGCGCGGGCCGGTGGGGGGGGGGGCTACCACATTAATTGTTAAATAGGATTTTCTACAAATATACAACATATAAAAACTGTTAAATATATAACTTTAGGCTTTGCAAAATACATTTAATGATCTCTTTCAAACAAGTGTTACTTTAGGTTTCTTTAATTTGCTTTCTGGAGCTAAATGGTGTCGGAGCAAACAGCAGTCACGGGAGACCCAACATGCTCTTGGCGAATACTGGATTACCCCACTATCGGAGATGAGCTGCAGGGAGGCATGTTTAACTGGTTAAAACAGAAAGTGATTTAGTCAGTCCGGTGCGTCTAGGTCCCCAGGGGCAGGCGTGCGCGGCGGTCTGTGTCCCGGCCGGCGGCGCTGGCCCGCGGGGTCTGCGTGGGGGCATCACCGGCCGGGCCTGGGGGGCTGCCGCGGCGTCCTCCGCGGCCTCGGCCCCCCTCAGCGCGCCCCTCGGAGTCCGTGGAGGTGAGGCCTGTGCCCGGGCCGCCCTCTGCGCCCCGCCGGGGCCGCCGGCATGTCTCTGCTCCCGCGTCCCCCGGTCGAACCCGGGGGCCCGGACGGTGAGGGCGAGTCCGAGTTAAAATAGATTTTGCTCTTTGGTCTATTGAGTATACTGAAAGGGTACGAAAATAAAAGTGATTCGCACAGTCCGGGGCACACGGAGCGGCCTCTTCTGTGCCCGAGGGCCGGTCCTCCCCCGGGCCCGGCGCCGTCCTCCTCTCCCGGGCTGGCTGGGCTGCAGGCCCCTGCGGCCGCCACCTCGTCCTCCCCAGAGCGCACGGCCCCGGCCGCGGCCACGGAGGGCAGGTGAGGCCAGGCTCCCGGCGCGGCCCCCGCTGTGTCCCCGGGCGGACTCCTCGCTGCGGCACACGCTCAGCTCGGGGCGCCGGGGAAGCCGGCTGTCCTTGACGGGCTACAGGGAGACGGAAGGTGGGCGGGTGCGTCCTCGGCAGACAGAGGACCGTGGCTGAGGTGTGGACTCTCCAGGGAGCCAAGGCCACTCCCGGGGCCCCTCTGGGGCTGCGTCTGTCAGGAGACCTGAGGAACAGAGAGAAGAGAGCATCAGCCCCGCAGACACCGAGGGTCCCCGCTGGGAGCGGACACGCCCAGGACACGCTCCGGTCGAAGCCGAGACTCCGGAGGGGCTGGAGGACGGACCCCTCACCGTCCCCAGCGACAGCGGCCCCTCGCCCGTCTCCACAGCGGTCACTCCCCCGGACGCCGGGGGACACCCTGGCATCCAGAGGTGCCCGACGCATCCTCTCCTCTGGCTGCGCCCACAGGCCCCCCAAGGCTGGGCCGGGAACCCCCGGGACAGCGGTGCACTGGGCGGCCGCACCCCGCACCGCACGGCCCGGTGCACGGTGCCCGCCTCTCCTGGAGCGCAGGCCGCACGGCCCGGCTCCTGTGCCCTCATCTCCGCGAGGCCTCACTCCCCGCAGCCCTGCCCCTGCTGGCGCCGGGACCCTGACCGCACCCGCACCTGCTGGGTCATTCACTCACTCACCCACTCATTCATTCCGTGGATTTCAGCAGCAGCTTCCCCCCTCCCCCCGGGGGCGGAGCCACAGGAGTGCTTCCCAAACTGGGAGGTCCCGCGGGTCCCGCTGGGCCGGCTCTCGGGGGAGGGAGGCCACCTTCGCGTGCTGCCCAGGACGCCTCCTCCGCGCAGCCCCCCGTCCACCGCTCACGGAGCCGGCTCAACGTCAGGGTCGCGCTCCGGGGGCTCAGCGGCTCCCCGTGGACCGGTGAGCTGAGGTGCCGCTGCAGGGCCGGGGGCAGCGGGGGCTCCGCCTCTCCCCAGCCCCCTCCTCCTCCCCGGGCCGGCGAGCCTTCTGGGGCTTCGTGAAGCTCTTCCTCCCGGACGTCAGAGCCCTGGTCCCAGGCACGGATGGGAGTGGGGCGGCCACGGCAGCCCTGGGCTCGGGGCGGCAGCTGGCGGGGTGGGATGAACCGGGGCAGGACCCCCAGGACAAGGGTAGGTGGGCGCCTGGCCACCCGGGATGCTGATGGGGCAGCGGGAACGGGACCTGGACCCCAGGACTGCAGGGCAGAGGGTGGTGTCAAGAACCAGGAGGGGACAGGATGGCACGGCCACCATCAGCCAGATGGACGCCTCCTCCCAGAGGCCCCTGCTACTCGCTCGCTCCCTGACCACGGATTTCAGATAACGCAGCCGCCGGCCTCCAGCACTTCCCAGCGCAGACGCTTTAATTGTCAAAATAGCTGTGACTAGTCCAGGAACCCAGGAAACCCGAAGTGAAATGAGCCCCAGGCGGAGGGGCCAGCCCGGGGCCCTGCCAGGTGCCGGAGGAGGGCTGCAGGGAGGGGTCCCGGGAGGGTGGGAGCCCGGGGAGGCGGGCGGCAGGTCCTGCCTGAGGGGAGGCCACGTCTGACTGGCGCCCAGCGAGGTGTCCCCTCCCGGTCTCGCCCAACACGCAGGCCCGTGAGCCGGCCTGTCTCCTGAAGCTGGGCCTCGTGTCCCCCGTGAGAGGGGACCCGGCAGTAAGGGGCTCCCTGCTCTCCTGGCTGGCCGCCGAGTTCGGGGCAAAGGTGGCGCGTCACTGACAACACGGGCCTTGCGGCAGGAGCTCGGCTCAGGGGCGCGAGCCCAGGACTGGGGTACTGTCTGCCTCTGGAGCTCCACTGTCCCCCCTCCCGTAGTTCGCACCCCAAAGCCTGTCCTCCGTCCCCGCAGGTCCGTCTGTGCCGACTTCAGAGCACCAGCTGGCTTCTCAGCCGGCCGCCAGCGCGGGAGCCCCGGGCCCCGCTGCCGCAGGCGCGCCCCCCCCATCTTCCCGCACACGCATGGCCTCCCGCTCCCCGCCGCGGGGCGGACTGGGGCACAGACACCGAGCGCAGCAGAGTGGACGTGTCCTCCGGGAACACCGGCGCCCCACCCAAGGCCGACCCGGACCGGACAAGGAGCCCCGCGTGTCGGACAGAAGTGGACGCAGGCCTGGCTTCCCTCCTTGGCGCCCGCCTGTCCCCTTCCTCCTGCCTCGAGGCCCCGGGCGGGAGGACAGCGCAGAGAGGGTGCCCTGCAGGGGATAGCGCCCAGGCCCTGCTGCCCCAGCCTCCAGGCCTGACCCCAGGAGGGGACGCGCGGCCTGATGCCCACCGTCCTGGCCCAGCCCACAGCCCCTCTGTAGGCCTGGGGACGGGGACTCGTGCTTGCAGTCGGAGCTGCGGCGACAGGGTCCAGCGGGGCCTGGAGGTGGGGTCCCCACAGAGGCTGGCAGAAGCCAGCACGGCCCTTCCGGCCCCAGGGAAGCCAGACGCGTCTACAGATCGGGAACCTTCGCGGCGGCCCATCTCGGGGCCTGTGTGGTCACCACGGCTCCACGGACACAGATGGTGTGCGGGTCCCTGGCTGTGGAGGGACGTTGCTGGCGGGCTTCACTGGCCTCCGGCTCCCTTCCTCAGGAACTCCTGCTTCTGGCGCATCCTGACATCGCTGGCCCACCCTAGGGACACGGGGGGAGCCCTCTCGCGCCCTGGCAGGTGCCCCTCACCCGGGCACCGCGTGGCTGGGCTCCTGTGACAATGAAGCGAGTCACACCCACACGAGGGGCCACCACCAGCTCAGGCACACGCTCGGCCTGTGACCCCGGGCTTGGAGGGACCACCGCGACGGCCATCTCAGGCTCTGGGACAGTCCCTGTGAAAACCCCCACCTCCCAAGAGCACGCCCTCGCGGGGGGACCCCGGGTCACCTGTGCTCGGCCTCTGGGTCAGCAGGTGGGGTCCCTCGGGCCACAACCCCGTCTCCCTGGGGAAGGGCCCCGGGCGGGTGGTTCCCGAGCCCCGTCGGCCCCGGGGAGATGCTCGCTGACACCTGCGACGGTGCTGGAGGCACATCGGGGGTCCTGTCCCAGGGTCGTCCCACCCATCCCGGCAAGCGCACGTTCTCCGCGGGGACGGGCGGGCTGCCCTCAGCGTCTGGACGCTACAAAGTGTCATTTAAAAAACCAAACAAAACCTTCCAGCCCCGCGAGTCCAGTGAGCGCTTTCCCCTGTTCCTCATTAAGAGCCCGTGTTCAGTGCTAGGTCGGGACAAGTGTTCTGCACGAAGGAGCGCCGGGTTCCGGACTGAGAGTCCCGAACAAAAGGTCCTAATGGACGGCAGCCACTCGGCGCCCGGAGACCCGGAGGTGACGGCAGCTCTGCCGGGCTTGGGACCGCGAGAGCCGTTGCCATGGGGAAGATAAAGACAGAAGCAGGGAGAAGCTTCTGGAAAGCCTGCGCATCAGCAGGCTCCCACCCGTGTCCCGCCATCCGCGTGGTTTCTTCTCCGGGACCGTCCCCCGAGGCTGCGCGGCCGGCCCCCAAGGAAGCCTGGGCCCCACGTCCTCCGCAGACCCGAGCTCGCGGGAGTGGCCAGAACGGCCGTGGTCTGTGTCGGGTTTTCAGAAAAATGACTCACACAGCACGACGTGGCCCAGGGCGGTCGTCCTGGGGACCAGCAAGGTCGTGATGTCAGACAAGCCCCGCCCACACCCTCTCCGGGGACATCTGGGCGGGGGAGGGGGGTGTGTGCTTGAAGCCCCTCCCCCCGCGTTTGCTCACGGCGTCGACGCTCCGGTCCGTCTGTCCACCAGGCCTGTGACTCACCGCCTCCCAGCCTCACGCTGTAGGGGGCAGGGCGGGGGACACGAGGTCGTGGGGGACGTGAGGTCCTGGCCTCTCGTGGGGACGAGGCTCCCGCGCTGGCTCGCGGGGGTGGAACCTGAGGATATGGGAGCAGGTGGCCTTCCCAGTGCCCTCAGAGGACAGGCTCGGAGGTCCCTCCAGCTCCAGCCCTAGAATGAGTTTGGACCAGCGGCCACCCCAGGGGGTTCTGGGCCCAAGGCCAGGCCGCTGCTTCCCCGGGCCTCTTAGTGCCACCTGAGGGCTCGTGTTCTGTCTCCTGCTACTTCGGGAGGTCCCGGGAGGCACAGAGACCAGCAGCTCATCTCCCGGGGCCCACAGCCCCCAAGGTCAGGTGCTGGACCCCCTCCTCTGTGAAATGTCCCCCAAACCACGTGAGGACACGCGACACACGGCGGGCCCGGCAGCTCTGGGGAGCGTGTCCCCGGCCAAGGGCCACTGGCCGGTGCTGGCTGGGCCTTCCCTCTGCAGGTCACCCGTCCCTGCCCTGCGGCCTCACCGCGCGTCCCTTCCTCCTAGTAATCGGCACGGCCACCCCCAGTGCCCGCAGGCGGCAGCTGGACGCTGAGTGTGCCGTCAGCCCCACAGCACGGGGCGGGCCCGAGGGGCTAACGGGGAGCGGCCGCTGACCCCAGGGCCCCCGCCCTAGTCCACGAGGCCTGCACGCCCCCCGCCCTCCCCTGGCTGTGAGCAGATCGGGTGTGGGACGAGCCTCTCGCCGGGCGGGTTAGGATCTAGCGGGAGGCGGGAGGGCTGGCCCTGGCACACACGGGGGAGGGGACTCGAATCTCAGAGTCAGCACGTGTGGGGCTCATCGGACGCCCACTCGCACAGCAGACCGGGCGGTCCCAGGACAGGAGCGGGGGCAGGTCCCCCGCGCTGGCTGGCTCGGCTCTCGCGGGCCCAGAGCACGGACTGCGGCGCAGGGATGAGGGGATGAACCCACACGGGGGCATGACGGGTGGCGTGCATGCGGATACCGGGCGAAGGCACGAGAGGGGACACGGAGACGAGCACACGGCAGGGAGGCCGGGTGGGCGAGCACGGGGGATGAGGGTGGAGCCACCGCGAGCCCCTCCCCCACATGTATCTTAACCTGCGTCCTTATTAGTCCTTCCGAATCGGCATCACGTCTGCTGCATCTGAGCTGCTGCGGAGAGCTGCCCGTGTCCCGCCGGGGGATGCCGGCCACCGAGCCCGGCCGCAGAGATGCAGCGCCTGGGCATGTGCCTCCTGGGGGCAAGCAGCCAGCGGCTCTAGCCAGGGCCTCGGGGAGCACGGGCCGGCACCGACTGGGCAGCCTTTCTGTGCCACGAGGCACAGAGCCCTTTCCTCCGCCTCGGGCGTCCCAGGCAGGTCCTCACCCAGAACAGGCCCCACCTGGACACCTCTCGCGTCCCCTCCCTCCAGAGCATGGCCCGGGAACCGCCAGCTCCTGCCCTGATTCCATCACTTGTGAGATGTGGGGTTTTGTAGAGAACGTCGTCTGGGCCCTTCCTGCTCATGTGGCCTCAGGAAAGGAGCTCCGGACCCCACAGACTCAGTTTCTACATCCACTAAATGGGATTCTGAAAAGGGATCGGCTGAAAAGTCTCCCCTCCACCCAGGAGTAAAGACGGTGGCTGTGGTCCAGCAAGCGGGTGAGGCCCACAGGGCCCGGTTTTCTGCTCGACACGCACCCGTGCGGCTATGCTGCTGTCCGGGGTCCCGTGGGTCCACAAGGCCACCTGAGTAAAGAAAGGAAGCTGGTCTCTCAGGTCCCAAAGGAAGGGACCTCGCAGGGGGCAGACGTCTACCGAGGAAGCCTCGGTAGGCTTCCTACCTAGTTCAGTGTTCTCACTGAAAAAGTCCCACCATCAGCCCAGGCCACCTTTATCTCAGAGAATCCCTCCCACATGGCCTGAGCCCTCTGAGCCTGCAGGAGGCTCGCTCCCCAGACCAGGCAGGGCAGCTGGCAAGGTGCCGGAGGGAAGCCAGCAACACAGCCCGGGGTCACAGGCTCCCAGGACGCCGCAGGGGACGCAGAGAAAGAGGCTCGAAGATCCGGAAGGATCCCGCGTCCAGCTTCATAAGGGTCTTCGGGTTCTGACTGTACTTTTGATAAACGCGAAGCAGAACTCAGGGATGGTGTCCATGCGAGAGAGCCTGTGGGGAAGCCGTCAGCAGGACCCCGCGAGCAACAGGACAAGGGCCGGCGGGGACGCAGGGCGCCGGGAGGGGCCCCCAGCCAGTGGCTGCAGGGAGCAGACTCGTCCAGAGCCGCAGGTGACACCCTGCCCGCCCACACCTGCCGTGCACCTGGGAGCCCTGCTGAGGCCCCGGGCGCACCTGCCCGGCTTCCGGCCACAGAGCCGGGAGAGGACCCCGTGTCCTCCTGGTCGCTGTTCGCAGCAACTCCTTACGCAGCATGAAAACCGAGGCAGGAACCCACGGGAACAACTGGGCTCGTGAAGTCGCCTTTCACATTTCAAACAAAAACAACACGTTTGGGGCACGTGGGCCCCATGTTGTCAGAAGCCCCCGCGTCAGTCCCGCTCTACTCAGTAAAGGGTCCCGGTGGGGACGCCGCCCGGGGGCGGTGTGTGCCCCCCCATCTCCGGGGCCCGCGCCCGCCCTTCCCGCCTCACCCGTCCTGAACTCAGACGCGGAAGGAAGGCTCTCGTGGGGACCGCACGGGGCTGTGATGCGCCGTCGTGACCTGGGGGAGGTCACACGGTCGCGATGTCACCACCTGTGGGGCTGCACGCCTGAGCGGCACCCGTCCCCACGGAGAGTCGCACCACGACTGAAAAATCACGGTGACGTTCAGGGAAGGTCCTTGCTGCCCTCCAACTACGGTAAGCCCCCTCCCCGGCCTCCACCACGAGCAGCGGCCTCTCCGCTGGGCAGAGCCCAGAGGGATACGCCCAGTGCTCACAACCCCGTGTGGGGCCCCTCGGAGGTCCCCGCAGTGACAAAACCCCCTTCCCCTGCCACAGAGGGTCCTTCAAACACCCGCTCTGCCCTAAGAGGAACCCCCCACGTGGCATCTAGCTGGAGGGTGAGGCCCCTCCACCCTGAGCCAGGTTCTGGCCCCCGCGCTCCCCCAGGGAAGCGTCCCTTCTGGGGGGGATTCCAGGCCGGGCCTGACCCCAGTCAGTGCAGCTCCGCCCGCGCGTGACCCCCCACCTCCCCGCGCCCGCCCCCTGCGCCCCCGCTGCTCCCCTCCAGCCCTCCACCTGCCGGAGAACAGACTGCCAGGCGGCCTTTCCAAAGGGCGTGTTGACAAGTGTAGGACAGCCCTCCAGCCGGGATTCCTGTCCCCTCCGTCCCCCCCTCAAAGCAGCGCCCGCTGTGAAGTCCTCCCTCCTCACTCGCCTGCGCTAATCCGGGGCGGGCCCCTGCCGGCATCAGAGCAGGCGGCCCAGCCCCCTGCCGTCCCCGCGGAGCCGTCCCACGTTCACAGGCGGGTGGGAGCAAGGGGACGCGGAGGTGACAGGGTCGGCGGGAGGCGCTTTTCAAAGACAGTGCCAGATGTGCTCTGGCGACACCGTGGCACCCACAGTGGCGAGGGCCGGGTCTGGGCCTCTGCACGGGACCAGGCAGGGGGCTGGTCATAAGTACATGTCCCTCTTCCCGTCGGCTCGTGGCGGCTTCCCCGGGGTCCAGCACGCTCGCCACACAATCACACGGTCCGAGGCGGAAGGCCACGCCGACTCGGCCCCAGGAGCCGCCCCGAGACATCAGCGGCCCCCACCGCCCTCCGCCGGCCCCCGCCGCCCTCGGCAGACTTCCTGCCTCCACGGCGGGGCTCTCCGCGTTTCCTGCACACGAGTCACACCACGCGTGGCCTGTCGGAGGCCTGTCCTTCGGCTGGATGGCAGCCAGTGACCGGCTGGACCGCAGCTTGCTGACCGTGGGTCAGCAGGGGGCTCTGCGCTGCGCCCACCCGCCGGCGGCCTGGCGTACCGCTGCGGTGACCCTGCGAACACGAGCTCCTGGGCATGTGGGCTTGCACGGCTCGTGGCCGGACGCCCATGGTCGGCCATGCCGCTCATGCCGTGACTCCGCGTCTCACCCTGGACTGACGGCCAGCCTGCCCTCCAGAGGCCGAGCACGTGTTTCTGCTTCTCCTGACTCCTGTCCCCTCAGCACTTTCCAGAAAGATCGGCAAATCCACAGTCTTCCCCAATTTTCGTGAGTCAGCCACCGCCCCCGAATCTCTCTTCCTACTTCCCCCGGCTTTTCCTGTTTGGGGTTTTAGGACCGCTCTACCCGTGGGCTATACTCATCTCCCGTGGGCTATACTCATCACTGTCCACGTGCCATCCCTCCACCGTGTGGTTCGGGGACCAGCCGTGCTGCGTGGGCTCCAACTCCCAACCTTGTGACCTGCCTGTTTTGGGGAAGGCGGGTTTGGGGGATGGGGTGAGACAGGGCTGCCCCTGGGACGCGGGGCCCCGCGCGGGCTCTCGGTCAGCGGCTGGTGCAGAGTGTGACCCGGCCCCTCTGTGGCTCCGTGTCCTCATCCCCACGGGCCGCTGTCAGCATGAACTGGTGCATTTATGCACGCGCTTCGTACGGCCCCTGGGCATGTGTCGTTAGTGTCACCAGTGTACACGTCTGTTCGGGATTTCCTTGGACACATCCCTCTCCTCGGCCTGGACCCAGACTCTCCCACGCGCTCCCTCCCGCTGTCCCACAGTGGGACGCAATCCCCCGGGAGCACAGGGCGCCATGTGGTGGGGGTAACGCTTCAGCCTGAGTTGTCCCCAAAAACGAGGCCTGTTTCCCCCCACCCGCCACTGAGGACCCATTCCTTCTCCACCGGTCTGTGCCTGCGGCAGCCCACGGTCCACTCCCCCGGTGACGGGGGTCCACTCAGGGCCCCGCGGTCTGGTCTGTGGAGCAGAAAGTCACGGTGGGAAGACCAACATTTCCTCGCGTTGTAAGCGTGTCCTTGGGACTTGGACAAACTGTCCTCGTATCAAGGACAAGGCGGTACCGGGCGGGGGGCAGCCACTGCACACCCCGCACACCCTGGCGCACACCAGCGGGACGTGGACACCAGGGCGGCCTCTGTCCCGAAGCCTCCTACCCTGGGTTGGGTCTAACGGCCAGAAATTACTTGTAACGTGCGCAAAACTTCATCAGGGATCTGACTGAAACCGCATTAAATCTAAAAGTTATATCTGAAAGAAGAGACAACCGCACCGGGTATGGGCATGCACTGACTTTATCCAAATATGCGACAGCTTTCTGCTTATTTATTCAAATCTCTTTAATTTTCTCCCAGTAAGACTCTGCCATTATCTTCATACAGGTGATCAGCCTTTTCTCACGGAATTTATCTCGAGTTTTTCATACGTTCCCTGCTGTGTTTAGCAGAGACCTCGCCACCCTCTTATTTACTCAGGTCTACTTTACTTACGTACCTTAATTAAACCATTACTCTTCTGAAACCTATTTGCCCGAAAGTGAGAACACAGCTGACTTCTGTCGAGCTCTCCTCCCTGGCCAGGTCGGCGAGTTTCTTCCTCAAGTCTGCCAGCGAGCTCGCCTGCCTTCGCTTCCTAAGTGACGTGTATAGCTGCCTGCTGATTCCGCGTCTGGCAGGCGGGCTCGATGGACTTCCGTTAACCTAGTGGGGTTGGCGCACTCACGCCGCAAATGTCCAAGGAGTGCAAACTCCAGCCTTGTAAAGTCTCTCCTGCCACCACCCGGCTCTGCCCCCTCGCACAGAGGCGTCCCTAAAGCATGTGTAAGCGAGAGCGAAGCTCTGTTCCAATAAACAAACAAATAAAATCTTTAAAAAAAAGTTCACTAATATTCCTGTTTCATGTTTAGCCTCTTTCTCCTCTCCTTTCAAGGGTGGCTTCTCCATGGGTTAGGTTCTTTATTTTCATTCTTCCCGATTTAAAAATAAAGCTATTTAAAGACACCAACATACCCAAGTCCATCTTTCCACATGTCTGCACAGACACCGCGTGTTAGCCTCAGAACATGCAGGATGTGATTTACAACAAAGACGCGAGGACTTTAGCATCCGCGACGTGCCACTCTGCTCCGATGGTTACTGTTCGAACCCCTTCAATCATAAGGCAGCCCTGGGAGGTGAGGAGTGCCATTCCTCCTGTTTTACAGATGTTGATAATGAGGCGCGAGAACCGGGCTCCGCCAGCAGCCTGACCTCAGCCCCTGCACACGGCGGCGTGAGTACGACTCCACGCCGTCTTTCACCTTCCCCCCGGCCCAAGTGACCAAACCATTGTGGGAAGGTACTGGCTGATAGGGTTGTTATTACCATTATTTTGCAACTGCTTAAATAAAATATAAAATGACTGGAAAAGAAGATTGCCACATTTCTCTTCTATGCAAGTGCGATTCAGGACTTGCATTAGAGGTTCTTCGGCACAGATTTCATACGTGACGGGGAATTAGAAGCAGCCTGTTTGTAGCTTAAAACGTTCACTATGTAGTTGCAGATTCAGTCAAGACACTTTGATTATTTTGCAAATTCAGTCACGATGCTGTGATTATTCAGGAGATCTATATCCCGGTTCTTTTAATCATTGTCTTTGGTGGTTTTTCACTTGACCTTAATGCAGATTTAAGGGTTGCTTAGATTTTGAACAAAAAATTATGTTCCCGATCATTATGTTAATTTGCAGTTGGGCTTGCTTCATATAAACATATGCTAATCCGTGCATAAAGGTTTCTGTGACACATTCATTACTTTGAACTGTAACGTAACAATATGTGTCAATCATAAACACTCAT
This sequence comes from Nasua narica, assembly GCA_028533885.1. Taxonomy (NCBI): domain Eukaryota; kingdom Metazoa; phylum Chordata; class Mammalia; order Carnivora; family Procyonidae; genus Nasua; species Nasua narica. The sequence continues at coordinate 118,414,763 of CM052807.1, read as the reverse complement.
ATGATCTTACACGTATCAACAAGTATATGACTTGTTCCAACTTAATCATTTTTCCTTTTCCTCTCCTTGGTTTGATATACCTTGGTTTATTCTTTGCTTTAAAACCTTTTCTTTGTAGATGTGCCTTTAGAAGGCAATATATATCTGACTATTTTAAGAGTCCAATTTAAATAGTCTCTGCTTTTTAGCAGGGGAGATTAACCCATTTACGTTTATTGTCACCATTGGTGCGGAAGTTCCGCCGTAAGCAGCACGCCCCATCTTGAGTTCTGGTGATGCTCCTTTCGTGGGTCATTTCTTCACACGCACACACGACATTTCACCTTTCTCTTCTGGCATGGTTCGAGGAAATCATGTTCTTATTCCCATTCGCAGTGGCCTTTCTGTTAATCAAATGCACTCTTAATGATTAAGCCATTTCTGTAATGACTTAAGTCATTATGGCTCCTTCTACCGCTCAAACAGACATTAAGTGGATCTTCTCTTACTCAGCAGCTGATCCCTCTCCTCTGCCTTTATTAATTTAGCCAGAGGTTACAAATCAATTTACTATTATCCAGAACTTGTTTTTCCCAATAAACACAGTATATTACATAATATGCTGTGGATTCTGTGTTCACTGTTCTAACCCCAGTCATGGGAACGATATTTGCATCTAGCTCCGTATATTTGTTGGTATCAATAGTCACCACGATTCTCATCTATGTCCTTTTCCGTCATCAGCCCTTGATTTTTATTTCTTTGATTGGCTTGAGATTATCTTTCATTTTTTGCAGGAAAGCTTTGTGGGTGGTACATTTTCTAAATCCTTGCAAATTTAAAACTGTGTTCTTTAATCCCTTGGTGTGAAAAACAAGTAAAGTAGGATTGAATTTGTAAGTGCATTTTTCAGCCAAATCCTGGGCTGTGATCCTTCCTTTCCTTCTGGTCCAGAGGGCGTCGGGTCTGTGCCTTCGCAGCTTCTGCGGACTCCTGTCCTCTTGTCGGAATCTCATCTTCCCAGTGTAACCTGGATTGTTAGGAGGCAGCTTTCTTTCATTCTCTCAAATCCAACATGCCCATGGGGGGTGTGGGTCAGGATGGTGTTGTCTTGTTTTTAGTTGGGAGTTTTCTTTCAGGTCCTATTTTCATCCTAACCTGATTATCCGTCCGGTCCTGGTCACGGTGGTTTCGTCTCCGGAGCACTTGGTTTCTAAATTAGGTATCTGGCCTCCGTCCTCCACACCTACGGACCTTTTTCTCTCTGACTCCGTTTCTTTGCTCTCTGCTGCAGCCCACCCCTTGGTTGAAGACTGCCCACGTCACCGCACTGCTTTTGTGCGGGGACAATTCCTTCGTTCGCAGCTTCCCATACACATCTCAGTTGCAGTCATATTTTGGGTATCTTAGTGCTTATCCCCCAGGCCACCTAGCAAACCTCGGACGCTTGCCTTTGTCCCCGCCTGTCCTTTCTCTGTGGCCCCAGGTCACAGAAGTCACAGCCCCTTGTCGTTCTCAGATACCAACAAGCAGATGTTCTCCAGAAGTCTCCTCTGTGTACATTCGAGGACTTTTCAGAGCTAACTCTGCCTTTAATCCTTTGGAAAGTATTCCTTTCCATACCGTGCATTTTCCCAGAGGCTCATGTTTAAACTTTGGCTCTGATGTTTTTTTAATCCCCTTTCAACGGGCAGAGGCCTATCGGGGGCTGGAGTGAGCCAACGGGCCCAGCAGTGAGTCTTCATCCTTCGTCTCAGCTCCCGGCTGGCCTGGAGGTTCTGGATGTGCAGAGACCCTGAATCTTCATGTGACCCCCCAACAGGCTCTCAGTTGGGGGGGTGGCTCCCAGGAGTATCTCATCCTCCTTCGGAAGTCAGGGACTCTGTCTCGGCAGGACAGTCTCTCGAGAATGGAGAACTGAGTGGGTACCACGGGGCCCCATGGGCCCCAGTCGTCTTGCTGCTTCCTCCTGCCTCCCCGCCCCCAGGGGCTCTCCCTGCGAACTCTTCCCCTCCCTGGGAGGCTCACCTCCGCCCATCACCTCCTCCCCTGCCATGCTGCTGGGAGTCAGTCTTGGCAGTGGGGCGGGGAGAGCTCCTGCTGGTCAGACCCCTCCTTGGTGGCTGCCTTCTCGGGGGCGCCAAGCGTCTGGGCCCCAAGGTCAGGCCCAGGCGCCGGTGCGAGGGGGAAGCCTCGGCCTCCGTCTGCATCTGAGGAGGTCTTTGTCACCGTGGGGGCTCAGACGGTCGGGCAGGGACATGCCAGGAAGGTGCCTCCCATGCGCTCGTGATGTGCCCACGGGGATGTGACCAGACTTCAGTGCCTCTTGCTGCTGAGTCTCGGTGTGGTCGCTCTCACTTCCACAAACACTGGGAACTGGAGGCCGGGCAGAGGCCGGCGGACGGCGTGAGAAGCCGGCCGCCGTATCAATCCAGAAAGCCAGGCCACTTCTTACAGACTCGGCGGAAGGGCCAGACTGTCCCTCTCTCCTCCGAGCGTCAGGCCAGCTGGCCGCTCATGGGGGGCACGGCCCCGGTTGTGGGGAGGAGGGATGCTATCTCCCCGACACACCCGGTCCTGGGAAAACTGAAGCCCCGCGGGCCGTGACCACTCGAAGTGAGATGCAGCCACAAGTCAAACAAAACTGAGAGGCGCAGCCACACAGCCAGTGCGTGGGGCGTCCGCAGACGGGCTGGGGGCTTCCGGGAGACGACCGCGGGTACCGCTTCTTCCCGACACAGCCCCTGGGACGTGAGCCCCCCAGGGGCTCTGGGAGGGGCCGCACAAGGAAAACAGCAACGCTTCCACTCTCACAGACTTCCCGGGTCTTTCACACGCCCGTCTTTCCTCTTCTCACCGTCCAAGGACCGTGAGCCCAGTGGGGCAGGGAGGGGGCACCCTCACCTCCTCCACGGATAGGGAAAGCGAGGCTACCCAGGTGTGCACCACAACTGTCACCCTGTGGGCAGGGGACACGATCCCACGCAGAAAGTGGAGACGGCGGCCCTAGAGCGGGCTCGTCGCGGTGCGGGGCGCGGCAGAGGGGCCCACCCAGCGCCTGGCAAGGCTGGGCTCTGTGCTCTGGCTGGGCGGGGGGACACGCGGGGGGACTGGGCCCTGAACCCAGTGACGGGGACGCGGCCTCGATAGGACCGAGGACCCACGTCACCCAGTATATCTCGGGTCTAATGGGGACTTGACATTTAAAGTAATTTGGGTTGAGACTCAGATCCTTCAATTTCATTTGTGAAGACTCATCTCTGAGAAGCGTCCGTGACGAATGCCCTAGATCCTTCCCTGCGCCGTGTGCAACACCGCCGGAAGGGGCCCCTGCTCCCGAGGGCTGCCGTCCGGGCAGCAGGGCTGGGCTGAGCGCAGCCGCCAGACCCCGGCACGCGGAGGACAGAGGGTGACACACAGCTGCAGGGACAGGCTCTGCGTGCCCAGGACCTGGGGCGAGAGGGGCAGGCCGGGACCCTGGCCGTGCGGACGGCCACCGGCTCCTGTCGTGTGCGCAGCACCGTGCTGGACGAGGAAAGAGCTCGGCCGACGGCTCCCGCCTCGTGTACACGGACCGACCTCCTGCTTACGTGATCCTGCCCCTCACGGCACTGCTGTCGGGGGCTCGGTTTACCTCCGTCCTTCACAAACAGCCCTGAGCAGTGTCATCGGGAAGGTCATAAGGACTTGTTAAACCAACAGGAAAAAACACGTTTTCGACCACTTTGTCGGTATTTCTGCCCGATCAGCTCATGAAACGTGGACTCAGAGAATAGAACCAACTCTGACAGCTCCCCTGGGAACTCGGGATCCCTGTCTCCATCCTTCTCGCTCGCCCGCCATCGGCGGTCCAAGGCGTGTACCGCCTCGTGCTCGCGGGACCACAGGGCCCCCCTTGGCTGGGGTGCAGCAGGAGCGCTCTTGGCAAAGGGACGTGGCGGGGGAGGTCCACGGCGGGCTGGCGGGGACGGGCGGTAGGCGGCGGCCGCCCGTCCGCTGGTCCAGAACTGCAATCCCACTCAGGGGGTCGTTCTCCGAGGGTCCCCTATGGGGGCGCACACCATCCAGCCTTCCCTCAGGACCGCTGAGATCGGGGGCCGTCTGACCTCGGATTCCAGAGCACCCCCCGCCCCAGGGGGAGGAGCCGTGGGACGCGGTGGCCAGCGCCCCCAGGGGCGGACATTCTCTTCCATTTATTCAGCAAAACGCCTTTGACCTCCTACCTAAGCACGGCCGTCAGTGCTAACGCAATGGGCACCCCGCGCTGCCCCCTCTGCTGCCCCTGGGGGCACCTCACCAGATGCCCCTCAGCGGACTGAGAGCCGGGGGCTGCGGACGCCTCACCCCTGCGTCCCTGGCAACCATCGTGGACCCAGAAAGGATGGGGGGCCGGGAACAGCGTTGGGGGAGGGGAGAGAGCACGGATCACGTGACTCAGCTGCCCATGCCAGGCCAAGGGGGCGGCAGGACTCAGCCTCCCGGGCCCCACGTGGGGGCCGGTCCCCAACCCCGCCCCCAACGTGGTCTGCTAACCCTAACCCTAACTCGACCCCCAGGCCGTGGGCTCGGCCCAGGACCCCCGCTCCCCCATGGCGCACGTCCCCTCCCAGTCCAACCACGTGCCGTGTGCGTGTTTAAAACGATTCAAGAGCAACGGCTCTACCAGAAACGGAGACGAACGCAGCGCCGTCGCCGTGAGAAGCTGCGGCCCTAACCCGAAGTGCCCACGGAAATCACGCGGGCTTGCTCAAACTGATGTTTTGTTTCCGGGCTCGTTTCTGCCAAGAACATGAAGAATGCCAGCGCCCACGATCCTCGCGGATGCCGCGCTGGCCGTATAGGTTTTGTGTTTACGCACAGAACCCATTAAGACGTGCGGCTATCACCGCGGTGATGAATAGCAGTGACTCACACACACAAAACGGATCGCAGGCTGGGGTCACAGTAATGACTCGGTATTTTTCATCGTTTGCGCAGAAGGAAAAACCGGCTAGGTGCAGGCCCTGAGCGGCTGCGGGGTGAGGCCCCGCCATCCGCTCTGCCCCCCTGGACGCTAATTCTGCAAACCCAACAAAAGCCTTTAGTCCTTGGGAGCCCCCCCCCCCGATACGGATCCCCATGGGCACCCGCGGGGCGGGAGGGGCTCAGCCACACGCCCCCAGCCCCCCGACGGAGTCAACTGAAAATCTCCCGCTGAAAACCCTGTCTGTCCATGAGAGGCAAACCCAGGACCCCTCTGGGTCTCGTGCGGAGACGTGGAAGGACCCTGCGCGACGGTGTGGACGCTCGCTAATCCCTCCGCTGGGACCCAGCGTCCCCGGCCGGAGCCGCTCATACAGCCGCAGGCGGGCTGCAGAGATCCGCCAGGGCCCTCGTCCCTTCTGGAGCGACGAGGGGTCTCCTAGGCCCCGGGCTTGCCTCCCATACCCCGCCTTCGATCCCCCTGCCCTGCTGACCTGCACCTCCTACCTCGAGGCCCATTTCCTGAGCGCCTGCTGGGGGGCCCCCACCTGCAGCGCGAGTCCTCGGATGGGGGCCGAGGTGAGACACAGCCCACTCTGCCCCTCCGGTACCTGGATCCACACAGAACCCGAACTCCCCCTCTGTGCCATCCCTCTGGCTAGGGGTCCTGGCCCTGGGACAGCTCAGGGGAGGCCCCGGGCAAGCCCAGTCTACACGGTGGGGACCCCGGGAGGGGCACGTGGCCAAGAAGACGCCCCGGGAAGCTGGGCCTGCTGGGAAAGCTCACGATGCAGAGCCTAGGGGTGGGGGCTCTGCTGGGGCCTGGGACACTGCCTGGCCGGTTGATGGCAACCTCAGCAGAGCCCGGGGACCGCCGTCTCCCTGTTCCCAATGGAGACAAGGAGGCTCTGCCACAAGGCAGGCCATCGTGGCCTTGGCCAGTAGGGCCCCACCTGCCTCCCTCACAGCCCAGAAGCACTTTTCTTTTATTGGTTTTCAGAAGGAACCGCACGGCGGCAGCTGAGACTTGGCTGCGTGATACGAGCCTCTAATTGCTGGGATGTGGCTCATTCGAGATCAGAGACAAACCCGGGGTCCCCGAGCACCTCCGGGAGGCACTGCGCTCCTGGCTGGCGTCGGGATCACCCCTGGGCAGGGGCTCACGGCCGGCGGAGGTCCGCAGCGCCCGGAGCCCTGGGCTTCCGAAACGGGCCAGCACCGGGGACGGGGCCTGTGGAGTCGTGCCCAGCACGGGCTGGCCTGGGCGTCCCTCAGAACCTGCTGGCGGGTGCGATGGGAGAGTCCCGTGGCCCGCGGAGCCTGGCTCGGAGCACAGCGTCTGGGGGACGGGACCTGCTGTGCCTGACGCTCCCAGGAGTCCCGGAGCTCGGGGCTGGCGGCCGTGCGGGCGGAGGGAGGTGTTCCCAGCAGCAGACAGCGGAGGCGGGCTCACGGGGGAGAGAACGCGGGGGGTGCGTAACCGCCAGGCGCCGCAGGGACCCCCAAAGCTGCCGGTGTGAGCCAGGCTGTGGGAGGTCCTGCCGGAGGGGCGGGGAGGACTGAGGGACCCCTCGCAGAGAACCGTGGGCCACTTAGTGGTGGATTTCGCCTACCAGGACGCCCCTGGGCTTGCCCCCACGGCCACGGCCCCCGCCCTCCCCACTGGGGGCCTCCAAGCTGCCCCGCACGGACGCTGGGAGCTCGGCCACACTGTTCTCCGTCTGGCCTCGGACGGCCTTGTGCCTGCACGGGCGCCTGCGGTAGTGACCAGGCCGGAAACGCGGTCCGCCCCCATCGGTGCCCCTCACCGTCCCCGCATCACGCCGGCGGTCGCCGAGTCCCCTCACAGTCTCAGCAGACCCCGCGCTCCCTCCCCTCCAGCCACGGTCTCTCATCTGCCGTCTGTCGGGGTCACAGCGACCTCACGCCCGTGGCGCCAGCGGGCCTCACCAAGGCCAAGCTCACTGTCCGCTCCCGCCGCCAAGTGGCCCCGGGCGCGCTCTGAACGGACGCCGGCTTCTTCCACACGCCCGGGGCCCTGCCTCGGTCCTGGAGGGGACCTGGACCCTGGGGCTCCTGAGAGGCCAGGCTCCCTAGGAAACTGGCCGGGGGGCAGGTCCTGTGTGCGCCCGAGTCTCTCCTGTCCCTGACCAGTTCAGACTGGCCGTCACCTCTGGACGGGGAGGGAAGCCGCCCAGATCACCCACGGGAGGCGGGCTCGTGCCCATCGGGGGTCCCCGGGGCCTCCCCAGAGGCAGGCGCACCGCCCCACAACTGCCGGGCTCACAGAGCAGGCGTGGATGGCTCCCTGGGGAAGAAACACCGGTCAGCCAAAGCCTGGGGACCCTGTCGCTGCAGCGACTGCGCCGGGGGCCCCCGGGGCCTCATCCCGGACTCGGAGCACTCGTTCCCAGCGCGGGGGGGCACGCAAAATGGGGGGGGACCCTGTTGTCCGCAGGCGCTCTCCGGGTGCCCCGGGGACCGTCCCTGCAGCCTTGGGATTGCAGTCTGGCCGTCTCCCTCCTCCCCGATGGAGCCCCGAGATCCCGGTCTGGGACGACCCGGCACGGCCGACTCTGGCTCCGAGGGGCTCGGCTGAGCGCCAGGGGCCGCGGACCGACCTGCGGTCTCCCCACCCTCGGCGGGCGTGTGCCCTTGCAGGCCCGCCTCTGGGAGCTCTGGGAATTCGGTCTTTAAATACTTCTCCGATCGTCTCTTCTCCCTGTTCCTCTATTTTTGGACCTCGCGTTCTGCGGAACTCCTGAATTGATCTCCTAGTCTATTCTTCTTCTACCTTTTTACAAAATCGACTCTACGGCTGAGGCTTCCTCTTCGTACTGGCTTGTTAACAAAACCTGTTACACGCTCACTCTCGCTGGTGTCCTGGGGCACAAACGCACACGCGACCACACCCACGCGCGTGCGTGTGCGTACCCGCGCGTGTTGTGTGCACACCGTACCCCTCGTTCTTATAACAAGGACGCACGTTCTTTCCGGCAGTGCTCTTGACCTTCTCAGTATCCCTGTCTGCGTCCCGAAACCACCGTGACTCTCCTCTTCGCACAAACCTGGGGCTCGGGGGCCCCGGAGCAGGACGCGCCCCCAGGGGAGGACGGGCCGAGGCCGGGGACGGGCGCCCCACCCGCGTGCTCTCCCCCTCCCGCTTCCTGACCGGCCTGTGCTCCCGCGGGCCCCCGCCAGCCCCACGGCGCTGCTCTGCGGGCCTCCAGCGCCCCTGCTTCTCCAGCTTCCCCAGCCCGTGGTGGTCGGAGGCCCTCGGTCACTCTCGGCAAGCAGTGACCCTTTGCTTCCCCGAGGCTGGCGAGCGTGACGTGAAGAACTGAGGGCAGATGGGGGGCTCCCCAGAGGGCTCCGCAGGCCCCAAACCACAGCGGCCCACGGGTTTCAGCCTTGAGCTTGGTAAGTTAGTGGGGGGACAGGGCATCCCCTAATTCACGGCCTCAGAAAGTGACAATTTTGGAAATGGAGTCGTTAAAGACGGGACGCAGTTTGTGACCCGGAATCATCCTTGCGGCGGGAAGAGCGCGGGGGGATGGCATCTTCACAAGGCCTGGCTCTCGCGGGCACACGGCCCTGTGGCGATGGAGGCACACGCTGGGTGACGCGGCCACACGCCCCGGAGCCCCAGAGGCGGACGAGGCTGGCCGGACTCCCCCGCAGAGCCTCGGAGAAGCACGGCCCAGCCACACCGCGGCTTCCGCCGGCGACAGCGGGCGTCGGCCGCCTCCAAGGGCGGGGTCGCCGGAGCCTCGCAGGGCGCGAGTCCGAAAGAAGCCGCAGCGCCCCTCCGGGAGCCGACGGCCCGCGTGTCTCAGGACGTGGGTGTCCAGGACGTTCCTTCCACTCCTGCTGTCGGCGTGACGGGGCCCAAGGTCTCCAGACCTGTTCCCCTCGCTGGGGTGAGCCCCGGGGGTCTGTGGGCTGCGGGCCGGCTGGGGGGCCGGAGTCGCTCCTCCAGCCCCGCCTCCAGGCCACCCAGAGGGGCTGCTGCTCCCGGGGACCAGAGCACGGGGCCCGACCAGCTCGTCCACCGAGCGCGTCTGCTTTCGCCGCTTCCTCTCCGGTGTGCTCTGCCTTTCCTCCTCCCCGTGTCCCTCTCACCGTATACGGGCGTCCAGACGGCAAAAACGGGAAGCACACATGTTCTGCTCTTTCAACCGGGAGCCCAGGACAAGCGTTTGCCGAGTTTCTACAAATGGTCCTGGAAGAACCTCCACGCGAGTGTGGGGCTCAGATCCAGGGCCCAGCGCTTGGGGCCCGGTGTCCGGGGCTCCGGGTCCAGGGCTCAGGGTCCAGGGCTCGGGGTCCAGGGCTCAGGGCTCAGATCCGGGGACCAGTGCTCAGGGCTCAGCGTCCAGTGCTCGGGCTCCCGCGCGCCCTCCTCCTGCACGTCCGCCCTGAGCGCGTGCCGGCCCCGAGGAGCCCTGAGTGCGGCTGACCGGCAGGGTCAGGAACCCCGTGCTCCGGCCGTGCTGCCCGCACGGGCTGCTCAGAGGGTCCAGATCTGGCAGATGCCAGGCCCGTGGGGGCTACATTTGGAATCCGCGAACGCAGAGACCTCCTGGGTACCAGGCAGCGTGGACAAGGCGAGCTCTCCTAGGACGGCAGAGCTGGGCAGTGGCCCCCAGCCCGGCCCGCGCTACCTCACGTCCAGGACCGAACACTCAGCGCTGCGGGAGACGCCTGTCGGCAGAGCCCAACGGACGACACGAGGGAGGACATAACCCACCCGGGTGCTCTCCGGACGCGTGAACCTGTCTGCAGCGAGCGCTGACCTCTGGGACCGGTCAGCAGGCCGGGCCGGGTGTCCCCTCCCAGTGCGTCCAGCAGAGACAGCCGGCCGTCCGCCCACACCTCCCCTGGCGGCCCTCCTGGGACCGCTGGGCACAGACGTCTCGGGCAGTGGCGGCCATGCCCCCCGTCAGAGCCCGCTCTTGGGAAGTGTCACGGGGGAAGCAGCGAGTCCCCAGGAAATCGAGTTCCTGGGCAGAAGTAGACGGACACCCCAGTGAAGGGGTGTCCATGCTCCCCACAATGGGGCGCTCACACGGGACAGAACTCAGGGAGGTTTGGGAGATGGGACAGCAGTTCATGTTGTCGCAAGACGTACACGTGACAAAGTGTGGGGGAGCGACTACTGATCACGGCATCCTGATGGTCGTCGGCACGTGCGGCTCTCGACCTCAGCCGCTAACATCTGGGGAGACGAGCAGCATGGGGAGGGTGGGAGGGCACTCTGCCTGCGGGGTGGACCCAGGCTAGGCGCCGTCAGCGGGCACGGGGGGGACTGCGGAGCTCAGGGGAGACCTTCTCCGGGGGCGTCACGGGAGGGCGCAGTGGTCACACTGGGGGACAGCCCGCAGTGTCCCCCACGTCCCCTCTCCTGGGGCCGACTGGCATCCGTGGGGCCAACCCAGCGCAGGAAGCAGAGGCTGGAAAGCCAGCACGGACACCAAACCCTCCGCCGAGTCCCCCAGGGCGGTGGGGGAGGGTCCTGCAGTGGTCGCCGTGTCCCGCTGGGGGCCCTGTGCACGCCCGCGAGCTGCACTAAGTGGGACTCCCCCCCCGGAACATAAGCTTCTCTGATATTTTTACTTAATTTCTTCTTCCTTAAACGTGGATCACGACCCAGCAAATTAATTTCACGACCCACTAATGGGGTGAGGACCTGACCTCTGAAAAACAGTGTTCTCGAAAACGCACATGTCAGCGTATTCCTGGGGTCTCCTCACAGGTAACCGTGCAATTAATTTACTGCACGTTCTCGTGTCGGCCCCGCGCGGGGGGCCGGGCGGGGGGCCTGGTGGGCACCGAGACGCGAGCAGCGCGGCCCTCATGGAGGAGTGGGGCAACACGGGGGAGGGGAGGGCGCCACTCCAGACACGACGGCGGCCGCCGGCGTGGGCCGTCCCGTGGCCAAGCAGCGAGAGCACTCAAAGCCCACATAACGGAAAACCTACTCGTGGTGAAACGGGAAACCGCGGTGCCAACCGACGCTTATGATGGAATCAAGATGCCACTGAAAAGGGGACGACATGCTCCAGTCATACGTGTTTGAGGCGAGTGCCCGCGGGAGCTCTGAAAGAAGCCTGCGAACCGGTCGCCGCGAGCCACAGATGCGTCTGCAGAGCCCTGGGGAGACCCCGGCCTCCGGCAGCCCCTCGCAGCCCCTCGGCGGGCCGCGTCAGCCCACCCCCGGCGCACACGCCCTCCACACCGTGAGGGGCGCCCTGCCCCGGGTGTGCACCCCGCTGGGCGGCGAGGAGCCCCGAGAGCGAGCGCTTCTCCCTGACGGGCCTGGGCTCACAGGTGTCCTTCCCACGCCCGGACCGGCAGGGGCATCTGGCCGAGGACCCGCGGCCCCCCGGGGCGGGCTCCCCTGAGAGCCGGCAGACGGCAGACTCTAGCTTCCGAGCTAAGAGACCTGTGGGCTCGTGCAAAGCAAGACCCAGGGTGTGAGGGGGGCTGCAGGGCGGGGGCTGCAGAACACGGGCGGGAGAGGGCCAGGGAGCCTCATTCAGGGGGAGGGCCAGGGAGCCCGCGGGGCCGTGAGGGCTGCCGCTGGGTCACCTCCTTCAGCGGGCGTGCCGCCAGCACCGTGCACGGGGCCTGGAGCGTGGGCCCGGCCCCACAGCCACACCCCAGGGCCCCCGCAGTGGGTGGGCGGTCTGGAACCTCCCCCCAGGCTCCCTTGAAAAGACCCCGCCACCCGTCCCACCCACGGGGCTGCTATGAGCCCTGCGGGGAATCCATACCCCGACCCACAGTCCCAGGGACGGGGACGATGGCCTTGGCCATCTACGATCTGCTTATCCCCAGCTCTCTGCACACAGAAAGACCCGGAGAGACCAGCCACCTCCTGGACGTCCCTGGAGAAGGCAGCCACACATCAGAAGCCCCCCAGACCCCCTGAGAGCCACCAGGCGGATGGCAGGTCGCGAGCTGGCGATCCCTGCACACGTCACAGGTGTGAGGCCCGGCTGGCCGGCCTCCGTGCCGGACGCAGACGGACAAGCACGTGGATATGGCCTGGGTCGCCGGCAGGCTGCGGAAGGCCCCCTCTGGCCGCCCCGGCCCGTCGGCCGACAGCCACACTCAGCAGGTGCCTGTGGGTCCTGCCCACGCTGCCGCCCACGCAGAACCGCCTGTCCCCGCGGACAGACAGCCCGGCCTCGTTCCACGCCCCCAGGGGCCCGGGTCGTGCTCTTGCTCGGCAGCCGCGGGAGCCAGGCCCCCTGGACGCGCGGCTGGACAGCCCACCGGGGCCCTGCTGCCGAGGCTGGCGCGCGAGGAGGGAGGAAGCGGGCAGGTTTCCTCTATCCAACCCCGGAGGCTGCAGTGCCCACCTTCCCGTGCGGTCCCGCGCGGAGAATCGGACGCCGGCCGGGCTTCCCGGATCCCGCCCGGGGCCCAGACCTCCCTGACTGGACGTTCCCAAGACCCAGGAGATCGCAGCCCACTTCAGGTCTCGGTTTCCACGGGGAGCGCACGAAGGAAGAGCTGGGATTGGGGTGATAGCCAGGGGAGGAGAGGCCACTGCCGGGGGGCCGAGGGCTGCGGAGCCCCAGCGCCCACGCCCGTGGACACAGGCACCGGCTCCCGTGACTTGCACCACCGTGTGGGCCTCGAGGAGAGGGATACCCCTTTCCTGGGGGAGCAAACACCTGCAGGAGGGGAGCCTGGGGAGGTTCCTTGAGGAAAGGGGATCGCCGGCTCGCCTTTTACCTTTGGAAAAGGGGCCTCAGAGAGCGGCCCCAGGACCCTTTCCTGTCCTCCCGTCCCACCCCTTGGGACAGCAGCCACGGGGACCAGGCAGGTCCCTGCTCCTGGAGCAGAGGGTACGTGGTGTGCCCCTCAGCGGGCTTTGGGAAGGACGGGGCATGCCCTCGGGGGTTTGCGGGGTTGGGGACTCCGCTCTGAACGGCCACCAGTGCGGTGCCCAGAGCAGGCGCAGACCCTGAGGGCTCCTCCCCGAGCCTTGTTCTTTAAAGAGGCCGCAGCTGCCATGGGGGGCCTAACCTGTTCTCCTGCCGGAGGACACCTTCCGCCCCAGAAACGAGATGACGTGACCGACCACCCCGCGTGGGCACTGAGCTGACTTCCGGCGGACGCCTCCAGGGGGCTCTGTCAGCGCCCCCCCCCCCCCACGCGGCGACAGTCTGACGGGCCGCGGGGGGCGAGGACAGACTGCAGGGGAGGCGGCGAGGCCTCTCCACGCCACGAAACCAGTGGCCCCCCGTCCCCGTCCCATCCCGACGCAGGGCCCCCTCCCCGCGGGTCCCACTGTCCGGGCCGGCTCGCCCTCCCGGGGTGCGGGGCGCCGCGTACGCACCGTTGTGGTCTTTACCCGGCCGCCGGGCTGCGTGCACGTCCAGCCGGAGCGGTTGATGAGCAGGTCGCAGCCCTCGCCCTCCAGACACGGGACCATATCACACCACTGCTTCGTCTTGATGATCCGAGCTGCGGAGAGAAGAGAGCCGGTCAGACGCTGCTCCCGGGGCCCCGGGCGGCGCCCGGCATCCGGGGGTGGGGGCCGCTAGTCCCGCCTGTCCCTGTCCCCGTCCCCTCTTTAGCGCCGTTCCCCGGGGCCCGCGCTGCTGCCAGCCCCTCGGGAAGTGGGAGCAGGGGTGGTGGGCACCGTTTCCCCCGTGACGGGAAGGCCTAGAAGCAGGGGCTGCATCCTGAAACAGAGGATGACCGAGTTCACGGGACCCTCACTCAAGGACCCCCGCGGGACAACGGGCTGTCCTCCGAACCACGACCGCGTGCAAGTCCTTCTAAGCTACGACGTCCGGGCGCTCGGCTCGGATGCCCACCGTCGCCAGCGTGCGCGCTTCCAAACACGGGACCCTCCCCCCGTCCAGCCTGCCGCGGGAGAAGGCACCAAACCCGGGATTTCCCCGGACACGAGGACGGGTGGGTCTTCGGGCATCTGCCCGTGCTCGCCGCGCTGGGCTGTCCCCTTGGGGGCGGCGGGGAAAGGTGAGCAGGCCGGGAGGGAGCCACGGTGCAGGTCTCGGGCGCGTTTTGGGGGACGCAAGAGCTCGTCACCCTGACGGCAGCTCCTTTCTAGGCCGTGCCATGGACCGGACTGTCGCCCTGAGCTCCCGTGAGAGGTCCTTGGGGACAGTGTTTTAGAGGAGTCAGTCAGGGTAACGGAGGTCCCGAGGCTGGGGTCCCGATCTGATAAGATCCGTACCCTCGGGAGTAGAGACAGCGAGCGGGCTGGCCCGTCACCTCAGACTCCCGGCCCCCAGGGCCACCTGCGGCATTTGTCCCCGCCGCCTGGCAGGCGGTGACTCGAGGGAGACCCACCCCTTGGACACGGTTCTCGTTTCGCTGGGAAGTCGGGGTGGGAAACGCCAGCCGAGCGCCTGCGCGGATCCTCAGGGCAGGGCGGGGACACGCCGGGTCCTGCTCATGGGGGATCGGCCTCTGTCCTGGGGGGACCCCTGGGGCGGGAAGCTGGGGGCAGGCGGGAGCCTCTCCCTGGACCGCCAGCCACCAGCCGGGAGCCTGGCGCCTATCCCTGCACGTCCCTGGGGCCCCGTTCCTCCCGGAGCCCCGAGCAGCTCCGCCCTCCCAGATGCACCGTTTGGTGGCAGGAAAAGACGGCCCGGAGCCTGGTCGTGAGCCACTGAGCGCTCACAAGCGGACGGCACCCCCTCCCGCACGCGGGGTGGCGGCGTGGGCCTGCTGGGTGCCAGGGCTGCCGAGGGCACCGCGGGGCCGCGGCTGAGCACACACGCCGTCTGTGTGCTGCTGGGCTTGGCCCGCCCTGCCTGAGCCCACTTCCTGCTGGAGGCGGTGGGAGGCACAGCACTGGCCACCACATCCCAGGGACAAAGGGACCTTTCATGCCACATGTCACCGCTTCCGTGACGTTGAGGCAGCTCCAGGGCCGCGGAGGGCGCCCTCCGGGAGCTCACGGTGCACGGAGGTGTGAGGGACTGTGGCTGACCACTGGCCTCTGGGGACCGAGGCGGCAGCCAGCCGCGTGTCACAGCCACGGGAGGCCCCTTGGCGCATCAGGGGTCGTCACCACATCCCCCGGGCCGCGGGGACACCAAGCACTCCCAAGTCCATTTTGCCCATGAGCAGGCTTGCACCCGGAGCGCCGGCCTGTGCACCTGCTGCTGGCCCCGCAGGGGTGTGAGCTCGCCGCCTGCCCGTGCTCTGCCCTGCAGGCTGAGGCCCCGAGGGGTGTGGGCTCGCAGCCCGCCCGCCGCAGCCCACCCGAGCTCTGGCCCGCTGGCTGAGGCCCCGCATGGGTGTGGGCTCACCTGCCCGCACTCTGCAGCTGGGGCACGTGGGCCCTGGGACCCAGAGTCCACGACCCAGGGGTCCCGCGAGGCCTCGGAGCTCACGCAGAGCCTGGCACACCATCGGGGGTCTGCCTCGCGGGTCGAGTTCACAGAGTGCCCCCGTCCCCCAGCTTCCCTCCTCCAGCGGAGTCCCTGGTCGGAGGCTCACTCTACAGGCAGGAATCCTGAGTCCAGAGAGGATCTCGGAAACGTTCTCTTTCGAGGAAAACGTGAGCACGGCGGGGCCGGAGCTCTCCCCCCAGGCCCTGCCTGGGCTCCCCCCCCACCCCTTCTCCGTGAATCCCCCCGTCCCCCATGAAGCCTCGCCCCCCAACCTGGGGGGTCCCTGAAGCCCCGGCCCCCGCCTGGGGTCCCCCTGCCCCCCGCCTGGGGGTCC
>CM052807.1:118366702-118399000 GCA_028533885.1 Nasua narica | reverse complement strand
GTCACCGTTTGGACGAGCTCGTAAGGTGAGGCCCTGCGAGGAGGAGAGCAGGAAATGCCATCGGAGCCCTTGCTGATTACAGGTAACTTGTATTAATGGCCTCATCAAGCCCCCAGAGCCCTCCTTTAGGGAGGGAGCGCGAGCCCCTTTCACAGACACGAAGACAGGCCGGGGGTTTCCCGTCTCCTGGCTACTCTGTGCTGCCGCGCAAGCTCCGCCCTCCAAATGGGCCCCCCCCCACCGCTCCTGTAACCCCCCAGGGGGCCGGGGTAGGGGGCTGCTGCTGGTACCCAGATCCAGACCCTTCTGAGCTCTGCCCTCCCTCTGCTCCAGCAGCAGAAGTCCCACCTGGCTTCCCCAATGCCCCGGGGGGTCAGACCTTCCAGATGCCCTGCCCCCCAAGTCCCCTCCCCCCATGCAGGCATCCCCTCTCCTGGAAACCTTTCTCCACGCCCTGCCCTGCTGTCCCCCTGGGGGCCGTGGGGGTCTCTGTCTCACAGTCCCGGACCCAGCACGGGGCAGGACCAGCCACGCTCTGTGAAGGTCCCCGGGGAAGGAAGGGTGACAGATGGAGGGATGGAGACACGCAGGACTGGAAGGCCCCGTGTCCACCTGGCCCAAGTGGTCGCAGCTACACAGATGCTTAGAAACCAAGCCTGTGCAGGTGCGGACCCAGCATGGCATCAGCGTGAGGGCACAGGGCCTGGGGCCGGGCGGCCTGCTCGCCTCCCCTCCCTGACGGCACTGGCCCAGGGCTGCACCCCCCCATCACTCCCCCCATTCCTGCTGCTCAGGGGTGCACAGGAGGCGGGCGTGAGGGTCTCAGTGGACCCCAGTTCAACCAGCTCACTGGAGCCAGGGGCCCTCCCTACGGCCAAGGTGCTCGCGCGTCCAGCGGCTGAGCAGGTGTCCGTAGGGGCTATGCTGGGCCGTGTAGTTGCGTGTTTGTGTACGCGCATGTATGCGATGTTCGCACGAGCTAGCGGGTGGATATACACACGCATGTGCATATAGGCACGTGTGCGTGTGTGCCCTGCACGTGGCGTCTCATTTAGGAACTGAGTGGGAAATGCGGAGCCAGCTCCACCCCGCCCGGCCGGAAGGACCCGGAAGTCTCCTCCTGGTTCCTGGCAGGAATCCGCCTGCGCGCAACTGCTTCACAGGGAAGCTGAGAAACGCCCCCGGCGGAGCCCTGCGCACCCCGAGCCCGAGGGACCGCGGACGCCGCTGACCCTGAGGCACCGGAGTCCGGCCAACGGCAGCGCCCGTGGACAGCGGCCAGCGGGCTGCCCGCCCCAAGCTGGACAGATGGACAGGGACAGACGTGCTAATTTGCCGGGGGACCACGGAGACCGCACGGCTCCACTCGACGCCGGGCTCTTCGCTGCTCGTAAACCGCACGGCTCCCTTTAGAATAAACTGTTTCTTCATTTCCATTAGCAGATGAATCTGCTTACTTTACTCAACAGCTTGGAAAAACGAATCGCCCAGAACAAAGCCAGTGGGGCTGCAGGGGCGGTCCGGCCACGTTCCCCGGGGCGATCCCGCAGGGACCCGGTCCCGGGACGGCCGAGGTGGGGGCCTGACCCACACAAGTGTGTCCCCCGAAGATCTCAGACCTTGCCGGTGACACGGGGACAGGCCACACACTGGGAAGGGGGCAGCTGACCGTTAACACATGTGCTAATCATAAATCCACAGACGCTGACCCACAGGAGTCAGACCCAAGTGGGACACAGCAAGGTTCCAGAAACATCGGCCTGTAAGGAGCTGGTGGGGGCCCCGAAGTCTTCATGGAGCCAGGATCCTGGAGCGAAGGTTCGGAGAATGAGGAAGGCCCGGGGCTCCCATCTCTTGGCTCCACGGGGCCGTATGAGGGGCCTCCTGGCAGGAAGTCCCATAAGGGTGGGAGGTCAGAGGGCACTCTGGGTGGCCCGCAAGCTGTCCTCAGCCTCCCTCCTCTCCGGGAGCCCACTTTCCTCCGGTCCCTCGGGCAGCCTGGCCCTGGGGCACAGAGGGGGCGGCTGGGCACTGCCCTGAAGGACAGGGGCGGTATGGGGACAGGTGGCTGGTGCGTGGGGACCTGTGTGCAGGGTCCGGGGTGCAGGGCGCAGTTCCACCTGGCCTGGGGTGGGCCGGGGGCCGTGTGGAGCTGAGCTAGCACGTCCAGGCCTCTTGGGCCCTGCCCCCCCCACCCCCCGCAGCCGCACCGGGCTCAGGAGAACAGAAACCAAGCGAGAATCTCCGCAGGGACAGCCCGACTTCGCGGGAGGCATCTGTAGGTTCGCACCCCCAGAGGTCCCTTCTGACCGCTGGAAACACCACCGCCCGAACCCAGTGGGGGAGGGAGTCCCACAATAAGCCGCCGGGGACCCGCCTGAAGCCCGAGGCCACCGGGACACCTTGCCGGTCCTCCCAGGGATGTGGAGCTCCCCTGTTGCCATGATCACTGCTGGTCATTACGTAGGAAGGACTGTCCTGCCTTATCTCGGCATCACAGAGGAGACATGGAGCACAGAGAGGTTAGAAAACTTGCCAAGGTCACACAGCGGAGAAGGGACCACACGGGGAGCTGAGCTGTGCTCAGCCGACCAGAGCCCCGTGCGCGCTGTGTTCCGTGAGGCCCCCGGGCCGGACCTCAAGGGGCCCCCCGTCCGGCTCCCGGGGGCAGCAGAGCCGGAGCAGCCGGACGCGGCGGAAGGAGGGAGGGAGGGCCGCGGAGACACGGGCCCAGGACAGCGTCAGCAGCAGCCCCGTGGGTCTGTGTCCAGTGGGGCCGTCGCAGCGGTCCCCGTGGGCAGGTGCAGGCACCCCTGCGCCCCAGTTCCCCACCTGCCCCCGGAATGATGGTGCGGGTGGGCGGGGCCGGGGAGGAGAGCGCGGGTGGGCGGGGACGGCCACCTGTCGGAGCTCCTCATGGTGCCACGCGCCCTACAGCGGTCGGGTCGCCGCACGCACGGAGCTGAATGTCGCCCTCGGTGGCGGCCGGCCCCACGGCAGCCCTGTGGTTGGGGCGGGGCCACCCCGATGACCAGCGCCGGGGGCCCCCGGGACGACGGCGCAGTGACCGCCCCACCCCTCGGCTCCAAGCCACCACGTGACTTGTCAAATCCCAAAGCCCCACTGTGACAGCGCTCCGATTCTACCACGGAGGTCCATCTGTGGGACCCAGTACGTGGCCCGGCACTGACCTGGGGCCAGAGAGCCCCCGTCTGCCCGCAGCCCTGCAGGGCGGGTGACCCGGCTGGCGTCAGGCACCCGGTTCGGTGCAGAGCAAGTGGGGGGGGCAGGACGGCTGTCCCCGCTCTGATGCACGTGGGGACCCTGAGGTCAGGCAGGCCCCCGGCTCCCGGGCTGTGAGGGAGGCCGTGAGGGAGGCCGTGGATGCACACGGGGGTCAGCCGAGCTTCTGGGGGCCGGGAGCACAGCAGGGACTGAGGCTGAGGGCCTAGCCGGGCCTCCCCTCCACGGCACCGCCCCAGGCTGAGCTAGCCGCACACACGCAGGCCCAGCTCGGCCCTCTCTGTGCCTTGGCCTGAGCTGGGGGTCCAGCCACCGCCCCAAAGATCTGAGGGCTGGCGGTGGGTGGGGGGCCCTGCAGCCCCCCTCACACAGTGGACACGCGGGGCCATCTGTGCAAGCTGCGTCCACGGAGTCCACAGGGTCCGCGAGGTCGTGGCCACACTGACCGTGCCCCAGAGCGAGGCCGGAGAGGAGGCCGGCAGAGGGACAGCCCAGCCCAGCCGGGGGCAGGGGACAGGCCTCAGGAAGACAGCAGGCGCCCCTGGGCCTCACACAGCTTCTCCTGCCCGGGTCAGCCACAGCCTCCCCACGGGGCTCTGTGGCCGCCCTCCATGGCCGCCCTCCGTGGCCGCCCCTGCTCCTGGCGCGGCTGCCGCCGGTCCGCATGCCGTCCTAACAGCCCGGTGTTCTCGCGGTTTCTGCTCCCGGGGCTTCTGCTATGAACACACCTTTCCTCCCTCCTTTTGAATTATCTTCTCGAGACGAATCTCTGGGAACGGAATTACACCATCGAGGGTCTGAGCACTTCCATGGCCCTGGACGCGACGCGCCAGGCTGCACACGGGATGCATTCGACCCTGAGCCCGGCCCTCCCCGTGTCCACCTGTCTCTCCCACGGGAGCCCTGGCCACGGCCTGCACCTGGCGTGTGAGTCCCAACGGGACAGAGGGTCACAGGCAGCGCCCGGCGCCCTTGGTCCTGCATGACTTCCTCCCATGCTTATTCTGAGCAGGCGGAGGTCGGTACCCGTGAGCACAGAGTCTGCCGACCTGAAAATCACACATGAGGACAGCGGTCCCAGCGGCGGCAGGGACCGAGGGCTTCCGGGGCTGGGGGCCCCCCTCCCACCCCATCAGCCTCTGAGGGGCGCCTTGTACCCACCCCGCGCCGTCTCCATGGCAGGGAGCCTCCGGGGGTAAATGAGGGTCTGGGGTCCCGGGGCTCCCATTGCGGTGGGCTGCCAGAAGCCCTGGGAGCTTCCCGCTCCAGGTGCGACCGCAGGCCCTGGGCTGCTACTCCCCAGACGTCCGCGTCTGTCTGTCTGTCTACTGCAAACGCTTCCGAGTGCTCCCCCGTCCTCCGCAATTCCCAGAAACGGCACGCTGCCGCGGGCGTGTGACCGCCTGAACTTGTGGGTGTGCCATGCTGACTTCGTCACAGCTTAGAGGACTTGTTTCATTCCCCGTCGTCCCCCAGTGTCAGGCTGGGGCTCACTCCTAGGAGCTGGGTAAACAAAACTGCCTCCAGTGGCCCCGAAATCCGCGTCAGCTCTTCGCCTCGAGCGGGGTCTCTGCCAGCGTCGGTGGGGACAGTAAATCCCGAGAGCCCCCAGCCGTGCATCTGGTGTCCCAGCGGAGAGCTGGGGGAGGGCTCCCAGGGCAGCCAGGACGGGGAGCGCCCTGGGGAGGAGGGCGCCCCAAGGACCACCCGAAGCCTTGGCTGTCGGGGAGGAGAGGCCGGGGCGGCGGGAGGGACGGAAGCCTGCATGCTGGGCTCAGGCTGGGAGCCCAGAGCACACAAGGTGCACCCCCGGTCCTGCTCCCCGTCTGAGACCCACCTGGCAGCAGGTGACCGTCAGCCCAGCCTCAGGGCGCGAGGACACGGCACCCAGCGCCCCGTACGCCCGGCTGCCGCGGTCCTGCTGGGTGGGGCTGGGAAAGGAGAGAGAGGACAGCAGATTAACAAAGTGGCCCGGGCCGCGAACGTGGCCACACCTGTCAGCTCTCAACCCTCTATGCAAGAGCACCTGGTCCAGGCGACAGGTGAAGGGCTCACCGCCTGTGGTCACAGGGTGCCGGGGGATGGGGGGAGGCTGTCACCGTCACCCAGAGAGGAGCAGGCCAGCAGAAGGGCGGCTAGAACGCAGATCAGGGGACACGGGAGAAAACCGGGAGGTGCAGGAAGGGGTCAGGGAGGGACCGTGTGCAGGGCCTCGTGCAGGCCTGGCCCTCCCTCTCCCAGCCTTTCAGAACATTCTGTGAGCTCCCCGATTAGGCTGCTGGCCCGGGGTGGGTGCCCCTGCAAACGCGTCCGTCATTTCCCTGGGGGGAGCCCGACAGCAGGTGCATCCGCTGGGTCACTGCCCATTGGTGCGCACGGCGGCACGGCCCCCGTCTCCCCGGCCCTCGCTCGAGATGGGCACGACGGTGAAGCCAGAATCCCCACGGGAAGAGGGGCATCCGCACCTCTGTAGACTGGTTCACAAACTATCCCACAGACCCAACCCCGCTGGATCCTCCAGGGGCCACGGCGGGAAGAGTGCGCCTGCTGGGCCCCCGCGCCAGCCCCCCTCGCCAGCCCGGGAGCCAGCGGAAGCCGCGGCCGGGGCCGAGCCCCTGACCTGCTCTGTCTCCTTGGTTACAGGAGCCGGAGGAGCTCGGCAGCCCGCGTCCCTGCAAAACAAAACCTCTCTGAGACTCAGCTCGGTGGCTCGCGGGCGCAGGCTGGCTGCCTTCCCCGCCTCCCGCACTGGGCTCAGGGCTGAAGGCAGGAGCGTGAGCTCCGGCCCAGAAAGACCCGTCGGGAAAGCAAGGGGCATGGGGGCCGGCCCGGCTCGGCCTCCGGGACCCCTGAGCTCAGGCGGGTATGCTGCCTTCGGGGCAGAGGGGCCCACACTCGCTCCCTCAGGCTCAGCCGGCTGTCCCCGCCTCAGAGACACGGGCCTGACCGGAGGAGTGGGGCGCCAGCCGTCCAAGAACAACTCACACTAGGGAAGCCCCGTCCGTGGGATGTCCGCGGGAGGCCCTGGGGCCAGCCGGGAGGGCTTCCTGGAAGAGGCAAGGTTCAGGGAGGAGGGAGAGAAGGCAGCACAGGCAGAGGAGGGGCACGCGGGGAGACCCCAGGCGGCTGGGTGGTCACTGCTGTGAGCCCGGAGCTTTTGGGGGAGCTCCACAGGCCACTGGGGTGGACGCTGCCATTGGGTCGGGCAACATGCTGGGACCAGGCCCCGTGCAGCTCGGCGACCCGCAGGCCTGCACGGGGCGAGCAAGGGTCTCGGGGCTCACAATTCACTAGCCAGCCCCCCGCCGGCCCCCGGCCCCGCCCCACCTGGCCTGGCCCCTCAGGCAGCACTTTCTGGAACGCGCTGCTCGTCGGAGGTGCGTCCTCTGAGGTCCGAGCACATTCAGCTGGCACCAGGGCAGGCGGTAGGCCGGCTCGGGCTCACTCCCTGAGCCCTGGGCTGTGGGGGCGGGAGGGCTGCAGCCAGGAGCCCCCGCCTTGTCCGAGAGCACGGGCTCGTGTGCGCAGCGTGCCCAGCCCACCGGCCCGGGGCCGAGAGCGGTGAGGCAGCGTCTACCAGGCCCGCCGACCCCGGCTCCCCGTGCGGGGCATAGAGGGCCCTGCCAGACACAACGGGAGCATCTGCCGGACAGGCCGGGAGGGGCGGGGACTAGAACGGGGGAGCCCGGAGCAGGAGGGGACAGTGGCCCTCAGGAGACCGAAGCCGCCACCGGGGCGCCCGGAGGAGCCTCAGGGAGCCGGCGTCTGCGTCCCCGACACTCTGCCCGGGGCCACCGCGTGGGGCCACACGGAGACCTGGGCTCCGAATCGACAGCCAGGGCGCTGAGTCAGCTGTATCACGTGGGTCAAACATGACAGCCCCCGACCGAGGAACTCACGCCCTTGTGGCCCGTGGCGCGTGTCCTTGGCATTTGTCGGGAGCCCGGAACTCTCTGCCGCACTCTGACTCCGGGTCTGAAGCAGGAGCTCAGCTTTTGGGGTGAACGTGCGTCCCAAGGAATGGAGTGACTCAAGTCTCCTGAACCCCGAGACCTGGGGATCCAGGAAGGCGGGGGGCTGGCAGGCCTGGCTTAGCGGGGTGGGCGAGAAGTCCCCAACCCGGACCCGGAGTCGGTGGGCTACCGCTCCCCAAGTTAGAGGGGGGCAGAGGTGGAGGAAGGGTCCTTCTGCATCCCCCCGAGCCCCCCGCCGCTCTGCACGTCTGCAGCTGGATGATTCTGTGAGCGCCAGGTCCCAGGAGGGACACCGGGGTGGGGACGGGGGGGGGAGGACCCACGGCAAAGCCACACGGTCAGGCTGGACTGTCATGGCCATTCAGGAGCCGCTGCTTCCCAGCAGCTGGTGAAGTCGAGAGTGTCCTTTGACCCCACACGCTAGGAAGGCAGGCAGGGAGCTCCCCAGCCGTGGGGCAGCCTGGGGGTCCCGTGGCTCGCATGGTCCCCACTCCCCGCTGTGTGAGGCTGGCCCTCTACACTCCCGGGCCCCGAGGGCAGGAACGCTCTCCCCGGCTACCCCGAGCCGAGCCCTTTCTCTCAACCACTCAGAACAAGAAAAATTGGCGAAACCCAGATCCCATCTTAAAAATTAGACAAAAATTTTTTTCCTACAACTTCTGGATCGCATAATTTAGCGAGAACGGTCTCAATAATTATTTTTTCTTTAAATAGTTACAGTAGGATGTATTAATTTTCGAGATGGCTCACTGATTAGTGTGATTCATTAGCCGCCCAGAACCATCCCCCCGGCACTCAGGGGTGGGAGCCTCGCTTTGGGCCGAGCGTCCCGCCCCGCAGCCGCGCCGAACACTCCAGATCGGGGCGATCAAGTCAGATTGAGAGGAAGAAGGGAAAAACACCCACCGTTGTCACGAGCGGGCTGTTTCGTTATTTCATTAGAATTAAGAAATGTAAGTAGAGAGAGGAAAAAAAGCCTTCCCATCCTTTTCTTGGGCAAATTCCCACAAACTGACAGGAGCTCCCCAGCAGGGAAGACGAGCGAGGCAGCCGGGCGGCAACCTCAGGGTGCGGAGAGGAAAGCGCCTGGCCCGGCCCCGGGGGTCAGAGGGCTGCCTGCTGGCGGGGCTGCACCCGAGACCCCCAGTCCGCCACTCCGAGACCCAGCAGCCCCTCCTCGAGCGAGGCCATCCGGGGCGACGCGGGCTGGTCTCTGCGGAGGCAGTGGTGGGGCCAGCACGGACGTGTGGTCCTGCCTGGGCGGGAGGGACAGGTCACGGCCGGGAGCAGGGACGCCGACCACACGGGCTCCTTCCTCGGGCCGCCAGGGCTCCGCCAGCACTCACTCGCTCTAGTCACAGAGATTTCGTCACCGCGGAGACCACGAGCTACTGAGAAAGCCGTCCTGTCCCTCCCTCCCTCCACCCACTAATCCGACCGTCCGTCCCTCCGTCATCCCTCTATCCATCCACCCACCCGTCATCCGTGGACCCCACCCCTGTCCGTCCGTCCGTCCGTCCCTCCATCAAACACACAACTACCCACCCAGCTCCCATGTGTTCACCTACCCACCCGCCATCCATCCGTCTACCGTCCGTCCATCCAACCCTCACCCGTCGACCCGTTATCCGTATGTCCCTCTGCCCGTCCAGCTGTCCGACCATCTGTGCACGCAAGCTGTTGGTGTGCTGAGCGCAGGGACCCCTGCATTTGCTTTCCTTCCCCCGACAGAGGGAGGTCAGAGATGTGTGGCAGCCTTAGACACGGTCACGGCAGCGGCTAGGGGCCGACGAGCCCCCCAGGGACGCCCCCTCCCCTCCTGTCCCCCGGAGCAGGCTTCAGAAGGGGAACCGGGGAGGCTGGAGTCCCCAGCGGTGCGGGCCACCTGGTCTCCATCTGCCTGACTCCGCGGCCGCGGCCCGTGTGCTGTCCCGGCCAGGGTTCTGGCTCCCGGGCGCTCCCCTCCTCTGAGCTTGTCCTGCAGTCCCCACGCAAGGTCGCAAGGTCGCTAGGTCGGGGACACGAGGGCTCCTTCTGCCTGGCGGGGAGCGGAACTGCGAGGAAGCACCATGTGAGCCCAGGGAAGAGCAGCTCTGGGGGAGACGCGGGCCGGCGTGAGGGGCAGGGGCTCGGGGTCTCCACTCTAATCGGGGGGTCCACTGTGTGTCCACGAAGCCAGAGGCCCCGGCAGCTCCCGGAACATCTCCTCCAGGCCCAGCCTCTCCGTCTGCCAGCGGCCCCGTCCCCTCTGGCCTGGGACCCTCGCCTGCCCCACAGCAAGGACGCGTGGGGGGCCTCTCGGGCTGGCCGGTTCAGGGGCGCTCCGGAGACACGGCTGGTGTGGGGCAGGTGGGACGGGAGGCCCCCAGAGTGGAGCGTGCAGACCCCAAGGCCCAGGCTGTGCTGAGCGGACGCCGCCAGCAGCGGCCACGTGGGGCCCTAGCGGGGCCAGGAGCCAAGGCTGCCACGGAAGAGCAGATGTGTGGCCCAGGCGCCCTGTGGGTGGGGCCACGATGGAACCACTGGGAAGAGGCGGGGCCAGGGCACCTCCTGGGACAGACGTCACGTGCCAGGGTCCTGGGGCCCGTGATAGAGTGCCACACGCTGATGACCCAGAACAACAGGAACTTGGTCTTCGCCACCGCGGAGCGGCGAGTCCGAGACCAAGGTGTGGGCAGGGGTTGGGGGAGAGTCCTTTGCGCCTCCCCCTGAAGCTGGCGGGGCCGGCATCCTTGGCCTTCCTTGTTTCTCGACCGTCCCTCTGATCTCTCCTCCGCCATCCTGCTGCCTCCTTCCCACGTGTGTCTGTCTGCACGAGGTGTTTCCCCTTCTTACAAACACGCGGGGCCCACTAAGGACCCCATCCTGACCCATTTCCCCACGAGGGCATGTGACCAGGCCCCGGGGACAGAACTCCGGGGCATCCCTCTGGTGACCGGGACGCCCCGGACGCCCTTCCTGGGGCTCCAAGCACAGAGTGCGTGAGAGCCACGTGCCACAGTCTGAGTCCCACGTCCAGTAAAAGACCTGGGGCTCCGGGAAAGTCGACTGATCTCACTCAGCATCCAGGATCAGATCCGCGGTCTGATCAGGTGTACGGGGGCGGGGGGGGGGAGGCTGGGTTTGGGCGAGCCCGTAAATCGCGCACCGTGGCGAGCGCCTAATCCTGGAATCGGAGGCACGCGTCTCCGGAAGCGGCTCGCCTGGTCTGAGCTTTATGGAGCTCAACTGAGTAAGAGGAATTCGGGCTCTCCTGGTCGTCTGTGTCCCCTGCGGGTTCTGAGCGCCCCGACTGGGGGTGACCTCAGCTCTGGACGGTCGGCGGGGCTTCCCTGTGAAGGCTCCGTCCGCATCACCCAACCTCACCGAACTCCGCACCCGGGTCAGCCCGGAGGAGACGGTGGCCGGCCCCGCTGACGTTCTCGCTGAGAGGCCCACACGGGGGACCCTGCACCGAGCCGTCCTCGAGCCTCTGGCCGTGTCCCGAGCCCCGCATGTCGGAGAAGGGGCCCCAGAGACCAGACAGGTGCTCCCGACGGCAGCTTTCATGGACCCTAAGAGCATCTGCTCGCGGGTCCGAGCCCGTCTGGAGGCGCTGGGCAGGACACCGCCTGGGCCTGGCGGCCTGACCCCCGCCTGCACTCGGACCTTAGAGGAGGGCCGACAGCGCTCCGAGGGCCCCTGACGTCCCGGACGTGGTGTGACCGGTCGGGCTACCCGACTCCTCCTCAGCTGGCCCGGGGCCCCTGCGAGGTGAAGGCCACGCCGGCTGGGACAGAGCCCTGGGAGACCTCGGCGTGCGCAGCTGGAGACCTGGCCATGGTGGGGCCTCCCCCGGGGCAGCAACTGTCCCACGCGGCCCACGCCCCTGCTCACGGGGGCTGTTTCCTTACCGGCAGCGGCGGCCCTGCCCCACTCCCCCCGGGCCCTGTACCCTCCCTGCCCAGCTCGGGCTGCCCAGGACTGGACAGGGACCCAGAGCACCAGGACGCAGGCCGGCAGGGGGAGGCAGGAGCTGAGCCCTTTCTGAGCGTCCTTCCCTGGCTCGGCTGAGAAGCAGCCCCGGCTGGCGGCCACCTGGGCCTCCGGGCGGCGGCTCCCCTGCCTCCCATCCGCGGAGCCGCGGACCCAGAGTCGCCCGAGCTCTGCCGGCACCAAAGGCACAACCCAGCAGGGCCCCGGGGCTGTGGCGGAGCCGGCGGACGGGCTGCAGGAGGGCGAATCCCTGCGCCTCGCGCACACGGAGTCTGGACACAGCTCATTCTCGGGAGCGCGGCCGGCGGCCTCCATGGCTCTAGGAGAGCAGCGTCCTCTAGGTCTACAAGGGGAAACTGAGGGCTCGGGTCGGCTCAAGGCCACCCGGAGAAAGGGGAAGGGCAGGGACGGTGGGGGGCATTCCCGGCCGGTCTGCACTGGGGGACGGGCGGGGACAGGCTGGGCCTCCGGGGGGGCCGGCTCGGGGACGTCTCGCTTTCTTAACGAGCCCTTACTTCCTCAGCACTGTTCCCGAAGATGGGGACAAGAGACCCCGGTGACGCCACAGCCCAGAGCCAACCTTCAGACACCGGAGGGGGGTCCCTGGGTCCCTTCTCGGCTTGTCCCCACGTCGTCGGGACATGCACACCGACGGCCCCTTCTTACTGCTCCGTTTCCTCCCCCAAAGTCCCAGCCCGGGTGTTGTTTCCACGTCACAGCACTCTAGGTTCCAAAATTTGAAAAGGAGGAGGGTGCGCGGGGCGGGGGGTTGCTGGCGCCTGAGAGCATCGGGGGAGCTCCCGCGTGTGGTGTCCCCCTCCCCCCCCCGATAAACTCCAGCCAAAGTAGGACTGTCCAAAGGCACTTTTCTTAGGAGCCAAAAAAACACCCCGCGTCTCTTCTTCCAGCCACATTGGTCTCCGCTGTCCGAATTACCTGCTATAAATACGGAGACCCTCACGCTAGCTTTAAAGATCGGCATTAAGGAGGAGAACGGGACCGGGCCAGGCCGGGCAGCCCGCGTGTGGGGGCAGAGCGGGTCCCCAACCAGGTGTCCCGGAGCCGGCAGGTGCACGACGACTGGGGAACCAGGAGGGGGATCAGTGGGACGGACGTCTGCGCGGCGGCCGAGGCTGGCAAACTCTGTGATGATACGTCCCCAACCCTCCCCCCGTCCCCGACGAGGGCGTTCCGCCACTCGGCACGGGAGAGAACGACTCCGAGAGGTTGAGGGGTGCTCCGAAGACACGGCCACTAGCAAACAAACTGCGAGACGCACGGAACCCCAGATCGCTGGCTGCGTGTGCCCGGCCGCCCCCCGGCACCAGGCATCCCGCCGGTCCCGGTCGCAGGAGCTCGGCCTGCTCCGGGGGCAGCGGCTTGCTCTCCGTCCCCGCCGCGCGTCAGGGAGCGCGCGGCCATCGCGGAGGTCCCAGCTCTCCCGCGCTCCTGTGGAACACGGCCACCAGGCGGGTGACTTAGGCAGTGAGTCCGAGCATCCCGGGCCGTCCTCCCGGGCCGGCTGCGTCCTGGACACAAAAGATGCTCCAGCATTTCCTAGTAAACCCCTGGGGCTGGTGCCGCCCTCTGGCCCCCTAATTTATGGGTAACAAGCAACGACAGTGTGAGTTAACGAGGCTGAGAATTTTGATTCAAACAGATAAGTTAGTAGCGACTGTCCCAGTCTTCAGAAACGGTGCTTCCCGGCCGTGTTTGTGACACAGAACAGAGTCACCAGAGGCCCGTAAACCTGCCCGGGAGACACGGCTGTTAATCGTGGTCCCCACCGTGTAGACTCGCCCTCGTCAGCGCGGGCGGTGCTCTCTTGCCGTCAGCGCCTGGACCAAGTGCCTCGGCCCGGCGATTCCCTACGTCCGGACGAGGCGGCGGCCTTGTGGGGCTGCTACCCACAGCCCCGGTAGCCCCGAATTCCGCCCCGTGCCGCCCGGAAGCTTCGACCTTGGGCTGCACTCCGCCGGCCCACCCAGCCCCCCGAGCCCCACGCAGGGTCCGGCTGGGATGCGCTCGGGTCCACGGCTGGAAGCCCGGCCAAAGCGAGCACGGCCTCCAGCACCTTCGGTGGCCCATCCTCCCAGGGACCCTCCAGCGAGGCCCTTCGCTGAAAACAGCACGCAGCCCCTCCCCCACGCCAGGTCGCAGCGACCTCTCCCGAGGAGAAACGACCTCCGTTCAGTTGACACAAACACGGCGTCTGTTTACCGTAAAGACCACGATTAAGGACGGCCATCCCGCCAAGTGCCCAGGCCATTAGCAGCCAGTTACGGGGTCACGGGCAGCGGACGCCTGCCCCTCGAGCACGCCGGGTCGCGGAGTGTGGTCAGGAGGGGACTGCCACCCCGCCCGGCCTGGAGGACGTCCGTGCGTAGCCCGAGGTCAGGGCCCGCGCGCCCTGCTCTCCGTGCCGTGCCCCCCGTCTGTCTGATTCACACGCGTGTGGACAGCGGGCGGGGCGTGTCGCCAGGCCTGGGAACACGGGGGGCGGGCCAGAGATCACGTCTTCTCGTGCCCGACTAGCTGAATGGAGGGGCAGGGGCAGCCCGGCCCTGGGGTCTGTGCCCGAGCTCCAGCATCTCCCGGGCCGGATGCAGGAACCCGGTCCACGCACCTTGGGAATCTGGCCGCACGGGGGGAGGGGGCAGCCGGTGACACGCAGGTCAGGGGCCGGCACCCCCTCCCCCCAACGAGGACGCACCTGGCAGGCCGGCCCGCTGTCCTTCCGGAAACGACGGCGCTGGCCTCCCCCCCGCAGCCTCGCGGGGCTGGGCAGGGGCGAGTCAGGGCGGTCGCAGCCGCGCTGGGGCCGCGACACGAGAACGGGCAGCCCACCGCCTCACCGCGCCGAGCTCTCGGCAGGAGCTCCGCGGCCCTGGTGGCCGCCGGCCGTGGGCATTGGTCAGCAGCCGGAATATCAGAGAAACTGAATTAAGCGCGCGGCGGTGGGAACGCAGCGTGGGGGTGGGGAGGAGGTCAGCGCCCAGCGGAGCCTGTGAGACACAGGCCGCGGGACAGCGGCAGCTCGGAACCCGGCGCGGCACGCACGCCGCCGACGCTTTCCTAACGGGCGACACCCACGTCGGGCCGGTAAGGCCCCAGGCACGTCAAGGTCACGTCACGGCCGTGTCAGGAAAGGGGATGCTGTTACGCGCTCCCCGTCCTCTCCCGAGGACCTGACTCGGCACCCCGCCCCTCTTCCTGCAGTACCCGCGCCCTCATCGCGGCCCAGAGACCGAGGCAGCGGGGTCCCGGGCAGCAGCAGCCAGCCCGGCCAGGCCGGGTTCCCGCGTGCGAGCAGGACCCCAGGGCGCCGGCTGCTGGAGGCGGCACCGGACCCAGGCTCCTTCCCGAGCCGGGGGCCTCCCTCCACCACGCTCCTCACTCGGGGATGGCTCCCCGGGGCCGAGGCGGAGATGCCCCAGCTGACGGTGGGCAGGAAGCAGGGGTCCCGCCCTGCCTGCCCGTTGCACCCCAGTCCTCCGGGGTTCACGTCTGGGCTCCCCTGCAGGACGGCCCGCGAGGACGGAAGGGTCGGGAGACTCGGCTGCCCCAGACATCTCCGCGGGGGGGACAGGCGGCTCTGGGGCACGTGGGGCAAGCTGCCCAGGTCCTGTCTTCAGGGCTCGACCTCGCCCCTCGGGTGGCCGGGGGCCCCTGGATGCACCGGGCCGCCCCGTCCATGGGCGTCCAGCACCAGCTCTGGCCTGGCCACAGCCCCCCTGGAGAGCTCCCACAGAGTCTGCCCGAAATCAGCAGCTCCCCTGACACCGGGTTCTCCATGGGGGTGGGAGGCAGGGAGGGGGGCCTGCCCTCAGGGGCGCTCAGGCCAGACCCTCGTCTCCCGCCTCCCCCCCCGCCTGGCTGCCTGGGAATAGAGGCGAGAGGCAGACTCCATGCAGCTTCACGGAGACCTGAGGAGGAAGGTGCTGACTACAGGCACGGAGCCCGGGGCCCGTGGGCACAAAGCTGGGGGCTGGCCTATTCCTGGACCCCGGCGCCCGTCCCTCTGCCACGGGGACCCTCCCCGGCCCTGGGCAATGGTCCCCACTGGGACCGTGGGTCTTGGGACAACTCTTCCGAGAGTTACTGATGTGCTGGGTTGGTGACATGGTGCGGGAGGCAGAACCCAGCCCGTACGACCCGGAGACGGACCCTGCATCCACGTGAGATTCGGCTAGCGGCGGGGTGTCCGCGTCGGGCCCTCGAGTGCGACACGGGTGCGGTGCCAGGAATCGGGGCGCTGCATGGGGAGCAGGAGGTGAACCCGCCCTCTCTGCTGGTTTCCCGTAAACCTGATACTTCTCTAAAAATAAAGCAAATCAATTAAAAACAAAAGGTACCTGCTCCAGCCAGGCCTCGGGAAACAAGACGCGGGCCCGTTTCTCTGCAGGTCAGAGGAGAGTGCGTACCCTCGTGCAGAGCGCGGCCCCGAGCTTCCCGACCCGGCTGTCCGGCCGCGTTGGCCAGAGGAACCCCGTGTCCGTGGGGAGCAGCCTGGCCACCGGGAGCGGGCTGACAGTCCTGGATGGGGGAGGCCGCCGCACATCTCTCCCGCCCGTCCGCCCTGCCCTCGTGCCGGCGCTCCAGCTGGGAAGACCACCCCTCAAGGCGAGCAGCGCCCCATCCCGAGGCAGGGCCCGGAGGCCGGGGCTGGGCTGGAGACAGCATCGGGGTGTTGGGGACACGGGGAGCACCCCTTACTTCCCCACTGCAAACACCCGCCCCCGAGGGTTCAGGAAGGCGGAGGAGGGGCAGGGAGGTGGAAGGTGCCCGAGCTCAGAATCGGCAGGGAGGGGGCGTGAGTAAGGACACTTCCCGGTCCGGCCGCAGCCGTCGGCCGCAGAGACGGTGAGACGACCCGTTAAGTAGCTACAACGTAATCACGCACGAGACTCATCTCTTCCTGTTCTGCCTCCAAAATGTCTTTTTGCGCTTTACATAAAACCAGATGAGTAAAAAAGGGCAGAGCTTTCCGGCAAACGATGCTCGGCCGGCCGGACACCCACGTGCGGAGAACGAGACGGAATCTGAAACTGATCTCAGGCCACACGAGACGTTCATCCGCGGTGGGTCACAGGCCCCCACGTGTGCTCTCGCCGGAGCAGGAGAGACGGCTCCGCGACCTTGGGAGGACGTCCTTCCTTCAGAGGACCCGGGCCGTGGGACCGGAGGAGGGAGGAGGGAGGAGGAGGGAGGATCCCTACATCAGACCGCTTACAACTTCGTGTCCTGACGGCCCGGCTCCCCGCAGGCCAAGGGACCAGCCTGCCCAGAGCGGGAGGGGACACGAAGGGCACCGCCAACCAGGACTGGGCACCGAGTACAGAGACGGCGCCGCGAATCACCGAACAAACAGCCCCACAAAAGTGGTGAGAGGCGCGAACACACGTTCACAAGGATGCGACCTAGCGGCTGGACGAGCCGGCGGAATCCTGCTCAGCAGTACCCCTCGACGGAGGGGACGGGCGCGTCGGCTCTGCCAGGAAACGCCACGCGCCCAGCGGGACGGCTGACGGGAAAGCTGGCGGCTGCGAGTGTTGGCACGGACACGGAGCGCACGGGACCCGCACCGCGGCCGGGCAGGTGCGGCGGGACAGCTGCGCGGGGGCAGGCTCAAGGGCGCCTGCCGTGTCCCCGTGTCACGTGTCTGCCCCCCTCCCCCGCCCCGGCCCAGGGACGCGCCCGGGAGAAACGAGTCTCCCGAAAGGCTCGCACGCTGGAGTTCTCTGCGGCCGTATCCGCGGTAGCCAAACGTCAGGCCCGTAAACACCGTTGTTGTCGGTGGAACCAACTCCGGCACTGCCCGTGGTGAGATCGGCGCAGGGAAACGAGCGGAAGGCCGCTCCCCGCACGGACGATCCCGCAGACACAACGGGAGAAGCCACACGCCGCCTGAGGGCGCGTACGCCACTCTCCGGGCCGGCAAACCCGCCCTTACAGACCCCGGGGCGCTGGGGACCCGACGGGACCCAGGTCTGTGCGCGTGCTGCGCTGGGTGCCCCCTCGCGGAGCCTTTAAAAGGAACAAACACCTGCCCAGGTTCCTGAATCCCACGTGGGGGCCGCACCCTTTCTACGCGTGTCCGCACGGGCCTGCTGGTGAGGGTGTGAGGCCGGAGACCACGGTGCA
The DNA here is from genome assembly GCA_028533885.1 of Nasua narica. NCBI lineage: Eukaryota > Metazoa > Chordata > Mammalia > Carnivora > Procyonidae > Nasua > Nasua narica. The sequence goes on along the minus strand of CM052807.1, from coordinate 118,381,664 downwards.
GACGCCCGGGGTCACCGAGGCACGGGGGCCGGGCACACCCTGTTTTGTGAGCGGCGGCCGCGTGAGTGTGGGGCGCTTCCTGGACGTGTGCAGCTCTCGGGGGACGGGCTCCAGGGGAGACGGGTCCCTGACAAAACACGCCCGCGGCCTGGGTTCTGCACTGCGCCTGCCGCTCTCCCGCCCGCGGCCTCGGAACGCGAGTACCGCCCCTGCCCAGTGATGGATGCGATCTGTGTTCTCCCACCGGCTCGACGATGAGCCCCGACACTTAGAACGACAGAAGGAAGAGCCCCGACAGCTGATCCCAGGCCGGGCCCGTCGGCGGGTCCTGAGAGCCACCTCGTCCTGCCGCCCTGAATCCTAGGAGCCCGCGCACCGGCCCTTGGCTCGCCCGCCAGGCTCTGGCCGCCAGCTTGGCCGGGCCCTTCTGTCCCATCGCCCAGGTGTCTCTCAGGTATGAGTCTCGGCCGCCGCGACCCTGCCAGACAGCCTGAATAATTACGGGAGCCCCCTGGTCCCCCTCGGCTCCTTCCTCCCTGCATGCGCAGCCCCCAGGGACAAGGACGCAGAGGCGCTGACCTCCGCACCCCCTCGGGTTCCTGACCCGCAGCCCTGGCCTGTGTTCTGAGCGGCCTTCTCGTCCCTCCCTGCTGACCTGCTCACCTCACCCTGAGTGACGCGTCCACTGCCCCTGGGCATCCGCACCTGCCACGGCGAGGCCGAGCGCTCCGGGCACCTGTCTGCGCCCCTGCGTGGCCTCCAGCCCCGGGTCGGGCCCTCCCCGACCCCACAGCGAGTGCCACACCCCGGTCACACGCCCATCACACCGTCGCCAGGCTGCCCTCTCCCCACGTCCACTCCTGCTGCCCCAGATCTCCGGTCTGGGCGCAGGGACGGGTTCTTCCAGAAGGCAGGCGTTAGCCGGCATCCAGGCTCCGCGCACGCAGGAATCCGTCCCCGCCCTGCAGGCCTGCGGAGCCCGGACCCCCCCCCCGGCACCGACCAGCCCCCCTGGAAGCCGGGCCGCCTGGGGAGCACAGGGAGGGGGAGCTGCATCCGGGGGCCTCAGAGGGACCAGGGCTGCCTCTCCATCCACCACAGGGCCCCAGAACCAGCAGGACACGGCGGGCGGGCACGCACCCCATCACCCCGATATCCCGTGATCAAAGCCTCTCCTGAGGTCAAAATAAAACTGTCTCTTCTGGAATCTCCCTCGCTTTGATTTTTCTTCACATCACGCAGTTTAATTGAGTTCAAAATCTCCCATAACATCAGAGACGGGGGGGATCTGTGTTCATCAAAGGGGGGCCTACTCTGGGGGCGCAGACCCTGCCGGTGGTCCCCGCGCCCATCGGCAGGGGTCAGCAGGGCCCTCGGCACGTGCGGCCGGGGGGGGGACACCGCCCGTGGGGGAGACAAAAGCAGCCGCGGCCTCACGCAGCATGGACGGGGGAGGGGGCGCAGGGAGGGAAGGAGGGCGGGCAGGAGACGCCTTGTCCCACCTGGCTCGGGGTGTCCTCCTACGGGGCCCCCGCCACACCCTCCGTCTAGGGCCTGCGCTGTGACTGCGACAGGGACGGGGACTCTCCCGCGTGGCCAGCTTCCCCGTGTCCTCCTCCCTTGACTCAGCCTGGAAGCAGCCAGCAGGGCTGTGTGCAGCCTTCTCCCTCCACGGCTCCCCCTGCAGACCCGGGGCGGGGCAGACCGCGGTGGCTGGGGTGCGCTTCTCCGCTGGCCCTTGCGGCCCACATGGGGACCGAGGCCACGACGCTGAGCTCCGGTGTGCACCTGTGCTGGCCGTGTGTGTGCGTGCACACGGGCACGCCCAGGAGGCTAGGGCCGCTGCCCGCGTCCCTCCTCTGCGGCTGCCACGCCCAGGAAGACTGGGGGACGCTGGCACGGCTCTCGGACTTGGCTACCCAGCGGCCAGCAAGTTCCCCAGACGCGCTGCCCAGTGACGCCCACCTGCTTCTGACCACCACGGCCCCCATCATGGCTGCAGGCGTCACCTCCTCCAGGAAGCCCTCCCTGGATGCCACACCCTGACTCGGCACTCGCGTCTCCTGCTTCCTCCACCCCCCCCGCAGATCAGCTCCAGAGTGGGGCGCCCTCGTGCCCTCCTTCCCGGAGGCGATAGAGCAGTCCGCCACCTCGGAAGGGGGCCTGCCTCCATCAGCCTGGGCAGAGCCCAGTGTGACAGGATCCCGCCGCCCTGCAAGGAGGAGCGACTGAGACGACCCTGAGACAAGACACCGGCCCAGGGTGGAGGTGGCCCGTGGCTCTGTGTGGGGATCCGTGCGGACCCCCCGCCCCCTCCCCCAATTAATGCCGTGCGCGTCCCTGACGATGGCCCCAATCAGAGCCCGCGGGTTCCCACCACACGCTGGGGCCCATCAGCTCCCGGTTTCCTGGAGAGAATTTCCTCAAAGATGCTTCTTCTCACACATGCTGATTATTCTCAAATGCCGATTAAAACGTATCAGGAGGGAGCCGACGCTCTCGGCACGGCCCTGGCTTTCAGCTCTGGGCGCGGAGTCTAGCACTGGGTAGGTCTGCTGAGCACTAGTCCGGGTTTTCCTGGAGGTAACGAAGTGGAATCGTTCGCTTAAGATCGTTTTCGGGTGGTTCACCACCCCTGCAGAGAAATTCGATTTTTGTATATCGATCTCGTATCCTGCAACCTTGCTGAAACCCTCTCTCAGTCCCAAGCGCGTGCGTGTGGATTCCCTAAGATTTTATTTACGAGAGATCGCCTCACCTGGGAATCGACAGCTTTCCTTCTTCCTTCGCGACCAGGCTTTTCCTCACGTCTCTCACCCAGCGGCCCAGGCGACAGCCGCCGGGACAGTGCGGACGGAAGTGACGAGCACACGCCATGTTCCTGAAGTCGGGGCGAAAGCGTGCAGTCTCCCTCCACCGAGGACGGCGTCACGTGTGGCCATTTCCTACGTGCTCTCTGGTATCATGAAAAACTCGCGTTTTCCCCAGTTGGTTGAGCGTTCTTACCACAACGCGGCGTCGGATTTCCTTAAATGGTTTCCCGCGGCTACTGAGACGATGATGGGATTTTCGCTCTTGATCCTGTGAGTGTGGCGTCTGGTGCGGACTTCCAGAAGCGGAACCGACCTCACAGCCCAAGGGGAGTCCCGCCGGCCGGGGACGGGAGGCCCGGCCAACACGCCCCCGGCCTCCGCTGGTCAGTGCCATGTTGAGGACCTCTGCGTCGACACCCAGAAGGCCTGGAGTCCCCCGAGGTCTCTGCCTGATGCTTGTGGTGCGAGGGGGACGCTCGCCTCACACAGCAAGTCAGAAGGGCCCCTCTTGATTCGCGTTTTTGGAAGAGTTTGAGAAGGATCGGCGTTAATTCCTTACATTTCTTCCTGGGTCCGTGTGCGTGTTTCTGGGACGTACCCGCTTCGTCTAGGTGGGGTGACGTGTGGGCAGAGTTGTGCCCGGTGTTTCTGTGAAGGGGGCGGGGCGGTCTCCTCCTGCATTCCTGATCCACGAGCTCAGCCCCCCCATCAGTTGAGCTAAAGGTTCGCTCATCACGATTATCTTGAGATAAGAGTCTGGTTCTTCTTGTTTCTTCCATTCCCTCCGTATGTCCGTTCCAGTCTTTGTCACTGTCCTTTCCTGGACCGCAGCTGGACTTGTTCTTCTGTTTTACCGTCCCCAAACAGGTATCTTTTATTTGCTTTTTCTTAAAGATTTTTTTTGGGGGTGGTGGGGAGAGCAAAGGGAGAGTGAGAGAGAATCTCAAGCAGACTCCCCGCTGAGCACGGAGACGGACACGGGGCTCGATCTCACGACCCTGAGATCACGACCTGAGCCGAAACCAAGAGCCGGATGCTCAGCGGACTGCGCCCCCCAGGTGCCCCCGGGTGTCTTTGTTTTAGTATAATTTAATCAGGTGTATGCACGCGACTTAACGTTTAATTCTGGACATATGTGACCATCAGCTCACGAGAGCCCCAGACACGGAACACACGCTCCCGAGTTAGCACACGCCTGCTCCACACCCCACGGGGGCGGCTGGGGCAGCCCCACAACGGGAGCACCACCGCGGAAGGGGGGGAGGCCTGGTAGGGCCGCACCTCTGCTCACACCTTCCACCCACAGCCGGTGGAGCCTTGGGGACCTGCCAGAGGCCTCGTGGCCGTCCAGCTACACATGCATGCACACAGGTGCACACACATGCACACACGTGCACGCACGCACACACACGCACACATGCACACACACGCACGCACACACGTGCACACATGCACACACGCACACACACGTACGCACGCATGCACACACGTGCGCGGATGCACGCACACATGCACACACACGTGCACACATACAAATGCACACACGCGCACACACGTGCACGCATGCACAACGCACACACGTTCGCACACATGCACACACATACGCACATGCACACATGCACACACGTACGCACACACATACACACATGCATGCGCACACATGCACACACGCACACACATGCACGCACATTTCCAACTGTACCTAAGTCCTTACGTCGGTTTTCTAGGTGTTGAAATGCATAAAAACTTCGCCCGCAAGCAGGAGGCCTGCCGTCCACTCTGCGTCCTGCCCGCCCCTTCGGAGGCTGCTCCTCTCAGGGAGAGTGGCCAGGGCTCCGACCGCGCTGCACCTGGATGTGGGGCGCCCTTTCTCTCACTGCTGCCTGCAGTCTCCAGCCCCCAGGAACCCCCAGGAACCCCTAGGAACTGAGGGCTCAGCCCAGGGAGCCCTGCAGGTGGGCGTGGCCACAGGCGGGCGTGGCTGGTGGGCGTGGCCTCAGCGCTCAGGGCCCAGGGAGGCCTCCCCAGCTCTCAGGCTGCACCTGGCCCCGAGGTGAGGGCCTGTCAGGTTGGTGCTGCCCCGTGATAGTCCCTCTTCTGTCTCACTCCTCGGTCTCTGCTCCCCAGCCTCCATGCCCCCTCCCGGGCTTCAGGGAGACTCAGTGCTCTGAGCCCTGCTTCTCCTCCCTCCCCGGAGACACATTGCTGCTGCTGGAGCAAGACTTGTTCACAGAGCCCGGGTCACAGCCCGGGGACACAGCCCGGGGACACAGTCCAGGTCACAGCCTGGGGACACAATGTGGGGACACACCCCGGGTCACAGTCCAGAGTCACAGCCTGTGGACAGAGCCCGGGGTCACGGCCTGGAGTCGCAGCCTGGTTAACCGCCAGGGACACAACTGGCTGGGTGCGTTCCCACCACGTAGCTCGGCTGCCCCCAGCATGCTCTCTCCCCTCCCATCAAGGCCTGGAAGAGCCTGGATCTCCCCGAGCCAGGTTGCCGTCCGGTGACACATGACCTCTCCTGTGAGAACCGTCACCCTCTCTATCCTCTACCCAGGGCCCTGTGTTCCTGGGGCGCTGCAATGGGGGACCCCAGTAGAGTCTGGGGTGGGGGAAGAGCCCCCAGCCTCCTACCTGATGGAGAAACAAGGCACGAGCACACGTCACAGTCCAGACCTCCGGCCCAGCCCTCCTCCTCCGTCCAGTCCTCAAAACGGGAGCCGTCCTCCTCCTCGGCCCCATGGCCTCAACCCCGTCCGGGGCACTGCCAGCCAGCTCCAGCTCCCCTCCTCCTCGGACCCTCTTCCCCTCCACCAGCATCCAAATGGCCTCCGGGTGCTTCCCTTTGCTTCGCTCCTGAGCCCCGGGCCTCCCTCCCCCTCCTCACCCCGGTGCTGCTCCCATTGGGCCTGGACCCCGCCGCCCACATCCGGAGAAGCCGGCGCTGGATGGGGGGGCAGCCAGCGTAATCCAGCGGGGGCCGAATCTAACAAAAACAGACGTCGACTTTCGTGCTTTCCGAAGGCCTGTTTTCCCGGTGACTTATTTGTACCGTGTCTCACAAACGTCAGCCCTTCTCCACCAAGACCCTGGGAAACGGCCTAGGCTAGCCTCTCCCAGGAGACCGTCCTCTAACTCCCTCCCCCTCCCCAGGCCACAGGCAGCCCCCATCCGGCCCGAGCCTCCTGCGGCCCTGCCGGCCACCTTCCTCCTGGAACGCGGAGAGCGTCACTGCGCCGTGACTCACACACCCTCCTATTCACCCACCTGAAGTGTTGCCCCAGAGCCCCTCGTGTGGGCACAAAGCTGTGCCCCCTGGGAACTCGCTCACCGCCTGGAAAGCAGCCCCGGGCTCGCCGCCAATCGCTCCCCGACCTCCCCGCCCGCGAGCGCCCCCTTCCTCATCTCTTTCCTGCTCTACCATTGGCCTGTTCCGGGCATTCGTGTCGATGGACTCAGGCCACGTCTGTCCTTCCGTGTCCGGCAGCTGACTCGGTCCCTGCACGCTGAGGCGCGTCGCTCCTTTATACGGTTCAGTCGTGTTCTGTTTCACGCGCACGCCACTGGGTCCCCTGTCCACGGACGGACGCACGCTTGGGGCATTTCCACTCTCGGCCCGGCCGGTCTACGCTGCTGAGAACACCCGTGCACAAGGGATCGTGTGGACGCACGCTTTCCTTGCTCTTCAGGGGGCACCTGGGGTCCCACGAGGGACAGAACTGCCCGGTGACAGCGTGACCTCGAGCTGGACCAGCTCCCGTAGCAGCCGCATGGCTCAGCTTTCCCACCCATGGTGCGCGAGGGTCCTGATTCTCCCCGTGCTCCCGGCACTCGGGGTGGCCTGACTCGGTGCTGCTCCCCGTGCCGGTGACCCCCCCCTGGTGCCCCCCATACCTGAGCTCCCACGCTGGGGCCCCGCCCGCACTGGTGGGTATGACACGGCGGGCTCCATGGGCCCGATCTGCCTCTTCCTGAGAACTGGCCCTACCCGGCACCTTCCTGTGTGCTTAGTGGCCGTTTGCACGAAGATCTTTTTAGGAGCAGCTACTATCCAAATCCTCTGCGAGTTTCGTAACCGGGCGACCGGTCCTTTCGTGACTTCATTACAGAAGTTCTGGATGTGTTCTGGAGACAAGCCCATCTCCGGATCCGTCACGTGCCAATCCTCTCCCCTTCCCTGGCTGTCCTTTCGCCGCCCCAGTGGCGTCCTCCGAAGCAGACAGACTTCCAGTTTTGGTGAAATCTCCCTGACCCGTTCTTCTCTCTCTCACTGCTCTTGCTCTTCGTGACGGGTCCGAGAATCCTTCGCCAAACGCAGATTGTGAAGATTCCCTGTTTTCGTCTAAGACTTCTATGGTTTCAGTCTCTGACCCACGTCATGTCACCTCCCGTCCACGGGGGAGAAGGGGTCCAGCTTCAGCGCTGGCCATGTGGCTTCCAGTGGTCCCAGCACCCGTCACAGGTCAGCGGATGGAATCCGTGAGGCTTTTCTCCGGGCCTGTCCCTCCCCCGGACGGAGGAACCACAGCACCGGTCCACGCATAAACCTCCCAACAGAAGCCCCCGCTCTGCGCGTCGCCGGCAGGGCACCCGGGCCACAGCTGGGACACGTGTGTCACCCACTGCTGGCAAGAATGCACGGGGGGGACGGGAGGTGGTGGTTCCCTGAGTTGGGTAGAGCGAATAGCGGTTTAGGAAGAGGTGTCTCCACATCGTAGTTCACACACAGAGCCGACGACGTCCGGTCTGTGGATGGAGACGGCGGCCCAGCCCGCCAGCCCCCGCTGGCCAGCACATAGCGGACTGCAGACGAGACCTTCCCCTCTCCGTCCCCGGGACTCCCGGCACCCGGGCTCCCCTGGAAAGGAGGGGCATGTTACAAGTTCTGACCTTCCCGTGCGGGCACACGACGTGCTGTGTTCCCCGCCTGGGGAATAAAGGATAGGGTGCCCCCTAGAAGATAGGAGGGCTTCTCGGCCAGGGGGCCTGGTAGGGTCATCGGAGAGCCTGGCTGGCTGGACGCCGAAGGGACCGGTCACTTCCTCGGAGTCTCTCCGGCGGCGTGCCAGCCCGGTCACCCTCCTGCTCCTCGGGTGGGCTGCGGCCCTCACAGCAGCCCTGCATAGGCCCCGGGCCTGCACATTCCTCCCAATGGGGCGAAGGGAGCTCGGGGCTCCACAGAGCTGCCGCCGCGGGAGCAGGCAGCTCGGCCTGGTGCCCGGGCGTCACGGACTGCGGTGTCCACGATCGGGACGACAGCCCCGGCGGCAAGCTGGAGCGCCTGTATTGTGCTGAGCACGCGCGGCCTGGCAGAGAGGACTGCGGTTTCCTTCCGAGATCTCGTCCCGACAGCTAAGGCGGGAGGACCGCACGCAGGCGGAGTGGGTCACAGAGCTGCCAGGTACAGGCTGGGGAGATGCCCAGAAACGCTTGGACCTCAAGACACAGCCAGGAGTTGCCCCCTCCTTTCAGGTAGAAAAGCCTTCCTGGCGAGCTCCTCTTCATCCCTCAGTGCCCCGCTCAAGTGCCCCCTTGCAGGCAGAGCTTTGCCGGGGCCCTGGACCTTCCAGAAGAGACGTTTGTGCTCCGGGACCCCACAGCCCCCACCCCACCGGGTCCCAGCCACGCAGCAGAGTCGATCCATCCCCCCAGAGCACACACCGTATGGGAAAGAATGAATGAGGGAATGAATGAATTAGCAACAAGTCAATCACCCAGCAATCCAGCACGTGCACAGACGCAGCCGCGCAGCCCTCATCCAAGTGCCCCGTGGACGGAACCGCAGGGTCAGCACGAACCCCCCGCGTTACACCCGGCTCTCAGGGATTCCAACCCACCCAGCGAGACTCAAGTCGTCTCTGTCGCGGCCGTCATCGCACGCGAGGACACGTGACGCACACAGAGCAGGAAAGGAGAAGAGCAAAAATTATATTAGACGGCAGCCGGGCAAACGCCCGCCGTGCAGAACACGAGCCGACTCATTTGCGTGGCCTCCCCCCGGCAGCGGCCGGGTTTATATCTGGGTCCCTGGGCCCCGGCTCCTGACACGGGAAGGCTCGCGGGAGAGGGGAGAACATGGTTGAAGATGGGACGAGCAGACCCCCACCCTCCCTGCAGGCTCTCGGGAGTCATGGGGACAGAGGCGGGGACGCTGCTGTGAGCGCCCACCTGGGCCCCGCGCCCGCGGAAGAATCAGCCTCCGCAAGGGGGCGCGCTCCTGTCACCGGCAGCCGCACTGGCCCCGGGAGCCGGACGGGGCAGGATGCGCGGGGACAAGTGCGGCTCGCCGGCCCGAATTCACCCGGGATCAGGCTCGGCAGCGGGAGTTCCCGATCCCCCAGGCGGCTGGGGGAGCACACTCCTGCCGGCTCAAGCGCAGCCTTCTAGGGACGCCGAAGGACAGACAGACAACGGTCCCGAAAGACAAGCCTGGCCTCCAGGACACGCTCCTCCGAGCCCCAGGTCCTGGAGACGCCCCCACGGGCCCCCGGCCCCGGCATCAGGGGCGGCAGTGAGGGGGCAGCACGTGGCCGTGGGGGCCAGAAGGCCGCCGACGCAGGGGCTGGGCCGGGGCGGCCGGGAGCCAGGCTGGGCTTCCAGGGCACTCTGGGTCCCGCAAGCCCCCCTTGGCCGTGCAGAGCAGCGGGCTCAGCCCCGAGGTGCACGGGGTGTTTGGACGGGGCACGGCCGGGCCAGGCCTGCTCCCCGCGCGGTCAGAGGCCCGCAGCGGCCGGAGCTCCAGGCGGACTCACTGCCCCCCACGTCCCCAGACGGTCCGAGGACGGGCTCATCGGTGACACTGGGCGCAGGGCACCCCAAGCCAACCAGTCTCCGCCCAAGGTGGCCTCGTGGCTCTACTCTTCCCTTCCCTGGGGGCCTGGTGACTTTGGGGGCCACGCTGGGGCCCGCCGGCCCACGAGAAAGCCTGCCCGGGGCGACGCTAGGGTCGTTACTCCCGTGCTCTGAGCCCTGAAGACGTCCCAGCCCCGCGCTCGGCACCTGCTGTCCTTCCTCAGGTGACCTTCGTGAGGGCCGCGTGTGTCCCTCACAGATCATCGATGAGCAGGAAGGGGGCTCCCCGGCAAAGGCGGCTGGACTGGGGGGGCCCCCGGAGTCCCCGCAGAGGCTGTCGGGGGCGAAGGGGCGAAGGGCAGGGCTGACCGCGCGGACCCGGCCGTCCAGTCGTGCGGCGCCCACACGTCCCGCAGCCCCCGAGGAACCAAGGCCTCAGCACACCCCTGTGTGGGGCCCCGGACCCCAGGGAGCCCGTTGACCCTGCGAGACCACCTGCTTCCTTCACAGGCTGCGGGCGGTGCTCCCAGCCCGCGGGGAGGCCGCGCTGGGCTTTGCGGAACGCCAGGTCTCCTGATGGCCCGCACGCAGCGGCCTCCTTGACCAGCGCGCGGGCCCCGGAAGGCGCAGATGCCCGGGCAGCCGTTGTGGGGGCTCCCTGCTCCGTCCCTAGGACACCTGCGGACCCCCGGCTGTGGCGCGTCTCAGCCGTCGGACAGCCTGACTCCCGTGGCCGCAGGGCCGCCGTCGCCGTCTCCCACCCGCCCGAGGGGGACGGGGCCACCGCGGGAGCCCGACGCCTGCCAGACCCAGAGCAGGAGCCCTCGCCCTGCGGGCAGCCTCAGCGAGAAGCCACGCGTGACGGACAGAATGGCGTCCGAGCCATAGGCCGTCCTGCTCCCCTCTGCCCACGGCCACTCCGAGGGGCCAGGATGTCGCTGTGGGCACGCCCGTCACCTGCGCCCCCCTCCCCCCACAGCACCGCGGCCACCACGCTCCAGACGAACCAACGCTGCCCGGGGCGCCATCTCCCCATTGGGACCGTCCAGCCCGAGGCCCGACCCGGAGAACAGGAGGCCTCCACAGGCGACCTGGGCTGGGGCAGGGGCACCTCGCCACCCCTGCCTCCGACGGGGTCGCTGGCCACGGGCTCTTACCGTCCACGCAGGCGGGCCGGGCTCTCGTGGTGCCCGCGATCTGCCCCTTTCTGCAGGCACAGCGAGCCGTCTGCCGGGCGATCGTCCTCCGAGGCTGGCTGCTGTCGCGGTCCAGGGTCACAATCTCACAGGTGCCGGCGGCCAGCTGACCTGGAAGAGAGGCACAGACGTGGGCTGAGTGTCTGCGGCCGTGGGGACGAGCCGCATGGCCCTCCCACCCGCGCAGGGGCCCTGGGGGCCGCGGGGGCACAGGCCATGTCCCCAGCGCACGCGTCTCAGACCCGCCGTCGGGAACACGCTCCCCGAGCGCTGGAGCGGGGTCGAGCCCGCGGCGTCCGCTCCACACCGCTCACGGGCAGCCAGGAAATAAAACGGAAACGAGTTAAACGGAAGGGACCGGCCCACACAGAGCAGGGCCATCCATGCTGGGCCCCAGGGTCTCCACGCCCGCCTGGCCTGGGTGGTACATGCAGCGGAGACCCTCCCCGGGTCTGCTGGTGGCAGTGACGGAGAAAGTCCCCGTCGGCCCAGGGCTGGCCGAGGCCGCGGGGACCCGGCTGTCACGTACCCCGCTGGGCTGTCCGGGGTGTCCTCCCCACACAGGCTGGTGCACGTGCCCCTCACTCCTGCTTCCCCACGTGGACACCAGCACCGGGACGGCGGGGCGCCATGGCCACGGTCTGTCTCCGGGCCTGCGCGGCACGCACAGAAGGGGCACGCTGACTTTGAAGGGGACAAGTCGGCCAGTGAAGTGGCCTCCCCCTCCCCCTCCTGTCTCCTAATCCCAACGGGGGTGCCTGTCCGGCCGAGAGCTCGGGGGCCCACATCCCAGCAGAGGGAGAACCCCGCCTTCCGCAGGACGTCCCCCTGCCTGGAACCCCGCGTGGCCTCCGCAAAGTGCCGAATGCTCACTCGGACGATAAAGATGGTGCCGGCGGTGGACAGAGGGGGGGCCGGGCGGAAACTGGCCACCTCGCCCCGTGGGAGACGGGAGGTTGTCCCTCACTCGGCCGTGCAGCGCTGGCCGATCCCCGGGCCGGGACACCGGCTGCCCCCGGCCACGCAGCCACGGCCTCTACCTGCACGTCCGCTCCGGAGACCTACCGGACATCCCGCTTACTCACAGCCTTGCGCTTCCATTCCCTCAGCAAAGAGTAGGCACCTGCTGCATGCTGCCCGTGACGCTAGACCCTGGGCCCACGACGCGAGCGAAGCAGGTGGCACGGTGCCCCGAGGGGCTCCCCCCGCGGGGAAGACCGCCTCGCACAGATGCCCGGATGCAGGGATCCCAGCCCGCCCGTCACGGAGACGGGACAGTGAGGTGGGGGCGGTGCCCCTCAGAACAAGGGAACAACAGGAAACGACGCCCAGCCGAGGGGCCCGAGGGGCAGGTGGGGGAGGGGCCGCTTCCTCCCTGCAGAGGAAAACCAGGCAGCAACCTGGGCCCGGGGTCCCAGTCGTAGTGTCTCGCAGCCCTAGTGCCCCCCCCCTCCCTGCTACTGCTGTCACTGCAGGCCCCTCCCCCAGGCCGACCCTGGGTCCTCCAACCAGTCCCCTGCACAACACTGTCCCTGCCTTTCTCCCACCTGCGTCGCGTGGGGGTCTCCAGCCCAGCCAGGGGCCGAGTCCAAAGCAGGCCTCACCCAAGTGGGCAGGATGAAGCCCATGGAGGAGCCGAGAGCCCCCAGCCCACCCTCGACCCCCGGGGGTGCTGAGTCTGGGCGAGAGCCGGGAGCCATGGGGGCAGCGGTGGTGGTGGGCACTGGGCCCGCCCAGCCCTGGGCTCCCGCAGAGCCTGCCGTGGACGGCACACGGGGCTTGCTGAGGGCGCAGCACAGGTGTGGGGCGAAGGAGGCCACGGGAGGGGTCTCCTGGGCTTCCTCTCTGGATGCTGGGGCCCCTCCCCACGCAGACAGAAACCACCGGGGGCAGTGCCCAGCGCCACCCCCTGGAAGGCTTCGGCCGCCCGCTTGGACTTCAGTGAGCTAATCACACGGAACACTACACGCTGCTCGGAGAAGGCGGCGAAAATAAACAGGCTGAGCAGACAGACGCGGCACAGGAACGAATGCCGGGTGCAGAGGACGCTCCCCTCGCGACGACCGGGCTCCAAGCCCCAGAGACGCGGGCACGGGAGCCACGCGGGTGAGCGGGTGCGTAAGTGTGCGCCGAAGACGCCGGGGCTCACGGGCCCGTCGGATGCTGGGGCGTGCAGCCGGGAGGCCCCGGTCCCCGCCGCTCTTCCAAGCTCTGCTGGCGGACAGGGGCCGCTCCTCGCCGCCGCCCTGACTGACGCGGGCGCCCTCCGCTACATCGGTGGGCAGCAGAGGCCCGTCTGCTTCTTCCCCCGACACCGGAGCCCCGGTTGCTAATTAAACCGCCAACCAGCCCCGTGACTCCCACCGACGGCACCAGCCGGCCCGTGTCCCGGCACCGGCGCCCGAGCGGCGGGAACACCTGCCCGCGCGCAGAGACCCCCGAGCCTAGAGCCCCCCGTGGAAGGGGCAGCAGGCGGGGCCGCAGCGGGGGCGGGCACTGCACACCCCAGAGCACCCTTCACCCGGGCAGTTGTGTCACCAGCGGCCGTCAGCCTTCATACCCCGGGGGCCACCATGCTGGACCCCCCCCCCCCGAGCAGCGGTGCTGGGGCTCGGGATGAGAAGGCCGCCAAGTGCTCCCCCAACGCCTGCACGTGCATCCACACCGAGCTGAGACCCAGAGCAGGGGCCGCGGATGCGGGTCCGTGTCCTGGGGCGGCCACGGGAAGGACCCCCCCCCAGACAGGGCCCGACGCACACGCTGCCTTCCCCTACCTGGGGAGCGTCCTCGCGCGGCTCCGGGTGCCGAGGGAGCCGTGTCTACGCGGGCGGGCGGGCGGGGGCGTCCGCAGGGCCAGGCTGGGGCCGTGGGCCCGTCCCTGCTCTTCACCCGCACGCAGAGGACAAGTGCACTGCCCGCTCAGCCCCCTCGACCTCCAGCTCGGCCTCGGCTCTGCCCGGCAGCCCGGCTGCGGTAAACACGCTCACTGCCACGGCCCGCCCCCGGGCCCTGCTGGGGGCTGAGCCAACCCCGACGGGACTGTCCCCCGGCCAGGGGGCTCCCGACGTCCGGGACAGCACCGGTCAGCGGGGAGAGACCACAGGGCTGGGGATGGGTCTGGGAGCCACTGGCCAGGACATCGGTGGCCCTGCAGGCCACTCCGTCAGAGTAGATCCCGGGGGGCTGCCGGCACCCACACGACCAGGACCGAGGCTGCGCCCGGACGCCGTGTCCCCGCTCCAGCACGAGCGGCCTCAGTTGCCGCAGAACCCCGAGCCTCTCTGCCGCATCTGCCATGGTCTGGAGCCCGGTGAGCACGGCACCTGCCCCCGGGGGAAGGGGCTGGGACACCCACCTCGGCCCCACAGGCTACGAGCCCGGTGTCGGCCCCCTCGCTGCGATGATCCCGAGGCGCCGGCTCTGGGCTGGCCTGCGTCCCGGTGCTGTGCCAAGACCCCAACAACTCCCCACAAGGTGCGTGCCCGTCGCACCCCTCCCCCTACAGACTTTGCAGAAACTGCTCCCCGAGAGTTCATCCCCCAGGCTGGCGGCAAGGCGCCGGCCCCTCACGACCGCCGGCCCGGGGCTGCCCCCACCCAGACCTGAGCCCGTCACTGCCCTGAGCACGTCCTATAAACAAGTGGTAAACTCCTTGCCGGGTTCACTGCGTGCTATTCTATGGAAAATCACTTGAATCAAGATTTATGTCGAAGATCTCGCAAGCCGCTGGCCCAGTGACCGGAGCCCCTTCCTTCTGCAGGGTCCAGGGGTCAGAATCAGCCCGAGATCCAGCCTGGCTGTCCCGTGGCTCGGGCAGGCATCTGCTGCGTGCGGCCACACCAATGACAGCGACCGACCGCTGGGCGCCCAGTGGGGCCACAGCTCTGCATCGGACCCGGGGGGAGACAGGGGCCCCCAGTCCTCAGGAGGGGTTCGCTGGCCTGGAGAAGGCTTCCAGGGGCCATGCTCAAGCTGTCCCCACGCTCGGAGGGCCACCTGCCAGGGACTGGGGCCGGAGACTCAGGCCAGGAGCAGAGCCGCCGGCACCCAATCCCGTCCTGGCGTTGTGTCCCGCTGCCTCGGCCCGCGCTGGCGTCCTGAACGCCAGGGACCCGGGGGATGCGGCCGCCACACTGTGAGCTCGACGTGGAGACCCCC
>CM052807.1:118331743-118366202 GCA_028533885.1 Nasua narica | reverse complement strand
GAGCTTGAAGGTCACGGGAAGGTCGGGCGTCTGCCCGGTGCTGCCCACAGGGCTGTGGCCACGCGGCTGCATCTCTCGGGACGCACCCTCCCTGCACGGGTCGGGAGCGCTGCCGATCCGCGGCTGTAGCCCATCGCCCGGGGCCGGAGAAGGCGGCCCAGCAGGTGCTGCTGCAGAGCAGAGCGGGAGTGCCGTGCGGACGTGAGGCATCGCCGGCCCCACACAGCCAGCGCGCCCGGGGAGCCCGGTCCAGGACGCTCTCCTCGGCGGGAACACCTTCTCCGACCCCCTCCTGCCCCGAGCGACCGGGGTGCGTCTGCACAGCCGTGGGCCCGGAACCAGCCGGGGCCCTCGCGTCGTGCAGAGGAAGCTCAGCTGTTGGAAGGGTTTGCAGAGCCTTGGCCGACGTCCCTGCCTCGGGTCTTGGCGGGCAGGCGGGCGGGCGTTGCTGACAGTCTCCCTGCGGCCCATCGGGGCTGCTCTGGGTGCCCCGGGTGAGCACCATCCAAAGCCCCCCACCGCCAAAGTGCAGGGGTGAGGTCTGGTCAGGCAGGGGTGCAGCCCTGGGAACCCCCCGTGCAAGGACGGCGTGATTCGGAGCAAGTCCCACGCGTCCCCCCCAGCGTGAGGGCGGGCGACACGGGCTCGCTGGCTTCCTGAGCGCACGCCCAGGGGACGCGCCCATCAAGGATTCCGATCCAGAACCCCTTGATACTTGACTAAAAGCTCAGCTCCAAATATAGAGCCGTCGGGGTACGTCCCAGAGTGTCCTAGGGGCACCTGGAATCGCGTGCATGGGGAGGCCAGGGCGGCCGGGGTGGAGGGCGTTGCTGTGCCCTCGGGTCGGGGCTGCTTGGTCCCGCCCTGCCTCGCGGCCTCAGGCTTGCAGGGGTGAAGTTTGGGATTGGGATGTGGTCCCCACCAGGGGCGCCTTCAGGGACAAGGCCCCGCGGGGTCCCTGCTCTGCGTGTGGGCGTGACCGCAGCCCGATGGCCTGGGGACACCCTGGGGCGGGGTCCCCCTCTGCAGGCCGCTGGCGTAGCAGGTGGGGTGAGTGCACGCTGGCCCGCCAGCCGTCTGTGTCCCTGCCTGTCCTCGGTGACCTGAGTCTCTGCCTTCCTCAGACGCCGGCCCAGGTCCTGGCCCTCTGCCCTGTCCTTGTCCTGGAGCCTGCGGGGCCAGCCCTGGGTGTCACGGGGACGTCCCCGTCCACCGCTGCCCCCGCCGCCCCTGTGTTCCGAGCGGCGGGCGGAGTGGGGTGTGCCCTCAGCAGGCCCCCTGTAGATTAGCTCGACTTACTTGATTCATTGATCGCGTCAAGGGTCCGTTTATCACACTGACAACTGGGAAAACCTTAAGTAAATATTTATCGTGCGCGGAGGGTCTGCCTGGGCGCCCGGGGAAGAGAAGGGCCAGCCCGCCAGCATCCGCTGGGTTTCCCTGGGCTCCCGCGGAGGGAAGGAGCCACGGTCGGGGCCCGCGGCGGGCTGCATCCCCGGCCGGGCTCCCAGCCGTCCCCCCAGCCCCGCGCTGTCTCTGCCCGGCTAAGTGTGTCCCCACGGTGAGGTCACTCCCACCCGGCAGGTGCTCCAGACCCTGGTGGGGCACCGCGACGGGCAGCGCCCCCAGCCCCCTGCCCAGACACCGTCGGCCTCGCGGGGCCTGCAGCACGAGGGACGGCGGGGGTGGGCTAACCCGTGTGCCCTCGGGCCCCCGTCTCCCCGTCCGCCTGTGTCTGGCTCGGCGACCGGCCACGCTCAGGGTGGGATGGCGGACGAGGGGATGGACGGTCCTGGGACGACCCCGGGAGCCCCGCGGTGCCATGTGGAAGGGTGAACAGCAGGGCTGCAGGGCAGGGAGGGGCCCCGCGGGGCAGAGGGGGCAGGTGCGAGCCCACGGGGCCGGGGCCCCTGATGACAGGTGTGGGTGACGGGCCCCAGGCACGCTGGCAGCAGAAGCAGGAGTTGTGCGTGTGGGGCGGCGGCGGCCACGTTGGGGTCCGGTGACACGCCCGCCCTCTGCCGGGGGCCCTGCTGTCCTCCAGGGTGCGGCAAGCCTTCTGGAAGGTTCTGCAATGCTCCTGAGCTCACGTCCCGGGGCCCTCAGTCCAGGCCCGACACCCTTGGGCTCTCTGTCCCTGGAGGACGCGCTCTCCTCTCCCGTCTCCCGGCCCCGTTGTTCCCTGACACGTGGGGCGAGGCCTTTGCTCTCTGGGAGGGGGCCTCAGTGCCCCGAACATGGCCGGAAACGGGGCCCCGGGCGGGTGCACCCGGCCCGGCCGTCGGTCCTTCCCTGGGGGGTGGGGACAGCCGCGAGTGTGCGGACCCCGAGCTCCGAATGTGAAGGGCAGACCCCCACTCCCACTTCTCATCCAGCGCCCCCTCCCCTGAGTCCTGCGGGGCCCAGGGCCGCGTCTGCAGGACATTCTGGAAGGACTCCCCAGGACCCCGGCTCTGAAGGTGTAGGAGTCGGACGGCGGGTTTTTAGTTCATCATTTTTTTCGTTAATAAAAATTAGGATAGGAGGGAAATTATCATAATCCAACATTGACAATGAAGCTTTCCCATTTACTTCTCATTCTGTGAGGTTTTTTTTTTAATCAAAATGATTTATGATTAATACAGTGCATATTAAAACTTTTAACCTGGTACCTCCGTAAAGTAAAAAATGTTCCCAACATATTACATTTTTAATCATATGAGTTAATTACTCTTTAGGGAGGCTTTGGAAATTCTGGGAAGGAGAGTATTTCGGATTTCAGAGAACGAGGCGGGGCCTGTCATTTAATGAGAATGCAAATGAGGGCCACTGAGGCCCAGCGAAGGTCACGGCGGCTTAATCAGCAAATTATTATGGCCATTTATGGAGAGGCACAAATGAATATTAAAAGCTATTGTTTTAACAGATTAGACCTCCACATCATTATTATTTCATAATTTCCCAGGCGTCCGGGGTCGGATCCCGGAATTGCTGGGTGCCGAGATCCCTTCACACCTAGAACCGCCTCCGCCAGGTGCCAGGATTCCCGAAACTGCGGGCTCGCGCACCCCTGGACGCAGGTTTCCGGGACGGTCTCTTCGGAGATCCCCGTGGTCAGGCGTCTCGTCCACGGGGGTGGGGGGTCCCCGGGAGCCCCCCGGGGCAGCTTCACGGCACCTGCAGAGCTCGCGGGACCGTGCCGCTGGCGAGAGGGCCCCGAGGTGGCCGTGAGGGGGGCGGGGCTGGGATCCCAAGAGGCAGGGGGACAGGCGACAGGAGCAGGAGGGGAGTAGCCACCAGCCTGGGCCTGGAGCCGGGGGAAGATGCTGGACGCCCTGTGGCTGGCCCTGGGGGCGGGGTGGGCAGGGGTGGAGGGGGTGAGCCGGCCGGGGTGGGGCGTGCCGGGGACTGGGCTCAGAGCCCCTGCAGGCACAGCTGGCTCCAGGCCGCCTTTGCACAGGTTCCTGCTTCCTCGGGGCCTCGGAGCGCGGGCCCCCTCGGACCCCGCCTTCTCAGCGCTGGGCCGCACCTGCTCCTTCCGGGGCCGGGCTGAGGGAGGCGGCCCTCCAGCCCCGCTGCGGCCGTTGTTTGGAGCCTTCCCTTTCACGCAGCAGATGTGCCAGTACATCTGTGTCTTCAGACTTTCCGGCCCTTCCGGGAGACAGAGAGAGAGGGGGACACAGCAAAAAGGAAGTCGTTAACCCTGAAAGTGCTTGGGGCCCTGGAGCTCCCCGGTCTGAGCCTCCTCCTGCCGCTGCCCGGGGACCCCATCGCCAAAGGGCTTCCGAGAAGGGGGTGACTTTGCTGGGACCACCTGGCCCAGCCGGGTGTCCTGTCTGACCGGCTGGAGGCCCGCCCCTGCCCCAGGGCACCAGCCTCCAGGAGGTGCAAGGCTCACATTGCAGGGTCAGGTCCTGCCTGGAAATCTTCAGGCTCCTGGAGCAAGGTCCTCCAGGGCCAAGGGGTGGGGCTGGCCAGGGCCCGCCCGCTCCACCCCCAGGGGCAGGGGAGGGGCTGGGCGGGGTTCTCCATGAAGGGCCGAGGAGAAGAGGCCTCCAAGGGCTTGGGGAGGGCGGTCCCGGCAGGAAGTGCTCCCAGCCCCACCCTCTGCGCCCCTGGAGGTGGAGGGGAGCGCGGCCGGCCACCAGCCCTTCTGTGGAGCAGCCCCCACGGGGCCCACGGGCTCGGGGGCCTACGCAGCGATCACGGTGCCTCGATCCCGCGCACCGCAGGGAGAAGTAATTAAATGTAATAGATGCTGAGGTTTTCGAAATTACATTATTTAGGAGCTCCGGCTTACACACATACACATGCATGCTAAGCTGGGGATAATTAATAGATTTATTTAAATCAGCCTCTGCCATCTGTATTCACCCGGGGAGAGACGCTTCCCAGGCAGGCCCCTGTTGGAACACCTTTGCTTTGTGAAGGGAAGCTGGGGATCCTAGAGGGGCTGATGGCGGCAGGGGACGCGGGGACTGCCGGCGCCTGGACTCCCAGCGGGTGTGGCAGGCCGCGACCCCGGACGAGGCCAGGCTGTCCCCGCAGACAGCAGGACAGGGTGCGGCGGACGGGATGTGGGGTCCCCCGGAGGCTGCTCCCGGGACCGACCTGTCGGGGGGCACATCGGGGGGCACCTCGGGAGCGCCTGTCCCTCTTCTTCCCGCGGCCCTGGCTGGGCTCTTCGCCTGCTGGGCCTGCTGCCGTGTGCGCCCGCCGGGGCCTCTTCCCAGGATCTGACCCGAGACCTTCCAGGAGGCGGGTTCTCAGCCTCCGTCTTCCACAGTCGGCCCACCTGCTTTGTGCCAGAGAGGGGTGTCCCTGTTGCTGGGGGCTGTCCGGAGGGGCAGCACGCACCCTGCTCCCTGTGGCCCAGACCCCAGGCACCTGGGCGTCCCCGGGGCCCACGGTGCCGACCAGGGCCTTCTCCGGACCACGTGGCTGGAGAGGAGGGAAGCCTCGGGACGTGCTCCCAGAGGACCTGCCTGGCCCCCGGGGGACGTGCCGGGGTCAGGATCCTGGCCGCAGTTAGGGGGTCTCGGCTGTGAAGTCGACGGCCGTGTCTGTTGATGGAGGCTGAGAGCCCCTCTGGAGGAATCGGCGGGGCCCAGACTCCAGTTCTCATTTAAGATTTCAGCAAATGACCCAAACCTCATCCACTCCCCCTGGTTGCCGCGGGGGAGACGCGCGTGTCTGCGAGCGCAGGGTTGGCCAGGGGCGGCCATCGCTGTGCAGTCACCACCCTGAGGTCCGCGGAGGCCCCAAGGAACCCCCCCCCCAAGACTTTACCTCCGGGTCTTGCACCTGCTGGGGTCAGAGAGGGCCCACGGCCTCCTGACCGTCTCCCTGCCGAGCGCTTTCCACCCGGCCCAGCCTGGCCCTGCCTGGGCCGCCCCGAGCCCTGTCTCTCCCGCACGTCCGCCTCACCGAGGAGAAGGCCTGGACGCACATCTTACTGCTGGGTCCTCGCCATGACCTTGCAGAGTGGCCATTCTTCCCAGCGGGTACTCCGGGGCTGCTCTAAGCATGGCCAGCGCCTTCCAGGAGCAGGTCCTGGGGATTGAGGGGCTTCTCCGAGAGAGGCCACGGGGACCAGCCTGGGCCATGGGGATCAGCAAACAGGCACAGTGAGGGGGTCCCAAGGGGCTCAGAGGGAGCAACCTCCTGCATCGAAGCCCCCTGGGGGCCCTTGCTAGAGTTTCCCCCCTAGGTTCTGCCCACACCTGAGTCCTGGCGCTCACCCCCCTTGGGACCACTGCCTGCGTTTGGGGGAACCGGTGGGGGAGATGCGTCTGCCCTCAGCGTCAGGGGCTCATTGATGGAGGGATGAGGGATGTGGGTTGGAGGGATGAGGGATGTGGGATGTGGGATGTGGATATGGGATGGAGGGTTGAGGGAAGAGGGATGCAAGGATGAGGGATGGAGGGATGAGGGATGGAGAGATGGATGAGGAATGAGGGATGGAGAGATGGAGGGATGAGGGATGGAGAGATGGAGGGATGAGGGATGGAGAGATGGAGGGATGAGGGATGGAGAGATGGAGGGATGAGGGATGGAGAGATGGAGGGGTGAAGGATATGGGGTGTGGATGAGGGAGTGCAGTGTGCACGTCCACCCCCGGACCCCCCAGTCCTCCCACACTGAGGACCAGCACCCGCTCCCGGGGCCAGCCCGGCGTCAGGACCCCCGCGTGGGTAGGGAGCGGGCTGTGCCGTTGGTGCTCATTCTGGGCCAGGCCCCCACTGGCCCGATGTGGTCGTTACTGCGAGCTCGCTCGCCGCGGCTGCGTTACAATGAGAGCTTGGGTTCAATCTGCCGGGTGCCGGCAAATCGCCCTCCCCTTCTCCGCGGCACACGCTCATTTGCCGCTCGCCCTGGGTGCTCCTTAAGTCTCGCGTTTTACAGGCGGACAAATTAAATGTGGGGTGAACGTGCCCCTTTCTGGAGCGGACAGCGTGTGTGGGGAGCGCCGTCCCACCGCTGCGTGTCTGCAGCCCGTGGCCCTCTGCGTCCCCCAGCTGCAGGTGACCGCCAGGGACGCGTCTTCCCAGCCAGTAAGGAACTTACCGAACGGACTCGGGCCCGGCCGCGTCCCCGCCGCGCTCTGTCCCAAACGGGTGCTTTGCGGGCGGCCGTGAGGAGCGGCGCGGGGGCAGGGAGGAGTCCCTCTTTGTTCCTGCGTCTGTTTCTTCCCGGGCACCCGGGAGGCGTGTCGTGGGCGTCCCCGCGCGGCCACCAGAGGGGTGAACGTGGAGAGCAGTGCAGGGACGACAGGAGAGCCAGGCCCCGGCGGGTGCGTGGGGCCGGTGGCGGGAAGGGAGGCGCAGGGCGTGCCGTGCGAGGGCCGAGCGTCCGTGGGGTCCAGGAGGACACACGGGTCGATGTGGGCCCGACGGGGGGCCCCTGAGGGTCACCTCTGGGTTCACCTGGCCCGCGGGCTCCCGCTCGCGTCATGGGGACAGGTGCGCGGGGGACGTGAACCGCCGTGGACGCCGTGGCTGGCGCCCTATGGTTGCCCGTGGGTACGGAGAAACCTCACCCCCGAGGTATGTGTGGGTGGGGCCCCGGGAGCAGTCGGGCAGGACGCGGGCCCCCGGGTGGGGTCTGTGCCCGTCTGAGAACACAGGACAGTGGTGATCTCCATCTCTGAAGGCCGCGTCCACACCTGGGAGGCAGCGGGCACAGCAGCTGGGTCCACTGACGCCGGGATCCCGGCCTTCCAGCCTCCGGAACTCTGGGAAACTAAGCGTGTTGCTGGGGCCCCCCAGGCTGCGGTGTGTGGTCCCGCGGCCGGCGCACATGGGGGCAGTGGGCCCTCGCCTCCCCGCAGCCCTGCATCCTCGGTGTGGCCGGGGGCTGCGCAGGTCACGGGCCGCCGCCGGGGGCCTCACGAGCGGCCATCCTGAAGCAGGGGCCCCGCTGGGGACGGTCCAGCCCACTCGCGCCCCTGTGGCCCTGCCCCAGCCAACCCCCACGGGCCATGACCTTTCCCGAGCCTTGCTGTCCCTGCCTCCCCCCTTGGCAGCGAGACGGAAGCCTGGCCCGGGCTGCGGCGTGGCACACGCGTGGCGGCAGTGACAGACACAGCCTCGCCCTCCCGTGTCGTCCAGAGGGCCATCTGGGTGACCTGGGCTGGCCGCGGGGAGCCTCGTGGGGTCACGTGGCTCGCAGCGCCTCTGAGTCCCGGGCTTCCGCAGGGGTGCTCGGGGGGGCTCGGGGCCGGGCCTGGCACGCGTCTGCTTCCCGTCTCAAGGGCAGAGACACAGAGCCTGGGGTGCGTCGGGCCCGCGGGGAGCAGAGCCTCTGCCGCCGCGGCCGCGAGAGTTTCCGACCGTGGGCGCGGTGCAGGGTGTCGCAAGCCCGCGGCTGCCCCCTGGGGCGGCGCGGGGGCCGCGGGGCTCGGCCGCCAGTGGGCAGCGGCAGGATGTCCAGCCGTGTCAGCGGAGGAAACTGCCCGCGGACTCTGGGGGCGCTCACGGGTCCTGCAGACCCTCGCAGGGGCCCTGACAGCACAGAGAACGTGCGGCCTCCCCCCTCCTAGTCACCCCTGCCGAGACCTCCCTTGTCTCCAGTGCCCAGATGGTGGACGTTTGTTCTTATCGAGGGGACGCAGCTAAGACCTGCATCCCTGGTAGAAAGTTCCAGATGCCAGCAGGTGGTCCTACACCCCGCACACAGGCAGGGACCCCCACATGTTTCTTAGGATCAAAGAGCTGTTTTCTCACATTCTGACACGGGCTTCGGCCTCAAGTCGAGGGAAGTGTTCTTAGTTCCCGGTGTCCCTGCTCAGGGTCGGGCCCTGGGCCTCCAACACTCTGGAGAGGGTGGCCGGCGACCAGAGCCATTCCCGACCTGCTGCCGCAGGGCCCGGGCGGGGAGCTGTGGGTGGGCTTCGGGGATCAGCCTCGGGGCTCCGGGTCTCGGCTTCTTGTCGTGGGGATCGGGGCCGTGCTGTGTCCCCAGCCAGCAAGTGTGAGATGTCAGCTGTCACTTCCGGAGCCGTCACTGATGCCCCGGAGCCCTGCCCTCCGGCCCCTTCCTAGAAAGTCGGGGGTGGGGCCCACGGAGGCCCCTGAGCAGCAGCGGGTGGCCTGTGACTTGAAGGCGCCAGCCGCGCCCAGCGGAAAGCCATGTGTCCCCTGCCCAGGGCCGGAGCCTCATCTGGGGGTGGGGGGATGGCCTGGACCCCAGCCCCAGGACCCTGAGGGCCAAGTCATGGCCTCGAAGGCCTGCGTGAGTCCGGTTAGCTAGCGGAGCCGGCGGGGCCGAGAGATCGAGGGCAGAGGGCCCAACAGAGATGCCCGGTGGCTTCCCGACTGTGCCCTTGCCCCGAGCACCTTGTCCTGGCTCGCCCCCCCCCCCCCAGGAGCACGTCCCACTCTGCACCCCGGTGCTCTGTCCTTCCTGCCCTCGACCAGGCCGTGGGGGGAGCCCAGGACGAGCCCCCCCAAGCTGCTCTCGCCCAGGGAGGCGGCTTAGTCCGGCGTCCCCAGAGGGCCCGAGACCAGGACGTGTGGGCACACGGGGCACCGAGGAGACTCAAGGGAACTGCTGGGAGGCCGGAGGGTGGTGGCCGCCAAGTCACCGTGCGGGGCACTGCCCTCCCCCACCCAGGGACAAATGAAGGCCACTCAGAGGAGAAGGGGGACGGCCGCCCGGGGAGGACGGAGGCAGGGCTCAGCGCCCGCCGTGCTGCCACAGGGTGATTCCGGGCGGCTGAGCTGTGCAGGGGGCTTTCCCGCCCCCGGCAGGCCCGGGTTTGGCTCTCTCCTGGGTCCCGAGCTGGGGGTGGGGGCAACACTGGGGACGCTGCTGCCTCTGACCGAGCCCTGAGCCGTCGGGCTGCTGGGGGGCTGCTGGGCCGCTGGGCAGAGCTGAGGGGGTCCGAGGCCACGGCCACGGCCACGTGCAGCCAGACACCGCCCACTGTCCGTCTGTGCGGTCAGCTCCTCACCCTGGGGAGGCCCCAGCCACGGGCCGCGGTGAGGGGGGTGGGCACGCGTCGCCGAGCTTTGCGGGAGCAGGCTGCCGCCATGCAGGGCGTAGGCACCCCGGGACCCCCCGCCCCCCAGGGGCTGCAGGCCGTGCGGAGGCCGGGCCTCGGAAGTCACATCTGGAGGGAAAGTCATGGTCCGGGAGGGAGCGTCCTGGGGCGGGTTCGTGCCCCGGATAGCCGTCAGGAGCCGCAGCTCTGTGTCCCCTGCCCCCCGCCCCCGGCCGCAGCGAGTCCTCTGGGCGGCTCTGTAGAGGGGAAACTGAGTCTCGGAGAGCTTGGAGCTCGTGTTCCAGCTGCGAAGGGAGTTAGGGGCAGAGAGCGGAAACCCCGGGAAACAAAGTGTCTCCTCCACCTGCCATGCTGCCCCCCCAGTGGCCGCGCTGGGATGGACGACGGAGGTGGGGGGCCGGGGTGGGGGCCGGGCCTGGAGCAGGAGCACATCCTGCCGCTGGAGCCTCCCGGAGGCCACGGCACGGCCAGGGGCAGGTGGGAGAGGTCCCGAGCCCCTGCTGTCGTGGGCCCACGGGATGCGCAGCTGGGGCGCTCCTCGGACGCCGGCTGCTGGTGCAGGATTGGGGGCCCCGGCCTGCCGCGTATTTCTTTAATATCGCTTCACCATTTCCCGCGCTCCCGGCTCAACCCTACTGGCAGTACCCGCTTTCAGCAGAAGCTGGCATTTCCTCCCTGGGACGGAGGCCTCTCTGAGCCGTGTCATTTCCGGGCCTTCCCTTCTGGAAGCCCCCGGACCACGTTAGACCCCTGTCTTGCCGCCCCCAGCCCCGTGCTCAGCTCTCAGCAGCCCATGTTGGCCCCGCTCCCAGCAGGTGCCGGCCTGGTGGGGGGGTGCCAGGAGCGGCGGCGTCCCCCCCGGGGCGGGGGGCTCGGTGCAGTGGGGCCGCGTCCTGCCTCCTGGGGTCTCCGCGGGCCCCTGAGGCCCACGGGAGGCCCTGCGGGTGCACGACGGCTTCAGAGAATCGGGGCCACTGCTAGGCTCACGGGGACATGCTTCCCAAAGACCGAGCCCACTCGGAGCGAGTGGGGTGTCCTCCCCACTACAGTGCGAGCTCGTATGTGACCAGAGAGGAGCACGGCGTGGAGCACAGCGACAGCGGCGGGGGGGCGGCTCAGGGCCATCAGATGCTGCGGCCCTGGTCGTTGGGGCTGGTAGAGGAGCCCGGGGATGGGGCCTGGGCGGCCAGGCCGCGGTGGGGGGGGGGGCGTGGCTGCTCCTCCCTGATGTGTGAACCCCCCCGGGCTCGGCAGGTGCTCGGTGCAAAGCACTGAGACCCAGCCCCGCTGGCTCAGAGCCCCAGGCCAGGGCAGCCGTGGGGACATAGGGTCGGGATGTGGTCGTGCACGATGTGGCCAGCAGGCGGACTCCCGGCTGAGCCTGGCAGGACAGCGGGCTTGGGAACCGACAGAGCCGGGTAGGACTCGAGCCACCCACGTGTGCCCAGGGCAAGGAGGCGAGGCTGGTGAGGGCCGAGGGTCCGGCCCGGGGGGCTCTGAGTGCCAGGGGGAGGGGTGCAGGCCGAGCTGGTGGCCAACGAGAAGTTTGGCCTGGATGTTCTGGGGGTGCAGGAGGGGCCGCAGAGGGATGACAGGAACGGGGGAAAAGCTCTAGCCCAGTGGCGGGTGTGTGTGCTCATGGTGTGGCCGCGCCCTCGGGGCCCTCGGGGCCCGGCTGGGCTCTGCTGCCAGCCCCCCCTGAGCCTCCGTCGCCCCTCTGCCCTCCCTCAGCCAGTGGCCTTTCCCTTCCACGTTCTCTCGGGCTCTACCCCAACGCGTTCTGCTCAGGAGACGGGGCCAGGAGCTCCTTCACCCTGGGGTAAAGGACTGACGACCGCTCCGAGCGAGGTCTGCCCAGGAACTTGCCCTTTGTGAAGGTCCAGGTCCTGAGCTCAGAGATGCCATTTCGGGGTGATTCCAGGCGAGGGCTGGTGGGGGTGTCCCCAAAACAGTGTCCCCAGAGTTCCCCCTGGAGGGCGATGCTGCATCTTCTCTGCGCGCGCAGGGAGAGGAAAGATCATGCTGGCTGGGGGCCAAGGGTGCAGCGCCCGGTTAGCTCCAGGCCTTGCACTGAGCGTAAGTGAGGGACGGCGGAGGGGGGTCGCAGAGGGATTGAGAACAGGCCGGGGTTCCAGGGTGGCGCCCGGGGTGGGCCCTGAGGCCGGCCCTTCTCTCTGGTCCGCGCTGCCTCTGGCTGCCCACTGACCCCTCGGTGCCCGCCACCCTCTCCCGTCTTCACCGTGCTGCGGTGAGTGCCCCCTGCCTGGAGGGGGCCCCTCCGCCTGCCCCCCAGGGGCTCGTGGGCTCTCAGACAGCCGTGCCCTCAGCCGCTCACCGTCCTCTATGGAACAGGCCGGTGTGGGGAGGGCCCGGTGTGCTCAGCTCCGGGATGAGGTCGCAGCCCCCGGAGAAGCCGTGGTCCCGAGGGACGAGTGGGCCTGTGGCCGTGCTCCGTGGGGGCACGGACCTCTGCTTCAGAGGAGCGTGGGGAGGGTGGCCGCCGCGATCGTGGTACCTGCCGGGCTGGCCCAGCCCCCAGGCCTGCGGGCGGGTCGGCGTGAGGCCCGGCACCCCTCCCTCCCCGGGGTGCACTCCGCCCGGCCGGGTACACTCCTGCCTGTCCACGGGGCCCGGGAGGCAGCCTTCCAACTGGGTGTCTAATGCAAGATTTCAGCCCCGGTTCTTCAGAAATAGCGGATTTAGAGTGAGTTTCTTCTCCTTTCAACGCTCAAAATAATAACAACAAATACTGGCTTCCTGAAGTCCAGCCCAGCTGGGAAGACTTTCCAGATGGGGAAACAGAATTTAAAATCAAGAAGCTGGGCCCCCTCCCCTCCCCCACGAAGCCCACGTTGCGCCGCCAGCCTGGGCGCAGGGCCTGGTGCACACTCCGCCACGCGTGTGCAAGTGAAGCAGGGGCTGCGCGAGGGCCCATTTCACTGACGGTGACAAACATGCCCCAGGAACTCGAGGCTTGAAGCACGCGCACGGCCCCCGGGGACACGTGTCTTCCCTTTGGAAGCGGCTGCAGTGTGGATTTCCAGAGGGAGTGCACACCTGCACGCATGCGGCACACACACACGTGCTCACACATGCACACGCCTGCAGGCACGCACGCACACACAGACACATATATGCACGCACACGAACGTGCTCACAGCATGTGCCCACAAACATGATATAGACTTGGGCACACGCGCGTGGAAGCACACACGCACGTCGGCACACAAGTGGAGGAGCCCACACCGCCCATTATGACAGCTTCTGTGTTTCTCTGGTGCCTCCTGTGCACCTGTCCTCCCTTTTTCCCGACGACAGGGTCACACGTGTCACATGTCCCCCTCTGTCCCCAGTGACATGTGTGCCGTCCGCCGTACAGGTCACGTGCTCCTGCTGCCTGTGTTCAGCTTGGTGCTCGAGGGTGACATCGCACGTGCGTGGCGTGTGTGTGCCGTGTCAATGGCGTGGGTGCCACGGGGGCGCCGTTACGTGCGTCACACATGCCTCTGTCATGTGCACTTCGTGTCCGTCCCCTGCGTGTGGCAACTGCGCCCGTCACACATGCCCCGTGACTATCACAGGTGCCACTGCCGTGCGTGTCGCACACGCCTTCCCACCGCCGGTCTCCACACTCCACCCCGTGTGTGGACAGCTGTGCACACGTGTCCCTGGAGCAGCTCCGCGCGTGCTCCCCGCGCCCACAAGCTGGACGAGCACGCTGGGTGCAGGCACCAAGCGACGGTGACCGGGGGCTCCCATGGTACCTGCCAGGCGCCTCTCGCCGGGTTCGCTGGGCGTGCGGGAGCCGGCCACGGGGTCCTGTGTGGGGTTCCTCCCTGGGGTTCCCTCCAGGTGCTCACGGGCCACTCTGGGCCCGCGTGTCCTTTCCGTGCACGCAGACCTTCACTCGCAGCCCCAGACTCTCGGCGCGAGCTGTCTGCCCCGCCTCCCCCCGCCAGATGGCGCAGACTTGCCTCGTTGCAAACCACACACCCGTCCGCGCTCCGCGCCCGACAGCAGGGCCCCCCGCCCCCCACACCCAGGCCTCCCGCAGATCTTGCTGGAACTGGCCGTAAGTCATGGCCCCGGTCTGCCCGCCCCGCCACCTCCCGCTGCCCTGGGTCGCGGATGGCCCGCACGACCTCCCTGCTTCCCCAGTGGCGCTCCCGAGCTCTGCTCTCCGGGGACACGCGCGGCGGCTCCGTTCGCAGCCAGGGGTCCAGGTCTCGCCTGCGGCCGTCAGCTGGGGGCCGCGGCCGCTGTCCCGAGGGTCTCGTCGCTGTGAGCCTGGTGGTGGCCCGGCCGATGCGGCGGAGCCCGGCGTTCCTGGACAGTGGCCCGTCCTCCCTGCCTTGTCCCATCCTGGCTACCCCCCCCCATTCTCTACCGCACCCTCCCGAGTGCGCTCTGCCCGGACACAGGTGGCCATGCGATTGGGACGTCACCGTGGGGTCTGGGAGGTTTTCTCTTTTGAGGCCTCTGGGACGCCTCGTCTGCCCCTGGGTGGAGGCTCCCGAGGACCCTGGGAGTGTGGTTGGAATCAAGGCCTCAAGGTGGCCCTGGGGCGCAGGATGCCCGGCTCGGCACACAGGCCTCGTTCTTCTGTCCCGGCCGGTGTGCTTCCGTGGGAAGTCTGCTCTGGTTTCCCACGGCCCGGTCCTGCCTGTTCTTGTCGGCGTGGGGGCTGGCTGTCCCCGAGGGACACAAATGCACGCCCACCCACGCGGGAGCCGTGGCGGTGGCTTCCGCCAGTGTCCAAAGCCCTGCTCTGGTCCGGAGATGGGGAGCACACGACCCAGGGGGCTTGCCGCTCCCCTCCAGGGGTTCCCGAGGACACTGCCCTTCTGTCCCCTCCCTGTCCCGGACCCATTCTACCCTCTACCTTGCTCTGGGCCTTCCAGGGGCGTCGGTGGGCCCTCAAGGCTGTGCTGGGTTTGCCCCGATGCCCTGACCCCCAGTCACCTTCTCCATATGGCTTCTTGTGCCGTTCCTTCCGGGCCGGCGTGCTGGCCTGAATACAGCTCCTGTCCTCAAATCGCGGGCTCCCATCGTCTACTCTGTAAGCCTGCCTGCTGGCTCCCCACCTCCTGCATTTGCCCCTGTCCCCTCCCTCCCAGGATGCCACCTTGCCTCTCCTCCACTTAGATGACTTCTCTCCATTACCCAAGGCCCAAGTCCCGCCCGTCTACTCTCGCCCTTGGGTATCAGAAAGTGTGTGTGCGTTCACACCATTTTAACAAGTGCCAGCAGATGCATACGGGCACACCGACCCCCAGACGTGTGTGCCCTTGTCCGGTTCGCTTGGGCTTGTGCAAACTGTTACATCACGTGGATAGAACACACTTCCTGTTATCTTTGGGATATTGGGTTTTCTAAATCACAGAATGTGGCAGGACCTGCGAGTTAAAAAAATTCAAGTTAACAAATGAAGGTTCAAAATGGAAAACAAGATTCTACCTCCCTGACCTTTTCCCCAGGAACGCAACTGTTAGTAGTGTACTCATTCCCCATTCCAGCCCTTCTGCTGTAATTTGTACATACTTCTTTTAAGCTGACCTTCTGATTCTAGGTACATACTGACACGTTGGGACTTGGGACTGCTGACAGGTACCTCCCCCTCCCCCCCATTCTGAGCAGGGAAGGAGGCACAAAGCCCACTCTCCACTTTAACTTTCCCCCTAACTTTTTCCACATAATTAAAAAGAAACGAGACTTAAGAATTTCTGTTTATCTTTCTACTATACATAACTTTCTGAACTTTATCTACGTCTAGGTTTTAAAACTGGAAATGAAAATATGGCACTTACAGTACTGCTCCCCAAATTTTATGCAGAGACCAGATTTGTGGCTAGCTCTGTGGAGAAAGAGTTTATTGTGAAGGTTTTTACCCGTGGAAGGAGGTTCTTCCAAGAGTGAGGGCTGAGTGTATCTTTATGCATATTCTTTGCAGTTTATTGTACTTCTGGAGTCAGAGAGTCTACCTTTCCTGCATCCTGTATTCCCACAGCCTGTTTCTGGATTCTTTTGGCTCCTGGACTGTCATCATGGGCCAGCTTTTTGTTTGGGGTCTGACCCTGGAAAGCTGAACCTCCAAATGCCCTTGGGTGGTTTGCTGTGTGGACAGTTGAGCTGGGTATAAAAATTCCAGATGCCAGATCTTTTCCCACCTGAACTTAAAGACCCTGCTCCCATAGCTCCCAGAAGCCAGTGTTGCTAACGAAAAGTCACTGTTTGTTGTCAGTGTTCTTTTCATTCTGCCCAATTTTGAGGGTTTCTTGCATTTCTTGGGTCTGGGCCTGCCCGTCGGATCTGTCCAGAATTTCGGGGCCCCTGCGAGTGAAGATGTGTGTTCATTTATTTGACTATTTCTCCTCTCTGTTGCCTTTATTCTTCTCCTTTAGAATTTCTAGTGAGAGGGCGCCTGGGTGGCTCAGTGGGTTAAAGCCTCTGCCTTCGGCTCAGGTCATGATCTCAGGGTCCTGGGATCGAGCCCCACATCGGCCTCTCTGCTCAGCAGGGAGCCTGCTTCCCTCTCTCCCTCTGCCTGCCTCTCTGCCTGCCTGTGATCTCTCTCTCTGTGTCAAATAAATAAATAAAATCTTAAAAAAAAAAAAAAGAATTTCTAGTGATGGAAAGGATGGCACCCAGGATATACCCCACGTGTGTTGACTTTCACCTGCCTTCTCATGGCTCTTTCCCCTTGAGCGCTATCCTGGGACACACCTTCGTGCTTTCTGCACCCTGGTTTTCAGCAGTGCCCCACAGCTTAAAGTTGGTTAGCACATATTCATTTCCAGGCTTCCTTCTTGCTGTTTCCTTATCTTCACAGTAGCCTGAGTGACACTACTTAGAATGATTATTGTGATTTCACTTTTCTCTGAATCATTCCTGATCTCCGCCACCTCATTGTCAGGGGTAGAGTATCAGCGTCCTGAGCCTTCCTTTCTACTCATGCCCCTGCCTTTCTGCAGCTACCTGCTGGTCCCCTCTGCCCGCCAGGTCCTTGCTGTCTGGGAATAAAGGCTGAGGTGTGTGCGGTGATTGGTCACCTCTGTCTGGCGGAGCCCGGCGGGCTTCTTGCTCGACTGGGAGATTCTGGGTGGAGGGTGTTTCCTAGTCCTGTTTGTGCAATCTGGGGAAGCCACGGAGACCCTTCTCGGAATAACATAAAAATACATAAGAATACCAAAAAAACCAATTATATCGACACGAGTTTTATCAAATGTCGGAAAGTGGATGTTGATATAGTCATATGTTTGCTTTATTAAAATGTTACGTAAAAACATCTGGCAGTGGGACAACCATAATTTCAAGTTAGGGTGAACATAAACACTATTTTGCAATATTGTTATGCAATTTATAACATTATGCGACATTTCAAGAGCTGTAATGCGATACGAAGAACCCTATGATTTCTGTTAGGGGCAGAATGACAGTTTCACCTAAACTGTCGTGTTTCCTGCCTACATGCCCAACGGAAGGTGATGCCAGTTGTAAGTTAGACACACAGCCAACAAAATGCACTTTCTCCATCCAGGGTCCTATGCCTCCAGCACTCTGGGGACCCTCCCCAGGTAGAGGCCACCTCTCTCTCCGGACAGCACTCCCCTCTCACGGGCCTGAGCTAAATTTGATACCAGCTGTGTGTGACGAGGGAGTGGGCAACAAACCAACCCCGGGCTTTGGAAATGCAGCCCTTCCCAGCAAGTGTCTCTTTGGAGAGCACGTGCCCTATCCCTTGGATGCACTACTTCCTCCTTTGTCAGCACGGGGGCTGGTCGAGGAGGACCTGGGCACCCTTCCGACGGCTCCAACTGCAGCCCCCTTCCTGCAGCCACTGGTTCCAGAATTTCTCACCCTTTCTGGCCTACGATTGTCCTCGTCCTTGACTCGCAACACCAGTACATTTTTATCATTTCTGAAAATGTCCTTCTGGTCAGAACTGGGTGTCTCCTTCCGAGGTCTGCATGGGTGCTCACACCGCCCTTCTGAACAGACTTCCCGGGGCACCGCGGGCCTCCGTGATGTGTGCTGTTAACCGACCCTGATGGGTGCTGGCCACAGGGTCCCCCAATTTCCCCTTTGCCTCCTCTAAGGGTACAGCCAATACCATGTCCATTCACTGGTGGACGTTCTTGGTGCCCAGAGGAAGAGGGTGCTCTGAGGGTCCCCACGGTTGGCCACACAGGTCCTTTTGTTCTACCCACTGAACATAAATGGCCACGTGCTTCTTTATGAACTTTCTTTTCTTTAATTCTCTTTACAGAACGATCCTCCAAATGGTTAGTTTTTAAAGTTCCCCTGGTGAATTTAAAATATTTTTCAGTTTCCAAAATTTCAAATAATACGCCCCTGATCGGGAACACCGGGGATGTGAGCGGTGGGCTCTGCTTCCCGGCGGAGGTCCCTTTGGGGTCTCGCTTGTGCGTATGAAATAAGCACCCCGGTGACCCTCACGCCTTCTGGAGTGGATGGCTCTGATCCACGTGAGGGATGAAGGCAATGACCTTGGCGGAGGTCAGACTGTGCACACTAGGCAGGGAGGCTCCCCACGGGATTGCTACAGGTAGGGCATCACGGGACGGTGTCTCGGGGGTGAAGGCAGAGGTACCGGATAGGAGATGGGGCTCAGAGACAGGGCTGGAGAACAACAACCCTCTCTGAGGTCCCGAGTCCCTGGCTGGGATGGGACCAGAGCCACTTCTCCCCAGGGGAGGGTTTGGACTGGCGTTCTTTCTCCCACGGCTTCCGGGGAGGGCAGGGGGGCCTTGAGGAGTGACGCCCCGCAAGTGTGGGATTGACTGGCAGGTGGCCTCTCTGATGGGGGGGACACACTGGCCTCGTGGGAGGCAGACAGGAAAAAGTCAGGCGCTCGTCCTGGCCTGCTCTTTATTGTTGGGGCGGCGCCCCTGCCCATCAGCGTCCACGCGTCCATGCACTCCAGGTTCCCCGCGAGTACGATCCGGCTACACTGAGCTGACCTCCAGGAGCCCTTTCCAGGTCTGGCCTTTCCCTTCCCAGCACACAGATGTCTGGGCAGGAAGCAAACAGCCTTCACGTGAGCCCTGCCCTATGTCTCCAGGCCTGCCTTATACTCACAAGGACCCTCTGCCCCTGGGGGGTCCTTGCCCCCCCCCCCACCTCCAACAGGGCACCAGATGCACATTCAAAGCTCTTTGCTGGTCATTTCAGGCAAAACTGCCTGCAGGCCTACCCCACTGGCCTCCTAGAGCCCCTCTGAGCAGGACACGATGCTCCTGGTCCAGGGCACTGGGGACGGGAGGAAAATTGGCCAGAAAGAAATATCAGCCCTGCGTAGAGGCGGGACAGAGGCGGGAGGAAGGTGCCCGCTGTTTCATCCAGAGCGGTCCCCAGGCATTTACTGTGCGCCCACGCGCTCGGGCGCCTTGCCGAGGGCCCAGAGGCCGCAGGCATGGTGTGTGTGTGCGTGTGTGTGTGTGTCTCTGGGCAGAGGTGCCGTTTCTCAGAACCCGCCCTGGGTCAGCCCTGGGCGGCCGTGAGGCCCGGGTCCTCCCCACCCCTCCGCGGGTCTCCGGGCGCGAGGGGGCTGGGCGCGCTGGAGGCCGCCCGCCCCACTCCAGCACCCGCCGCGGAGGCTCTGCAGTGAGGCCCCTGCGCACCTAGGTGGAGCCCGACCCGCGGTTTGGGGCTGGACAGGCCCCGCCTGACCCGCCGGCGCGCCAGGCGGGGGCGCTGCAGGGCGGCGGGGGGTCCCCCGGGTCCCCTGCGCGGCCCAGTGCGCATCGGCGGCTCCGCGGGCCGGGCGGAGCGCAGACGGCGGCAGGCGCGGGCCGGAGTCCGAGCGCCGCGCGGGCCGCCTCCCCAGAAGGGGCCGAGCCGAGCGAGCGAGCGAGCGAGCGAGCGGGCGGGCGCGCGCCGCCGGGCCGGAGCAGCGGCTTCCCGCGGGCGGCGAGGCGCGCAGCGTCGCCGGCCCCACCTGTCGGCGCGGCCGCCGCCGCCTCCGGCCCCAGCGCCGGCCCCGCCGCCGGCCCCGCTCCCGGACCCGACCCCGGACCCGGCAGCGCCGAGCAGCGCGGGCGGCCCGCGGGCGCGCCGGCCCGGGCCTCGTCCGACCGCAGCGGCGGAGGCGCGGGCTCCGGGGAGCGCGGAGGCCGGCCCCGTCCGGGGGCGACTGGCCCGCCAGCCCCGGGCCGCGCAAGTTGGATCTCGGCGGGCTCGGCCGGGCCCCGGCGGCGGCGATGGTGCGGCAGCCCCGCGCCCTGCGCGCAGCCCCGGCCCCGAGCCCGGCTCTCCGCGGCGGCGGCGCGGCCCCCTGAGCCCCGGCCGGAGCGAGCGCGGCGCGGCGGCGGCGGCGGCGGCGGAGGAGGAGGAAGAGGAGGAGGAGGAGGAGGAGGAGGAGGGGAGGAAGGCGACGCCGAGCAGAGGCGGAGGGCCCGGGGCGCGCAGGACCCCCCCGCGCCGCCGGCCGTTGCGCAATCCGCGGCCCGCCGTCCGGGCCCTGCGGGCGGCGCGGCTCCGGGGGCGGCGGCGGGGCTGATTCATGGGGCCGCGGCGGCCGCCCCCCCGCGCCCGGGCCCCCGGCGCCCCGCAGCCCGCGATGGTGGCCGAGTGGCCGGAGCAGCGGCCGCCGCGGCCGGAGACTTTCTGCTAACCTCCCCGCCCCGCCGCCCCTCCCCGGCGCCCCCCGCCCCTCCCCTCCCCCTGCCCGAAAGACGCGCATCGCCGCCCGGAGTGGCGCCTCCAGTCGCGGCGGCCGCGGCGGTGGCGGCGGATGGGGGGCGCGAGCGGGCGGCCGCGGCGGCTGCACCCGGCGGGGCGCTGATGCGGCGCCTGGACCTTTGCTGCGCGACTTCGGGGGCGTCGGCCGAGTGGGCACTCCGCGATGCAGCTCCTGAAGGCGCTCTGGGCACTCGCAGGGGCTGCGCTCTGCTGCTTCCTCGTTCTGGTGATCCACGCGCAGTTCCTCAAAGAAGGTAATTGTCCCCGGCGGCGCGGGCCGCTTCCCGGGCGCTGTCCCCGCGGCACGTTCCTCCGCCGCCCGCGCCGCGCTCCGCCGGGCTCGCTGAGCGCCACTGCGGGCGGGAGCCAGGCGCGGACCTTCCAGCGCTCGGCCCTTCGCGGCTCGCCCGCGGCCCGGGGTGGGCACGGGGCCTCGGTGCCCTCCCGCGGCCGGGGCCCCAGCTCTGGCCGAGGCTGCCATGCCGGTCCCCTGCCCCACACGGCTGCGTTGGCAGCGGCACTCGCCGCTCTCCGCGGGCTCTCGGTAGATGGCACCCGTGCTCCATGCTGGCAGCCCGCGGGCGCGGGGCCGGGGGACCGGGGAGAGCCAGGGCGAGAGGCCTGAGTGCAGCACACTGCTCCCCAAGCTGCCTTCCTGGGCCAAACCGGGGACCTGCGGGCTGGGGGAGCCGGGACTCGCGGTCAGAGTGTGCGGCCCCTTGCCCTCCAGGAGCATGCTGGAGAGCACAGCTCCTGCATCGGGTTCCTGGGGCTGGGTTTAGGCGCGAGTTGGTGGTTGGACCCCTCCTGGCTGGAGGGTTCTTTGGGACGGGGGAACCTTTCAGCCCCGGCCCTGATGGGGTTGGGTGGGCACTCCTGGAAACTTACTGGCCCAGGAGCAGGCCGTCCTGGAGCTGGGTCCTGGGACAGCCCCGGCTCAATCCAGCCGGCCCGCAAGAATGGCAGACCCAGGCATGCCCGGCCCCCGGGCACACCCACTGCCCACGCCTGTCGGGTGCCCTTGCCCTCAGGCACCTTGCCACCAGTGCTGGCTGGTGCTCCCTGGCCAGCAGGGAACACCGAGCACAGGCGGGAGCCGGCGGGGCCGGGTAAACGCCAGCAGATCCTCATTAGCTCTGGGTTCCTACAAAGGAGGGATTTGCAACATTCAGCTGCTTCCCTGCCTAATTAGTGAGCTGCTGCTGGCTTCCCAGGGAAGCAGGTAGGTGTGGGAGGCCGGCCCCAGGCCCGGTGACCTCTGTTGGCCCGGTGTCCCTTTCCCCCCCTTGAATTGGGGTCCAGGCCCCGAAGGGAGAGGTGGCTGTCCCAGGGGTTGGCTGCAGGCCTGCCCTGCAGGCGCCCGCTGGGTCCCCCCTGAACTTGGAGGCCAGCTCCCCCCAGCACGGGCTCCCTGACCTGCTTCAGGAGCGGGTGCTTCAGCCTCGGGTTGGTCGGCGAGGGCTGGCGAGTCTCCGGAGGGCTCCCGTCGGCTGTGCCCTCTGCCGGGGGGTCCGAGGACGCGCCGGGGGTCCCTGGGCAGCTGGGCCTGGCTCAGGTGCTCCGTTCTTCGCCCTTCCCGCGCTCTGTCCTTGGGGGGCAGATTCCTTTTGGAAAGGGGACGCGTGTTAAAGTTTCACTGCGTCTCCCCAAGGTCGGAAGTGCCCGACTATAGGAAGGGGTGAAGGGCAGCATCCCTGATTTCAAGGGGGTGCGTTAATGAGGGACTAAAGCTGCAGTCGCGCTGATTCGGGAGGCTGGGGGCTCCCCTCCCACTCGCCTTGTGGGAGCGGACCGGTCCCGGTCCCTTGGGGACAGGGCCGTCCTCCTGAGGCCTCAGATCTTAAGCACACTTTCTTTTGGTCAAGAGGCAAGAGCCGCCGTCCTGGGTTTGAGGAGGCCGGGGGTGGGGCGGGTCGACGAGGTCGGACCCTCCGGCTCACGGAGGGGAGTATTTGCGTGGACGGCTTCTTGAGAGCCCTTCACCGGAGACCTCGGCGTCGACATTGAAGCGGACACATGGGTGCCGGGGCTCTAGAAGGCGGCGGAGGAGCGGGAGGGTCGGACGGGGGGGCGGGGGCAGGTGCGTCCTGGGGGGCCACCCTACCCTTCAGACCGACTGCGGGAGTCTCGGACTCTCGGAAGTCCGGTCAGCGCGTCTTGAAACAGTGGCCCCAGCTGTTCGGGGATGAGGAGGAGCCTCCCTGCCCTGTGACCCTTCTGGCCCCTTGGGGAGCCGCCCCTCCTCGCGCAGGAGACCAGCGCTGTTCCCAGCCCGCAAGCCGCAGGCAGCGGCCCGCGTTCCTCCAGAGCGCCCCGGCCGGTGGGAGGGGGCGGCGAGGCGGGCCGGCAGGCAGCGGGGGCTGGTCGTTCGCAGATGAGTGGGGAGAGTTGTTTAGATAGGCGTTTCCAGGGACCCGGTGTTTCAGGGACGAAGAAGGGGGGACTCGGGAGCCGTTTCTCCACGCTTTGCCTTCTGTGTGGAGATGCAGGTCCCCCTGTGGCTGGTCAGTCCCCTCTCCGGCCGGTCGGCCTCCCCGCATGTGGGAACTTGAATAGGGCTGTGACTGGAGAGGGAGGCGCGTTGTGGTTCCCTGACTACAGCCGTGGCTGGCCCAGCCTCTGTGGGAGCGGCCTGGTCCCGGTGCCCTGCCTGGCTCCGGCAGCCGGAGGGCCGAAGAGGGTGCCCCTGGCCGTGGCCGTGGCCTGTGCGGGATGCGGGGGCACCCTGGGCCTGGACGGCTCCTTCTCTGCTTGCTCCTCGGGTCACACCGACCCTCCCCTGCGACGCAGGAGGCCGTGTTTTGCTTCCAAATGCTGCGTGCAAATGCGTGTTGGAGGGTCTCGGACCCGGTCTGAAATACGGCCGCTTGCCTGGGGGGCAGAGCGCCTCGGTGGTGGCGAGCCGAGGCCCCGGCAGAGGGAGGCCTCGCCTTTAGCTCCTCACTTGTGTGTGGTCTCAGAACTCGGGGGTCAGGAGACGACTGGAGTCAGAGCCGCGGCTCCCACCTCCCTCTCGGGGAGACTTGCTGGGCTCTCTCCCGTCTTCCATTCACTCCGCAGATGACGGCCTTTGTGTCCAGGCTTTGTGCCACGGCGAGAGGGACAGAAGCGCTAAAGAGAAGCATCGAGGCGTGAACGCTGGCGCCCAGCCAGGCCAGGCCACTTGGGCGGCGGGCTTCGGGGGCTTTGGGACACGCTGGGGGCAGGAGCAGCCGGATCTGTTTCTGGTCCGTGGACGGGCGGCTGACATCCGCTTCCGTAAATCCTTCTGGTGGCAGGGACGCGTGTGTGAGACGGGTGAGCAAGGTGCCCACGGCGTCTCCTGCGGCTCGGGCCGAGCGCTCCCCGGGGGACAGGGATGTCGGGTCGGTGGCCCCAGTTCCCGCACGCCCTGGAGCTCTCGGCGACACTGAGTAAACACAACTCAACGTCCACACGCTGAGTGAGGCCGAGACGCTGAGAGGGAAGGGTAAGGGCACACCCGAGGCTGGGAAGGGGCGGGCTTGACCCCGTCGGCTCCCCCTCACCGGCCTCCCGCTAAGGGACGCGGCTCCGTGCGCGGGTCGCCGGTGGCGGCCGTGATCACAGGATAAGCCGCCAACACCGGGCATCCCGGTGTCTGTGACAGCCGTCAGCTAATTTTAAACAACACACAGAGCATTTAGGACGAACAATCGCCTTTCTGAACCTAGGGATCCATCAGAAATACTTGTTGAATCGAAAGCAGCCCTCCCCGTCCCAGCCCAGTGCGCGTCCCCGAGGCCCGCGCGGCCTTGGCGAGGGCTTGGCGGGGCGTCTGCGCGGCTTCCAGCACAGGTGCGCGTAGAGGGGGTCGCGGCCCGGGGCGACTGCGACTTCTCCCCACGCACCAGCCAGCAGACTCCCGGGGGCCAGCGAGTGCGCGTGGGTGCCGAACAGGTGGGACCGAAAGGCGTTAGAGATAATCCGCTTCTTTATCATTTCTATCATTTCTTGGGTGACAAAGAGCCTAGATAAGACCCCCCCTTGCCTTAACGGGAATCTCGGGGCCGGGCGTTGGACAGCGGGAGGTCACAACACCACAACACAGAAGGACCGGGGATGGAGGTTTCCGACGGGACGTGGGGCACACAGCACAGCTCGGGTGGCGGCCGCCGCACGCGGAGCCCCCTGGGCCCCACCGCGGTCACACTGGGAGTGGCCGAGCGCGGGCTGACTTCCCCCGGCGGCCCCCTGCTCACTCCGTCTGGAGCGTGGCCTGGGAGAGCCGAGCGGCTCGCGTGCTACCTCCCTGCGGGGTCCCCACGTCAGAGTGCGTGCCCGTCCCTGGGGGCCGCGGGAGTGCAGGGGGCAGGTCGGGGCAACCACGTCCCCTCCTTGGTGGTTGTGTTTGTGACCAGTAACACGCGGTTGGGTCGTTGGAACATTCCCCTGTGTGTCTCGGGGCTGCGTGACGTCCGGAATCTGCCACGGTCGCCGTGAACCTGGTTCGCGGTCCAGCCGTGTGCGCCGTGAGGGGCCCAGGACCGGGGCCCAGGGAAGCCGCCCCGTCCTTCTGCGCGGAGAGCTAACCAGTATCCCAACGGACGTGAGCTGTGTGACGTGAGTCGTGGTGCCCGCGCGTCTGCCCCTGGCGTGGCCGCCCTTCTCTCGCGTGTTTTAGTGGACGGATCTGGGCACGTCTTGCGTGAACGTTGGTGGCCCTGTGGCGGCCCTGACCGGCCAGCCCTCCTGGGAGTTCTTCCTCCTACGGACTCGCGGTCCGTCCCTGGACACAGCCTCTCTGGAGGTGGGACCGCACAGCCTCACCCCTGCTCGTGCATACGCTCTGTCTCGCGCACGCACACACACGTGCGCACATTCACACACACACACGTGCACACGCCCCGCGGGCCAGCAGCCTCAGCCTGACGAGGGGCGGTGGAAGGGAACGTCTCCGCCGCCCTGTCCCTGTCCTCGACACGATGCGTGGCTGAGCTTCCAGAAGGTTCCGCACCTCGCGTGGCCGCGTTCCACCCTGTGGAGGAGGTGTTTTCACAGAGGGGCCCGGCTCGGTCAGAGGGAAGCGGGACGGGCACCGGCGCGAGTGCTCTCGGCCCCTTTTCTCCGCGTGGACCCCGAGGCAGCTCGGCCTCCCGGGAGGGGTCCGGCCCCACGCCACGTCCACGCACTCGCCCCTCAGCAGCTGGCCGCCGTCGTGCGCACTGCACGCCTGAGCCCTGCTTCACTCACGCCTGTGCACGTGGCCTTCGGAGTTAGGGACCCGATGGCAGGGTGGTCGCCGGACGGCAGGGATCCTCTGTCCCCTCCTGGGCAGGAGAAGCTGAAGCTTGGGGCAGCCGTGCGGGGTCCCTGGCGGCCGGGGCTCTAACCCACGCGGGGCA
Source organism: Nasua narica (assembly GCA_028533885.1). NCBI lineage: Eukaryota > Metazoa > Chordata > Mammalia > Carnivora > Procyonidae > Nasua > Nasua narica. Next base: position 118,340,654 of record CM052807.1, on the reverse strand, counting down.
CCTGCCAGCACGCGAGGGCAGACGGTCGCCGGGTTCTGTTGGCCAGACCGGCTGTGCCGGGGGTGGGCTCCGGGTGCGGGGAGACGCCCAGGCTCTCGTAACGCAAGAGGAGGCCGGCCCATCTCGCAGTGGCCCTCCGGCCCTCACGCCTGTCTCTGCTCCTTACACCCCACCCCTGCCCCTCTGAGCAGCCACTCGCCACGGGGGGGCCTCAGCTGTGGTGGCCAGCATTCCCAGGACTCCTGGTCCTCGCTTGGGAAGGCCCATGGGAAAGGGCAAGGCCTCCCCTCCCTCCTGGGGGTGCTGACCGCCGGCCTGTGTCTGTGCCCTTGGGGACCGTCGCTCCAGAGGGGGCTTCTGACGGGAAGGGAACGTCAGGTCCGGCGGAAGGGGAAGAGGTGGCCGAGGGTGGGGACAAGCCCGATCCACGGAGGTCCCCTCTGGGACCCAGCCAGGGTCTTGGAAGAGGGGGCCCGGCCCGGAGAGCCCGGGTGGCCGCGGACAGGGGGCGAGGGCAGGCCTGCTCCTCCCGGTGGCTCCACAGTTACAGAGTGCTAGGGGCCCCGCTGCCGTCCCCCGCAGATGCTCCCGATGGGCCCGCAGCTGCAGGCAGGGAGGGATGCTCACTGGCGTCGGCTCGGCTGGGCCTGAGCCAAGAGCTGGGAGGCCCTCGCTGCCGACACACCCCGTTCCCTGGTGAGAAGTCCAGGAGCCGGCCCCGTCCTTCCTGGTGCTGGGGGGGGGGCACCTCTCTGGCAGGGGAGCTGGGGACAAGGGTGAGCATGTTCCCCGGCAAGCCCGGCTTCGCTGGACCATGCTGCTTTCCCTCGTCCTCGCTGCCTGCAGGGCGGTGCCTGCTGAACCCGGGGAAGACGTCGGGGTACGTGGGTTGCTTTCCCTGCTGTGGGCTGACTTTGAGGCGGCCGTGCCCAGTCTGCGTCGGCCAGGCCCGGCTGCACGACCCTGTCAGTGCCCACGGCCTCTTCCCAACGATCCCCGAGAGCACAGGACCCCACTGTGCCAATGGCTTTGTAGGGAGCGGGAGTGGAGGTCCCCCCTCGTGTCCCGGGCCCTCCGGGCCATGCAGAGTCTGAGAACACCTCGCCGAAAGTTCCTCTCTAGCCATGACGTCCTCTGTATCAGAGACTCGGACCGCTGCCTGGACTGGAGTCGGGCATCGCGGTGACGCCATAGCTCTCGGCCAAGTGACCCCAGTGACTCGGGCGGCAGGCACGCGTGCCACACGCCCGGCCTGGGCTGTGTGCACGGGGTAGCCAGGCTGCCAGCCGTCGGCGGCACCAAGCGCCGTGGGCCCGCCGGTTCCAGGGGCCTGAGAGACGGACACGCCCTTGGACTTGTCTCTCCCGCCTTCCACGCGGCAGGACCCCAGACCCTTAGGGCTCATCCCTCCCGAAGCCGCTGAGTCGCGGCCGAAGGACAGGCCGCGCATCTGGAGCAGCCGCTGTCCCTGCTGGGGCGGACGTGGGCCTCAGGCACAGGGAGGGTGGTGGCCACCGGCCTTCACCACTCCCCCCCCCCCCCCCCGCGTGCTGCGGACCCCTGCTGGGCAGGATGCGGCCTGGAAGGGCCCGGAGCTCCCCTGCGGGCGTCTCGGTTTCCCTTTCTGCGTGGGAACGCAGGTATGTCCATCCCGGAAAGCCAAGCCGAGGTGTGGCTGTGTGTCTGTGCAGGGGGGTCCATGGGCGGCCTTGGGAGGCGTCGTCCTCAAAGCTGCCTGCCTACGAGCCCCCACTTGGCGCTGCGCTCAGGTGAGGCCCCCGGGATGGAGCTGCCGGCGCCCGCCCTGGGCCGAGGTCTCCTGTCTCGTGGGGGGACCCCGCCAGGGTACCGTCCCCGGTCTCCTGCATCCAGGGGGTGCCCCGCGGGTTCCGACCCCGTATGTTCAGACGAGGCTGCTGCGCCTTTGAAATGCACGCTCTTTGGGGCGCCTGGTGGCTCAGTGGGTTAAGTGTCCGACTCTTGATCTCAGCTCAGGTCTGGGTCTCAGGGTCGTGAGTTCAAGCCCTGCACTGGGGCTCCTTGCGGGTGTGGCACCTACTGGGGAAGAAAAAAAGGAAAGGAAAAGCAGGGTGTTTTCTCTGCCTGGAGAAGACAGGTTTTATTAACTCATGTCCTTCTCGTCCAACTGTGGAAGCGGCGAGCCGGGCCTGCCTACAGATCTCCCCATTCTGGAGACCTCACACCTGTCCTCAGGCCTCTGAGCCCGGGGACCCCGGCACGGCCCCTGCTCCCAGGACCTGCTGCCTCCCTGACAGCCTGGACAGACCTGCCTGGCGCACATATCCAGCGCCTGCTGTATGCAGCCAAGGCTCTGTGCAGGGGGGCCGGTGGATCGGTGGGATCTCATGTGTGGAGAGTTAGAGCAGGGGCTCAAGTGTGTGCACCGCACAGCTGGGGGGCCCCCCAAAACCTGCGGACGTAACCTCACAGGGGGCCGGGGTCTGTGCAGCGGGAATTAAGGTCAGGGTCTCGGGATGACATCGTCCTGGATTAGGGCCCACCTAAATCCCATGACAGGTGTCCTTATAAGAGACACGGCGGGGGAGGCAGAGGGATGACCCGCCCCCCCCCCCCCCGGCTGGCTGACGGCCTCTATCTCCAGGCCTGTGGGGGGTTCTGTGGCCTGAAGCCACATGCTGGTGACTCGTTAGGGCCGTGAGGCTGGGTCGCGCACAGATGGAAGAGGGCGCCCTCGCCGTGCCACGGGGAGTCACGCCATGGGCGTGGGGGGTCCCGGGGGGCCTGCTCTGGGTGGGGGGTGCTGGGGCTCCGGGCTCTGCTCCCCTCCGGCTCGGGGGCGGCTTGGACGGCCCTCACGCTCGCGGGGGTGTCTCGCGGGCGGTTCGGGCCACGGAAGCGACGACCCATGAGCTGCGGCCGGGGCAGAAGCTGCTGCCCCGGGTCGGGGGAGGGGCAGAACAGCCCGGAAACTCCGCACAGCCTGCGCCGCAGATCCGGCGGTCCCCAGAGTGAGGCGCGCACCGCCGCTGGCACCCGAGACGGCTTCGTGCACGGCGTGGAGATGCATGTTTCATCTTAATAGCTGTGTGTTTATTTTTATGGCTACCTTCTATTTGTGGCCGAGCCGCTGGCTTTCTGGGTAGGAGACAGGAAGGACTCCCCTCGGACAGGACCGGGGTGTGGGGCGTGGGGAGGTGTGGACGCTGAGCGGGAGGCCCGCACGTCTGCTGGGCACCCACCGAGGCCAGGGGCAGGGAGCCGTCTGGGCCAAGGACCGCTGGACGGGGGGCCGGTGGGCAGGGGTCGCCGGGCTCGGCGCCGGGAGACCCGGAGTGGGGGTGCACTCGAGAAATCTGGGTCCCTTCCTCGGGAGTCCGGGCAGCTGGGGACAAAGAGGTTCCCAGCTGGGGGGCCCAGGCTCCGTGATGGACGTCGGAATGGGCAGGCGGCGCCATCGGCTTCCTGGCCTCCGTCGCGAAGGACGGCAGAAGGGGCGCCCCGAGCAGCAGCCGCCTGTGGTCTCACGGTTGTGGAGGCCACGTTCTGGACCACGGCGTGGGCAGGGCTGGTTCCTTCTGGAGGCTCTTGGTCCTCCCAGGGGTCCCTCCTGCGTCTGGTGGTCCGGGCGGTCCCAACGCCCCTTGGCTTGTGGCTGCCGTCTCTCCCGTCTCCGCCTGTGCCCTCCTCACCCCTCCTAAAGCTCCCTCTCCTTTCCTGCAAGGACACCCGTCCCTGGATTTAGGGCTGCCCAGATTCCGGATGATCCCATCTCAAGAGCCTTAGTCGTATCTGCAAGGGCGTGGACTCCACAGAAGGCCACATCCTGGGGTTCTGGGTAGACGCGTCTTTGGGGGGCACGGTTAGCCCGTCACGTCGGGGCTGGAAGGACATGACCCCGCACCTGGGCTGACGCCATCTCCCTGGGCCAGGGGCCCCGCGCTGCCCGTCTGCGAGCCGTGGCCTCCAGCCTGCTTGCCCGCGTCCCTACTGCTGCACTTCCCCCGGGGCTGCGGGCGGGCGCAGGGTCGGGAAGGTGGGCTGGGAGATCTGCAACTTCCCGCCTCTCGCGGACCCAGCTGCTCTGGGGAAGGGGCAGTGCCCCAGACCCCCAGGCTGGCCCGCGGGTCCTGCGTCCCCAGGGGCCGGTGCCCTTGCGACTGACTGTCTCTCTCCACCCCCGGGCCTGCCGTGCGGGGCCTCAGTGGAGCCCCTGGGACCACTGGGGAGCTGTCCTGCCCGTGACCCTTTGAAAACTAGGTTTTCTTTCTCTTTTTAAAAGAAAACTGTGAAAACCAGTTTGACATTTGAGCCTGGCCTGCCCCAAAGCCTTTTTGCTTCCGACTGGGATAGCCTCTTGCCGACTGACTGTTACCTGGCAAGTCATTGAGAATGTGTTTCTTCTTTAGTCGAACTGGACTTTTTTCCCCATTAAGCGTGTGGCTTGGAGGTGAGAGCAGAATGCCAATGTTCGTGTTTGGGGTTTTCCCGCCGGTGTTGCTGGGAGGGTGCGAATGGGGAGATCGCACCCTGCGTTCTATGGGGAATCTTCCAGAATGGAAGGCAGTTCGCCCTGGGCAGAAAGCACTGTTACAGCCAGAGGCTTGGGGGCGGGAGGGCGTCCCCAGGCCCGACTGCTGGCTGCCCCCGGACTCCTGCTCCCAGGAGCTGTCATCTTGTGCCCCAGACCCCCAGGCTGGCCGGCCGCGTGCAGTCACCGTGCTGTGCAGCAGGGCAAGGACGTGTCTGGAGGGTTCCGAGGGCCCCTCGCTGTGCAGAGAGGCCTCTTACTGCTTGGGGAGGGGCCGTGGGCCGTGGCGGGGTCCGGGTGGGCGAGGACGAGGGCAGGACTGGACCCCCACAGTGGTGTCCGAGGCAGACGGGTGCCCGCTGGGGCCGTGCCGGGGGAAGGAAGTGGGGGGCAGCCCAGCCTGCTCTGTAGGGCGAGGAGTTGGTCTCCTGCAGGCCTGGCCTGCCGCTTTGTCCTGCGGGGTCCCCAGAGGTGACGGGGGAGGGGGTGAGGCTGAAGCCACAGGGTCCTGAGCCCTGGTGCCTGGTGGGGCCCACAGGGGTGGGGTGGGAGGGCTCCTGGGGGGTCGTGTGCACGGGGCGTGTGCTAACGTCCTTCCAGGGACCAGCTCATCCTGGCCCACTGTCCAGGCCCCTTCTGTTGGCCTCCTGGGTACAGTCGGCGCTCCTCTCGGTCACGTGACCTTGTGTGCCCATGCCTCAGTTTCCCCTGTCAGGGGGCAATGACAAGTGGTAGGGAGGGGAAAAAGGACCTCTCGGTGTGGAGCTCCGGCCACCGTGCCCAGGGAACCCTGGTCCAGTGTGTCCCTAAACCTTGGGACAGATGTGCAGGTGGAGCAGAGGTGCCCTCCTGAACATATCCTGCCCTGCGCGGCGGAGTCCGTCGGCCCCCGAATGCCAGGAGCGCACCCTCGGCTTGCCGGGGACGCTGCCCCCGCCGGGAGGCTCTCCGGGTGCGCCGTAGCCGTCGGCACGGGTGACTGAAGCCCCGCGTCCCTGCTGTGAGTCTGGACGTGTTCCCCGGGCCCGTGACCCGGCGGAGTGGCAAGCACCAGTCTCCCCTCGGCCTCGGGGCCCTGGACGTACTCCCGGCTGCTTGCCCGCGTCCCCGGCCTTCCCTGGCCCCGGATGCGGAGAGATTCTCCTTCTGCCTTCTCGGGCAGACCCACAATCCTGAGGCCCCACGAGGAGACCAGCTCGAGGTTCGGGGGGACTCCCTGCTCCCAAAATGGTCACTGCCTAGATCCCTTCGTTCCTCCGGGCCCCGGGGGGTGGGCAGAGGCGATCACCGTCCCATCAGCGTCGGTGGGGGATGCAGGGTGGGACACGGGGGTGCTCTTTCTGGACACACGAGGCCATTCTGAGGCCCAGCGTGCCCCCGGCAGTCCTGGGATCCTTGTGGCGCCGGGGAGAACGACGCTGCTGTCCGGGCCCCGTGGGGTCCCGCAGGGCCGCCCAGACCGTCTCCGTGCCGCGGGCGGGAAGTGACGCCCTTGTGGACGGGCGTTGGGCTCAGCGGCGCAGTGAGCTGCTGCCCGAAGGTGAGGTGCCGAGCCCCCCTCGAGCCTGTGGGGCCCAGGAGGGTCCCGGGAGCTGGTGAACCCGCATCTGCGTCCCAGCGTCGTCAGGGCCTGATCCTTTGAGAATGGAGACCGTCTCCGGTGACAGCCGAGTTCCAAGCCAAACAAATGAGAACTTCTGGTACGTGATCTCTTGGAGCCTTATTAAGGGGCCAGATTATGCAAACAAAATCATTAGGTACGATTACGCAACCTTCCTCGAGATTCTTCCCGGCGTTCGTTATCTCCCGTCCTGCTGTACTTAAGCTTGATTCCGGGGGAATTAGCGGCATTACTGCTTAAATCTTAACTTTTGTGAGAAGCAGACGCGTCCCGAAGCCTTTGAAACGTATCTCGAAGGCAGCGCCTGTGTCTCATGGCCTAAGGAGGGAGCGAACACGAGGAACCGCAGAGCTCGCTAATCTGCGAAAATTAGGATTGTTGTGCCGGTAGGATTTTTTTCGTTTAATTAAAAACAACATGCTGTTTTCCCAAAAGTTCGCGAGATAGAGTCGTTTCAGGGAAGGCGGGGGCCGCGCAGGGGCCGGGGGGCCGAGGGGCCGAGGGGGTCTCCGGGCCCCGTGTGCGTCCAGGGAGCGGCAAGCAGCAGCCTTCCCGGTGCCGGGAGGGCCCCGCCGGAGAGCCCGCTGACCGGTGAAGGCGAGCAGTGCACGCGTCCGGAGACCGTGCGCAGGACCCAGGCCTGAGGAGGAGGGGAGTCGGGCACCTGCCGCGCCGCAGACGGCCCGCAGCGCGTCGAGTTGTGACATTGCAGACACGAAGGGACAAGTGCTGTACGATGTCACTTCCGTGAGGCCCTGGGAGGTCAGGTCCCGGATCAGAAGGTCGGATGGGCTCCCCGGGGGCTCCGGAGGTCGTGTTCCGTGGGGACGGGGCTTCCGTTCGGGAGGACGAGGAGGTTCGGGAGGACGAGGGGTGTCGGTGGCACGCCGCGCGGATATGCCTGACGCTGCTGAGCTTACACTCGGAACTGGCGGTGAGGGTCCCGTCGGGCGTCTCCTACCGTGGGGGAGAAAAGAAAAAAGGGGCCCGTTCTCGGCTGTGTCAGAGGGCACGACGGTGTTGGTGTGTTATCGCTTTTAGAAATTGTACGTGGTTTTTAAGGGCAGTTGAAGGGTTAGAGGGAATCCGAGAGCAGGAGGTACCGCCGCTCCTCACGTGCCCTCCCTCCCCGGCGGCCCCCGTGATGACTCGGCGCCCTGCGCTCCCCGGGCCACAGCTGGCGTGTCACCAGGCTGGGGACGGTGGCCGCCCAGAGAGTGGCGGGTAGGTCGGGAGCCCTGGGGGGCGGTGTGCAGGGCTTAGAGCACGCGCGTCCCGGGGGGGCCCGAAGCTGGGCGTGCGTGCCCGGGGGGCTCCTCTTGACCCCGTGGGGACCCCAGGGAGGCTGGGAGGAATCTCCCTTTCGGCTGTGTGTGTGTGTGTGCGTGTGTGTGAGCCCGGGGCGCCTCGCGTCGCACGCGCTTTGACAGGTTCGGGCGGCACGCTGTGACCCCGCGCTCCCCCCGCAGCCCGCCGTGGGCCCCCGGGACTCGCGCACACGGGAGGACAGGCTGGCGGTGTTAGCCGTGTCTCCGGACGCTCGTTCTAGAACGGTGCGTGGCAAGTGGCCTGGTCCTCTCAGACGGCCGGGCCGTGTTCCTGGGGGTGGGCTCTGATTCGCCGGACGGGTCCCCGTCACTGCACTTCCGCTGCGAGTCTAGGCCGCCCGGGAATGTGCTGGGGAGCGCAGCCGTGTCCTCCGAGGTCCCGGCCGGTCGCGGGTGCGCCTGGGCACACAGCCCCTCGGGGGTCTGGGCTCGCTCTCGCCTCCCTGGAGCGGACCCCGGGGACCCCGCCAGGAGTCGGCCCGTGGATGACTCCCCAAACTCGTGACCGTGGCACACGCTCTCAACGCCGCGTGTCCTCCCCAACCCGCGGGTGTGGGCGGGGGCGTGGGGCGGCCGTCGTGCTGGCTTCTCCTCCGAGGCCGACGGAGCCACGCTAGCCCTCCTGCTCTTCCCCGTCATCGCCGTCCCGGGCGGGCGCTTGCCGCGTCCTCACCGCAGGGCTCACCAGTTTCCAGGATGGTCTTCGTTTCCGCATGGGTGTCCCAGAAAATTACTGCAGCTGCCGCGGGCGGCTTCTGCGGTCACCCGTGCTCCTTGGACGCGGCTGGCAGCCGGTTCTGCGAGGACCGCGTGCGCCCTCCTCCTCGCCGGGTCTTGGTCGTGTCCCTGCGTCATCACGTGCCCCGCGCAGCCTGGCCCTGCCAGGGGCCCAATGCAGACGTGGTGGAGGCCGGGGCTGTGGGGCCGCCGCTTCTCCGTGTCGCATGGGGTGGGGGCTGTGATGCGTGGGGTCAGAGGCCCCGGGCACAGACCTCCTGGGCGTCCCCCTGGGGGAGGCGGCCGTGCAGGGGCACCACCAGCCCTGGCTGAGTCGGGGAGCACGGCCGCTCTCCCAGGGGACCGCTGTCCTCTCCGGTGGGGCCCCGCGGCGTCCCGTCGGGAGCACCTGTTAGCAGGGAGTGCCCGTCTCTCTGCCCCCAGTCCCGGGAGGAGCCGTTGCAGGGTCCCTGGGATGCCGAGGCCCAGGAGCCGTGGAAGCTGCGAGCCGGCCAGGGCTGGTCCCTCGGGCGCGGCTCGGAGGCACGTTGGCCAGCAGCTGCTGTTTCGGGCCTGGCTGGGCCGTCCCGGGGGGGCATGACCTCCCTGCCCGGTGACGGCGGCGGCACCTTTACCGGATGCCCGTGAGGAGCACCCGCGTGTGCCCCGGCAGAAGGGCGCCCGGAGCTGATCCAAACCAGCCCTCGGAGGTGCCGGCCTCGAGCACTCGCTCCC
>CM052807.1:118312985-118331243 GCA_028533885.1 Nasua narica | reverse complement strand
GGGCAGGGGCGGGCGCCGCTGTCCCCAGCACGCATGGGCGCCTGCGGCTCTGTCCACGGCCCCCGGCCCCTCGGCTCGGCAGGCCAGACGTGGCTCCACCGCGATGCAGCCGGCGCTGGCTGGGCCCCTCGCTGGGACCACGCCGTCCGGGGCGGTCCTCTCCCGAAGAGTGGACTGGACGGCCCCCGGGTGACGCCGTGCGGCTGTGCAGAGCTCCCGGGGCCTGCTGCGGCCTGGTAAGCCTCGGTCCTCTTCTCCAAATGCCACCGCATGAATTCGATGAATATTATTTAAATTCCAATGAGGGCCCCGTTCTGAGACGTGGGCAGAATCATTTGCTGCAGCAAAGTTCAGGATTAGCAGGGATCTGGGGCTAGTAATCCACCTCCAGCTCCGCCGGCCGCCTCCGCCCAGGTGAGGCGGTGGGCGCGGGGGGACGCGGGCCCGCAGGTCCACGGCTGGCCCATGGACAGGCCACGGACAGGCCGGGGTCGGCCCGCGGATGGCCCACTCGGCCGTCCATCCGCAGTGACTGGGAAGAATGGAGGCAGCGGGCGGGGGGCGATCCGTGTTGGGCTAACGCCCGGCCCCGAGCATGGAAGGGGGCGAAGTGAGTTTACCGTTCGTTTTTCCAACTTGGAGACAATTTATGGGGAGCAGATACACGTTTTAGGTACACGTTTTCGGTCTGAGAGCTCTTCTTTGGGCCAATTTGATTTCTGTGAAGCATTCCTCTTTGGCCAAAGCCTCCGCGTGGCTGTGGCGGCATCCTGGAACCTCGTTCCCAGAAAGACAGCGAATTCAGGGAACAAGTGACTTCTGTCCGGCTGCGAGCTGGGCAGGTGTTGAGCCCCCGCTGTAGGACACGTAGCACAGGGCACCGGATGGGGGAGCTCGGGGAGGGTGGGGGGCCGCCAGTAGACGCCATCCCTGCCCCCACCCTACGGCGGGCTCGGCGGCGCAGTCTGCTTCACCGGGCAGATCCGGGAGGCGCAGGGGCGGGAAGTGACTGTGAACTTGGCACGAGCTTCTGGGGCTGGGCCCTCGGGCCTCACGCACAGAGCAGCCCTGAACCCCAGGCTCCGCCGCAGCCCCTGCTGCCCGAGGAGCCGAACCCCAGGGAGTCCACGGCCTTGATCTGGAGCCCGGGACCCTGTCCACCAGCCCCGCCGTCGCGGACCCACAGGCCTGAGCGCCGGGCGGCACCGCCGAGTTTCCGTCTGGCTCCGCAGCTCGGTGGCGGCGATGCTCACCACGACAGGCCTCGGCTTCCCGCAAGGATGCGCCAGGGACACGAGCTCTCACCGCCCCTGGCAGGGCCGGGAGCATGGGGATCTGTGCAGGAGGCAGTGGGCCCGTCACCTCTGGGAACTCTGCACCATCCCCAGCATCTCCCGGTTACCTTCATGGGCGAGAAGATCGGTCTCCAGCTAGCGCTGGGTTCCGGAAACCTCCAGGGGCAGCCTCCCCGCCTGTGTGCTGGGGTCTCCTCAGGTTTGGAGCCGCCGCACCAGCAGCCACGGCCCCGGCCCTGGGGGCCTCAGGGTCCCAGGAGCCCCGGGACGTCGGAGGCTCAGAGAAGGACGGGCACGTGGCATGAACACGTGTGGGGCGGAAGGCGCGAGGCTCGCGCTCCGGCCGAGGACGGCCCTCCCCTGGCTGTGCCCCGTGACTGCTGAGCCATCGAATGCCTGGCGAGTGAGTTAAGGTCGACTTCTCCGTTTCCCCGGCTTGTAAAACGGGTCGGGTAGGTGATCCCGCGGGCGCACACGCCGGCCCCAGGAGAGGGGCGGGAGGAACCGGCCCCGCTGGGAGCTCCCAATTTGGGAGGTCAGGGAGGGGCCGAAGGTGCTCCCAGCCACGGCGACGCTGCGGTCCTGAAACCCACCCCGAGACCCCCCAGCTCTGCAGGGGCGGAGCAGCTCCGAGGACGGGGTCCCTGCAGAGCGCGGCCGGGCGGGACCAGCGCGAACCCCATGCTCTGACGGCGAGTCCCTGTTCCCTTCACTATGACTGGTGCTTAATTCCAGTCACCCTGGCCGCTGGAACGCCAGCCGCGGCCAAGGACCCTCGGCCCCTCCCCAGCACCTGGGCGCGGACCTCACAGGCCAAGAGCTGGAAGCCCCAGGGTGGGGTGGACTGTGGGGGACCCCCCCCTCCCTGTGGACAGCTCGGGGCGCCCTCCACCCCGCACGCCGAGGGGCTCGCGGGCGCAGGACAGCCTTCTGTCCCTCCCGGCGGGGGAAGACGCCCCACTCGCCCGGTGCACGGAGCCGGGAGACGGGGCCGCGGCCGGCGGGACCCTCCCGAAGCGGCTGGGTTGGAGGGCTCACCGCCTTTCCAGTTGAAGACAGAGGCACCACCAGACGATCTGATCATTTCTATTTTTGTCTCCATGCTTCGATTTTGGCAGCGCTCTCTTGGGAGCTGGGGGGGAGGGAAACACATTTTCTCTACCACTTTTAATCTTCTTTTATTTATCAAACTTAGCTCCTCTTTTGGTGGATTAAAACAGACTTGGATGGAGTCTGGAAAAACAAACTCTTTTAAAGCAAGACAAAGATTGAGTCAAGCCAACTGGCTGTTTTCAGTCCTCATCAAACGGGGCGAAGGTGGTTGGTGGGCGGGAGGGGCCCCCGCCCCACGCCGCCCCCGTCGCCCCTTCCCACGCGGGTGGCCGGGCCTCCCGGGCGTCAGCACAGCGTGACCCCTGGTCTCCGCACACCGCCAGCGACACACCGGTCCGCGCCACCATGACCCGGGGCAGGTGAGCCCACCAGGAGGTGAGAAGCCGCTCCAAGAGCTCGGGGGCTTCCCTGGGGAGCAGCCCCCGCGGGCCTGCAGCGGGCTGGCGGGCTGAGTCCTCCTCCAGGCTGCCTGCCCGGGCTGCTCCAGTGACTGACAGGGGGAGGCCCCAGCTGGGACCTCTGGTGCCCCCGCACTGGCCCAGGTCCCTGGGGCAGACCCTGCCTGAAGCCCACAGAGCCGGAGGCACCCGGGCCCCAAGCCAGCGCATCACTCAAGAAACTCCCTCACTCCTTCACTCACTCCTTCATCCCTTCACTCCGCAGACGCTGAGGACGTCTGCCCGGCCCGACTCCGGGGCAGACCTGCCGCCTCTGACAGCGTGGGGCTCGGGGGGCCGTGGGGCCGGGGCTCGGAGCCCCACCAGCCAGGGCCGCCTGGCCGCCGCTCTCCGACGCCCGCGGTGTAGGTCACCTGGGGCAGGACCTCCACTGCCCTCAAGTCACCCCGTGAGCAGAGCCCGGAGCCCACGTCGGGTCTCTGCGGGCTGTAGGGACCCCCATTTCCTGGCGCCCGTGTCCGCGGCAGTCCTGGTGGGGGCAGTTCCAGCTGCACGGGGGCAGAGGGAGGGCCCCTCCCCGGCTCGGGGCCGCTCCCGAGCCAGCCCCAGCGGAGGGCGGCCCCAACCTGCCTGCGGGAAGGCGCTCTCCGGACGGGACACCTCACGCGCCCTCCCGGTGACATTTCCTCCAGAGCGGCCAGAAAGGTCACCTCCCCTCCACTCGGCCGGCTTCATAGCCACGATTCCGTTTTATGATCCTTTTATGAAGATTTTTGTCTCTAAGTTCCACAAATGTTATTGCAAAAAACGACTCGGGTCCGGTGTCCCGCCCAAGGGGGTGACTGCCCTGACCCTTGGGTGTTTAGCGAGACGCGTGGACGCCGTTTGAAGTCCTTGCTCCGGCACAACTAGACGGGAGGTCAGAACTGAGTGGACCGGAACCCCTGGCTCCCCTGGGAGTTCCCCGTGGACACGGGCGGCGCCAGGGGCCGGGACGGGGCTGAGGGGCGGGAGGGGGCCTGCGGACCCGGCACAGACGCGCCCCCCTGCCTGCCCCCCACCCGGGAACTGCGGGGCCGTCCTCGTGACCCCCGAAACGCGCCAGGGGAGGTCGGTGTGCAGCTGGGTCTCCCCGGCCCCTCCTGGGGGTGCCCTCCACGGGGGCCCAGCACTCCCCCTGCCCCGGGGCCCCCTGTGGGGCTCTGCTGCCTGCCCCTCCCACCGCGTGGCTGCAGGACGTGGGCGGGGCACTGGGCCTCCATCTGGTCCCGGTACGCGCGCTGGCAGGCTCGCGGGAAGCCGGAACATTTGCTTCGTGCGCGTGGGCGGGCATGCTCGCTCCTGGGGACGGAGGAAGGGTATCCCCAACTTCTCTGGCGCAAGACCAGCGTCCCCAGCGCGGCCCTCCCGGAAACGGGGCCGTGGCCGGCTGCTGCTGACCGCTGTCCTCGCGCTCGGCCGGCACCAGGGCAGGCCCACGGGGACCGTGGCTCACCTCCACCCCTGCAGCCGGCGTCCCACCCGCGCCCTGGCCGTGGGCGCGCTGGGCAAGGGCTGCCCCCCAGCCTGTGTCGGGGCACCCCCCACTCCTGGGTGGGGCGCTGGACCCAACCCCCATCCCTCACACCGGGCTTATATCCGCCAGGAGGGCGGCCCCGCTTGGTTAGAAATGATTCCTGCTGTTTTCCACCAAATGCACGCCTGTCCCACGCTAGGTATTTTTTCAAAGATTCTATTCCTTTATTGGAAAGAGAGCGTGCAAGTACAAGCAGGCAGAGGCAGAGGGAGAGGATCTCAAGCAGACTCCCGCTGAGCGCAGAGCCCAGCACAGGGCTCAGTCCCATGACCCCAAGATCGCGATCTGAGCCCAATTCAGGAGTGGGATGCCTAACTGACGGCGCCCCTTCCCCGCGCTATGTACTTGCATCACATCCCCCAACAACCTGGACAAGGTGACGCCGGGTGGGGACACAGGGACAGAGCGATCAATGTGCCTCTCCAAGGTTGAATTTGTCCCCTTCAAAGGGATGTTCAAGTCCCAAAGGTCGGGAACCTCAGGTCTGGAAACGGGGTTGCCGCAGGTATAGTCAGTACAGAGGAGGTCCTACTGCAGGGGGTGGGCTCGGATCCCACCGGGGAGGCCGGGTCCCCATCAGAAGACGAAAGGGGACAGAGAACGTGCCGTGAAGCTGGGGAGGACGGGGGAGGGCACAGCCACACGGCCGCCAGACTCCCTGCCCACAGTCCCCGAGCTGATTCTCCCCCAGGAGGAAGCCCCCTGTCCCCGAGGCTTCTGGACTCCAGAACGAGAGATGACGACTGTCCTCGGTATGAAGCTACCTGGTGGGTGGTGCTTTGCTGGGGGGGGGGGCAGGGAACCCGTGGGGCACCCCAGGGCACAGGGCTGGGGCACCGCGGGTCATCTGAGCAGGCAGGTCTCGGATGGGGGCCACACTGCGGTCGGTCCGCCCGCGAAATCAGAGCCTCCCGGGCCCGAGTGGGTCACCATGCCACCCTGAGACGCAGGCAGAGGCGCCTGGGCCCGGAGCCCGGCACCAGGCCCTGCCTAGGCTGGGAGCACAGTCCAAAAGGGGAGGCTGGAGCCCAGAGCCCTGCAGAGAGCGAGCTGAGCCCTCAGCCCTCACCACCGGGCAGGAACCCCCTCGCCGCTGCCTCCAGCCGCCCTACCGGGAAGATGCCGCCCGCACACGGCCCGACGCGGACAAGAAAATGTGACGGCGTGAACCGCAGAACCGGGCCGACACTTCACCAGAGCCCGGAAGGCGGGTCTGAGATCACACCTGGAATCCTGGAGCCGATCCTGGAGCCTCGGCCAGAAAGACAAGGACCTTCGGAAAAACCAAGTCCCTGCACACAGCCCAGGAACGTGAGCACCGGGAAGGGTCTCTGGTCCCCGAGCACACCCCAGGGAGCAGGGGCAAGGGGGTCCTCGGTCCCCATGGACATGGCCGGGAGGCCCGGGGTCACGGGAAGGGCCACAGCCGGGCCCCTGACACACCAGGGCCTGGGAGCGGGCAGTGCCCTTGGTGGCACTGGGCACATCCCTGAGCTATGTCCCCGTTTCCCTGTGTGACCCTTCTCGGGGTCCTCACACACACGAGGGCTACACAGCCACACGGAAATCACCGGCCGGGCACGACCCCACCCGGCCGCCGGTACGAATGGGGACGAAGAGCCCGACGGGCCAACGCCGAACAGCCCCGCTCCCCGAGCCCGCCACCCTTCCTCCGAGCCTCGGAAGCCGGACGCGAGGCTGTGTGTCTCACAGCACGTTAGTGACGAAATTCCAAATAATAGCATTTTGTAAAGAAGGCATAACTGGCGAGGGACGAGATTATTTCGGCGCAGATACTTGAGAAAGAAGAGGAAGGGGGAACGGAGGCCTGGATCTGTGAGAACAAAGACGTGGTGGCGGGACGAAGGCGAGCCCGCGCCCGTCTGCGCCGACGTTCCGGCTGGAGGTCAGGGGACGCCGGGACCCGGGAACACGGAGGCGGGAGGACCTGGTCACCTTCTCGTGAGGCGCGGGGCCCTCGGCGTCAGGACACCCACTCTGCTGAGGTCTGGAAGCATCTGCCCGCCCGGCCCGCGTACCGTCCACAAAGCCTCCTCTCGGGGGACCGGCGGCTCGGGGCAGCCCCGGTCCGGGCCCACTCGCTCCGGCCCATCAGCACTTTGCACTTCTCCCCGGGGAAGCCCGAGGGGCAAGAACGGATCGTGACCCGCGCTGGTCCCCCGTGGACGCACCCCCGCCTGCTGCCCGGAAGGCAGGGGTGGAGTCTGTGCCCGGCGCGGGGAGCGGGGCTGGGGGGCAGGCTCAGAGGGGCGCCGAGGGCCCAGCCCGAGAAGGGCAAGGGCCCCAGCGGGCTGGGGGCCCGACGCTCACGCCCGGGGCGGTTTAGGCCGATTGTGCTGAGCCTTCCCGTCCTCGGCAAACAGAAGCATCTCGGCTGCTCTGTGGCCTGGGGCCGCCCCAGCAGGTGCCGCTCGGCCGTGGGCACCGCCACCGTACACCCTGACGTTCCCCCGGCGCCCAGTCGCACGCCCGACCCCAACCCGTGACCAGCCAGCAGCCACGAGGGCCTCGAGGGCCTCACTCAGACGGCATCTTCCTCCTGCTTTCTTCTGCCTTCCGGAAGCTTCCGTCACACACGGCATCGGCCCAAATGCTCTCCCACGCCGCCCCCCACGGCCCAGGACCGTGCGCCTGCACCCCGTCCCCCAACTCCGCCCAGCGAAATGCCTGTCGAGGACCGCTGCAGATTTGGGAAGGTGCAGTGAGCCCACGGACAGCTCGTCTCGCTTCCTGCTTCCCTGCACGCGGCCAAAATGCCCCCTGCTGGGAGGGACCCGCGCCCACATCCGGCGGATGGCGAGCTCCCCATCGCAAGGACCATCCAGCTGCATTCACGGGCGTGAGCTCACGGCCGCTCCCCTCCCCGGAGCAGGGCTCCCGCCACGGGCCGGGCGGGCTGCAGGGGCGGGTCTCCGGGCTCTGAGAAGCTGAGCGGGCACCGACCAACCCCGGCCCATCTCACGGCGCACACGACGGAGCGAACGGTCCCTGAAAGCCCGGCGGCCTCGAGCATCTTCACAAGCCGTGCCCTGTCCCCACCCCAACCGCCACCTAACATGCCCCCCCGCCCCCACGTGCCCCGCGCCCACGGGAAACACACACACACCCCGCATGAAGGCGGCATAGGGAACCGCGACGACTGACTCCACCCCCTCGAGGCAACTTTGTCTTTCAGAAAAGTCAACCTAGTGATTCTCTTTCTTGAAGACCCGGTGCCCAAAGGGAAATCAAACAGCTTTTCCTGCCTGGGAAACTGTCAGGACTCCTCCAGAGTGATGTCCGTCCCCGTCCCCACACACCCCACGGGGGCCGGGCCACGCACTGCAACACGGGAGCCCGAGTCCTATTACGGCACCTCCGCTGCCTCTGATTATCTGGCAAATAAACCAATTTGGGGGCCCACCAGGGTCTCTCTGGCCACCTCCCCGGGGTCCTTGCTGAGGCGGCCTTGTCTTCACCTCTGGAGAGATAGAGAAATGTCATTATCGACCAAAACAGTGAGGTCTGAAAGTGGCAATGACTCGGGAGGTCAGCAGAAGGTCCCAAGGCACCTGCTCGGTGGAGCCCGGCCGGCCCGGTCCGAGCTGGAAGGCGCGGCGAGGCTCCGAGCCCGAGGTCAGCAAGGCTCGGTGCACTGGCATCAGATTGGTTTACAGAAATGACCGCGTGTCCCTCCGTGTGCGTGCTCACGCCGGAGCGCATACGTGTGCTCGCGTCTTGTGAAACACACTACAACGGGGCACAAAGGAGGAGGAGGTACACGGGACAGAGCTCCGGTTTTTCCGTGGACCCTGGCGGGGTGTTTCCGTGGCTCCGGGGGCCTGCGGTTGGACCTCGGACCAGGGTGTGAACCGCAGCCCCTTCCCCCTCCCCCGCGGTGCCTCCTAGCACGCACAGCGCTCTGCCTGGGCTTCGGCACGGCACGACCCGCGGTCGTGAAAGAGGGGGGAGGTGGAGGGGACACCACCCAGGACCCCCTACTTCTCCCCTACAACCTGCTCTCCTGGAAAACACCGAGGGCGATGGGCAGGGACAGAGCAGGGCCGTGTGTCCTCAGATCTCCGGGGACCAGCCTCATGGCTGACAGAGAACACGGAGGGCGTAGGGGCCACAGAATGTCCTGTCCCCACGCACGGCCGCTGCCCAGCCTCTGCCCAGGTCAGCAGGGGCCTCCCTGCTGTCCCCAAGCCCGGCCTACTCCGAGTCCCTCCAGGACGGGCCCCCGATGCTGGGAGGTCCCGAGGGTCCAGGTCCCCGACTTCCCCCGCTGGCCACCTCTCCGCTCTGGCCGGCTTCACCCCATCTGCGTGCACTCCACTGTCCGGCGCCACAGCCAGCACCGCAGTGTCCCCGTGCGGCCCCCATGAGCCGCGGCCACGGACGCGCGAGAGCCCACGGTTCCTCGGCGACTTCGAAATGTCAGACTTGGATGAGCAGGGGGACTCCCTGTCCCCGCACGGTGAGTGTCGGCGTGACGAGCCCCGCCGAGGGCTCCTGGCAGCGCGTCCCCGGCCCCGCGCCCCCCTCGCGGCGGGCGTGCGCGTGACCAGGCGGGCTCCCCGCGCCGACGCGCTGTCAGGAACCCGCGTGGCTGCTGCGGCGTGGACACAGACCGCGTGGGCCCCCAGAGGAAGCCCACTTGTTTGCTGGCTCGAGGGGCGCAGCCCGGGGACCGACGGCTCTCCTCTCGCTCCTCCGCAAAGCCGGGGCGGCCGGCACCGGCCGGAGCAGCGGGAGGGCGCGATCCACGCCGATTGCCTGACACGCGTGTGTGCGTGTGTGGAGGGCACGCTTCTGTGAGTCTCACACACACACACACACACACGGCGGGACTGCGTCTTCCCGGAGCCCATGTCCCATCCTCCAGGAGCCCCCGCACTCAGAGCCAGCTCGGGGACTGGGACCGCTGCAGGGCTCAGCCTGGGGAATCCCACGACTCCAGGGGCCACCCAGCCCCCCGGTCAGACGCAGGGCCTCGTCTCCCTCTGCCCTGCGAGGCTGAGGGCGCTGGGGGCACCAGTCCTGGGGCCGCCCTGGACAGCCCCTCTGTGCACATTGCTTTCTGTTCCCAGGTGTCCCTGGTGGCCTTGTGGCTTCCAGTGCAAGGCCAAGGGCCTACTGAGGGCTTCTGGGGAGCTCGGGCTGTGACCCCAGGAACAAGGTGGATAGCCGAGGGTCCAGGGCAGGAGCACGCCCCACGGAGATGGCTGTTGTGGGGTCACAGACCTGCCTGCCCCCGCCACGCCCCGCGGAACTCATCGGTAACCGACCTGTACACATACCTGTTCCAGGACAGGCCCCTCGGGGCCTCCAAGGTCACACGTCCCAGGCACACGCAGGCACATGCGCAGGAGGAACACGGCCCGCTTGCTCCAGGGAGGGTGGTTAGGGTGGTACAGCCAATACCGCCCGGGCCTGCCCCCAACACAGGGCAGAGGGCGGCTGGGGGGGGCCCTTCGCTCCCCGGAGCTGCACGTCCCAGAGGAAAGGCCGCAAAGAGCCGGCCAGCGCCTCCCAGGGGGAGGACACGCTTTGTGTGGCTCCAGGCTCACCCAGGCCGCATTCTGGCTGTCCCCTGCCGTCGCCCACAAGCCCGAGACCACCGTGCACATGGTCTGACGCCTGGCGGGATGGACAAGGGGCCTGCAGGAGTCAAAGGAAAAAGGGGTCCCGGTGCACAAAGCACGGTGACCACGGGCACCACTGTGACGCCATGGCCATCGTCATCGGGAGCCCGGACAGCTTTTCTCTCCTGTCACCTATCCTGCCGGTCACCCGCCTGCCCCACACCCCCTTCCTAGAACTCTGTCCACCGAGGGTGGGCTACCGAGGGTGGGCTGCCGAGGGTCGGGCTGGGACCAGACCTCACGGGGACAGCGGGCCCCGCGCCACGAGGACTCGTCCAGAGGGAGTCGGAAGCAGCTGGAGGCAGGCCCCAAGCGGAAAGGGGGAGGCCAGGAGCCCGGCAGGGGGATCTCTGGGTTTCCCGTCCCACCCGGGAGCAGAGAAAGGAGACGGAAGACCCCTGCCCGCCTGGGGACGACTCTGGGCCTCGGTTTCTCTCCGCGAACAGCAGCATTTTGGACGAGGTGATCCCGAGATCCCCGGGAAGGGCTTCGAGGAGGAGCAGAGCCTGGTGAACGATCCCAGGGGAGCCCTCTGTCTGGAGCCTGGCCCAGGCGGACCCTCGGCGTCCAAGCTCTGATGCCAGGAGCGTAGATTTGGGAGGTGTGCTCGGCCTGGGTCCTCCTGGGGAGACACACGAGGGCCGGGAACACAAACGCTGGAGAGTCTCTGCTTTTAGACGTCCTGCTTGGTGGTCACGGGGAAAGGGAACACGGGCAGGAGACGCGCCCAATTCCTCCCGCTGCAAAATGCAGATGCGGCCCCGCCCCTCCTCTGTTGCCATGGTGACCGAGCCCTGGCCTGATGCCTGAGGACAGAGGGCCAGGAGCCCTGTCGCTGTGGGCGTCGGGCTAGGATCGTCCCCCCCGGGGCCTGCGAGCAGAAGCCGGCCCCCAGCTGTCCCGGCTGCCCTCTCATCCCGCAGCCCCTCTCTCTCGAAAAGGCTCCCATCTCGCCCGGGGTACCACCGCCTCGCCCACGGGGGCCGGATGCCCCCCTGCCTCGTGCCCTGCCCCCACACCCACCCCATCGCCCGGCTGGGCCACGGACTTGGGCGGGAGACCCCCCACCCTGCCTGGACGCCCCCTTCCCACAGGCCTCAGACACAGGTGTCAGGGGGCACTCTTACAAGTAAGCAGGGTCTAACTGGCCGCTTGCTGTCCTGCTGTGACCCTCAGTGCTCCCGGCCCCTCGGGGGGCAGCCGAGTCCCTCCGCCGCTCCCCCCAGGGTTGCGAGGTTGCTCTCCCGGCTGAGGACCCGCGACCCCTGGGAGGCCAGGATCTCTCCTCCCTCCTCTGCCCCATCCCCTGCGACTGCCCGGCCAGAGGCTGGGAGACCCGGGCCCACGGCAAAGGGCACGCGTCGCTGCTCTGAGGGGCGCGGGCAGTGCCAGGGGCCGCGGGGGTCCGCAGGGAAGCCGCCCTTCGTCCACGCCTGGGCTGGACCTGGGGTCGGCACAGCCGCTGTGCAGGAGGAAGAGCAGTCCTGTCCTCCGTGTTCTCTCCTCCTGGAGACTCGGGCGCCCGTGACCGCGGCGGCCGGGCCTGAAGGGCAGGGCTGGAGGCAACCAGCCAGGGGTGGGGGCAGGGAGGGGCGTGGGTGGATGGACGGAGCTCCGAGGGAGCCCAGGGCCTCGGGCTGAGCCCAGGGCCACGGCCACTAACCCGGGAGGCCTCATCCACACTCAGCCTCACACACATGCACACACGTGCATACTCACACAGGCACACGTGCACACACAGCACACACGCGCACACACGGCCACACGGACGCATCCACACACACGTGCACACACGTACACACTCACACAGGCACATGTGCACACACGCACACACACGGCCACACGGATGCAGCCACACACACGTGCACACACACAGCCACACGCACACACACACAGCACACACACGGCCACACGGATGCATCCACACACACGTGCACTCACACACGGCCACACGCACGAAGGCACACTCACACGTGCACAGTCACACATGCACACTCACCCTTGCATGCACGCACGCGTGTGCTCACAACCAGGCAGGTGCGCACACAGACGTGCCCACAATGCCCTCCCGCACACACCCGTGCACACTCAGGCAGGCTCGTGCAAGCAGGCACACCGTGGGTGTCGGCCTCCCGAGGGGATCACCCTGTGTGGCCGCGGCTCCCCGGGTGCTCAGGAAGCACGTGAGGACTTGCACGCGTGGGCTGGGGCGCCCGAGACGGGGCATCTGGGGCTCCGTGGAAACAAGGGAAGCCTGCTTTGCCCACTGGGCACCCTGACAGCCCCTCCAGCCTGCGGGCCCGCGGGGGCCGGGAGCACCAGAGTGCCACCCACGCTAGAGAACACAGCGCCCCAAGGTCACCGCCAGCCGGAGCCTGGCCAGGCTCGCAGCGGCATCGGGGACCCCGTCTTGCTGGGACTCGGCCGCAAGGGCAGCGGGGGAAGGGGCGGGATCTCCTCCACTCTCGGCCCAGGCCCTCCACGGGCGGCCCCAGTCCGGACGGACACACCGCGGAGGGGGGACACCACGCTGCAGGGCTCCGGTCAGGTCCCCGGAGACGAAGGAGGAACACGCCCCCAGGGCTGACCTGTGGTGGCCGGCACTCCCGTGTGGCTGGAGTGGAAACTTCCGGGTGAGGCCTGGGGGGACCTGAGTCCCTTCTGGAGAGTCTGCGTTCCTCAACTGCACACAGGGATGCACAGTCCCTCCTCAGTGCAGAGGGAACTACTGGAGGGTACGTCCTCGCTCTGCTCCCGGGAGGCCTCTCTGGGGACGCTCAGGCCCCCTTCCTGGATTCCCCTCGGCCCGGCCGGTGGGAGGTTGTAGGGCGGTGCGGGTGGGCTGCCTGCTGCTCGCCCTGGGCACGCCGTGGGGTTGGGCGGGGTCCGCCCCACACCCTCTATGCCTTTGTCCCTCTTCCCTCAACCACACCCTAGTCTGTTTTCCGGAAGGTTCGGCCCATCCCATCGCAGGGTGATCTATCCTCCAGGGGGGAGGGAGGGGGAGGGGGAGGGGGAGAGGGCGGGCTGCTGGGAGCCGCCAGCACCCAGGGCCGGGGAATTTCAGGGTCAGCACGCAGCCCTCCCCTGCTCTGGTCCTGCCGGGCCTCGGGGCCTCCCCGGGCTCCCGGGCGCCGCGGCCCGCAGCCCACGCCAGCACGCCGGCATCGCTCATTCACTGGCCGACGCACACACCTCTGCCTTCGTGGGGCGTCACGCCACCCGCTCCCGGCCGGGGTTTCTAGGTGCCCTATGAGGACGGGACTGTGCCGGGCTCCAAAACGCACCGCTCCTTCGGAGAGACCCCAGGGGCATCGAGGGGCCACGCTGGGCACACTGCTGCCACCACCGCCCACCTCCGCGGGCTCAGATCCCAGGGACGGAAGACCCCCACCTCCTGCCCCCAGGGCTCCCCAGGGCTGCCCTGGGCTTCCCTAGTGCCGGGAAGGAGGCGGCACTGACCTGGGGGCTCCCCGGGGAGGGGGGACGTGGCACTGACCTGGGGGGGCACCGGGGCTGGACTGGGGGCCCCCGCAGGGAGGAGGGAGGTAGTGCGACCTGGGGGGGGCCACCGGGACCCCAGTTTACGGCATCTTAGGTCTGATTCTGCCAAATGCACGCATCTGACTTTCACGAAATGAAAAAAAAAGTTCTGATGAGTCTCGCTAATGAGAAATATAATATTTAAAGGCAAAGAAATCATTTTTCAAAATTACAAGGACACCTCCACACCCCCTTCCCCAGGAGCTGCAGCCCCTCCCGCGGTGGATGCCATTGTTAATTTCTCCTAATGACACATTCAAGAAACAAAGCAAAACAAAAGAACCATCAACTCAGCATTTAGAACAACATATTTTGACAGCATATTTTTAAACTGATTCCCCTCTTCCAATGAAAGTGCCATCTTGCAATCTTTTTAAGTCTATTCAGTATATACCAACATGATTATCTCATTCTTCTCTCGATAAAAACTCCGAGATACATAATGACAGCGTGATCAACATGCAAATACATGCGCGGGACATTGTCTCTTCTCGCAAGGACCAGGAAGGAGGAAACAATGCGCGATGTCCCCAGGGAGCTCCCGCCCAGCCCAGCGCAGTCCTGGGTGGTCAGCTGTGCCAGGCCGCTCGCGCTGAGTTGGGCGAGTGACGGGCGCTCAGACACCCATCCTGTCCCCTCCCCGGGCAAAGGCTCCAAGGACGGCGACTCCACGGGCTCCCACGCAGCCCACAAGGACCCGATATCCCTGCACAAGTGCCGAGCGTCAGGGGCTCATCGAGGCTCCCGGCGAGAGGGGAGGGGCCCTCCCTACAGGGGTGCGCCGCACGGTCACCGTGTCCCCTCTCCTGGGAGGCCAGGGGCTGGCCCCTCACGTGGTGCCCTCTTTCCCCGTCAATCCCGCGAGGCCAGCGCATCTAGCCTCCCACCCGCTGGGGACCATGAGCAGCACAGTACGGAGGGCCCTAAACCGGCAAGGTGTGGCACCCGGCCTGCGCTCCCCACGTCTCTGTCGGGGGCCCCCCGTTGCTCCAGCCCCAACCTGCTGCGCCAGGAGCCAGATGAGGACAACGAGCTCGCCCTCCGGAGCCCCCCAGGAACCTGACCCACACGAGGACTGCCAGGACAGCCAGAAGGGACGTGTCCAACAGTGTGGTGTCCAGACGAAGCCGAAAGGGATCCAGGCGGCGCCCCGACCCCAGGGGAGCAGCCAGGGTGGGACCCCGGCCGCAGCGGGGGTGTAGGCGGCGAAACGCTCCCCAAACAAGGGCAGGACCTCATCCCCGGTCTTTGCGGGCGTGACGACAAAGTTGTGGGTCTTGATGTGGATGACGCTGGGTTTCTGGGGGCCCAGGGTCCTCCCAGGGGTCCCACAAGAGGAGGCGGGGATCTGGAGGCAGAGAAGACACGGGGACGAGAGCAGAGGTCCAGGGGAGCAGGTGCTCCTGGATGGGCCGTGGGGGGGAGGAGCGGGACGAGCCAGGGGACTCGGGCCCCTCCAGAGGCTGGAGGGGGAGGAAGCAGCTTCTCCCCGGAGCCTCCAGAAGGGACAGAGCCTGCGGGCAGCTTGACTTCGGTGCCCGGCCTGGGGATCTCCAGGGAGCCGTCCTGCCCCCCCTTGCCCACAAGGACGGCGGTCTCGGGCTCCAGCACCCGGCACGAACTGCGCCAGTGGGAGACCCATGTCCCTGGAGCGAAAGGGCAGCGTCCCCCCACCCCTGCCCTGAGAAGGAGGCTGACCTACGCTCCTGCAGGGCAGGGACGGACCCGACTCCACGGCCGGGACCCCCACCCACAAGGAAGGGAAAGAAGAGCAGTTTCCAAATGTCCGTGTCCCCCGAGGGAATGCGTCACCCGCTGGGACCTGGAGGGTGGGGCGCCGTGGCCCACGGGCCTCTGCGGGGGAACGCTGAGGGGCCCTTCCACAGCCGCAAGGCCGCTCTCCACCTTCCCTGCACCCGGAGGCTGCGGGCAGTTTGGAGGTCACGGGGACACAACCTTCAGGGGACAGCTGGCCGCTCGCACCTCCGGCCAAGTTGTCAGGTGCTCGGGCTTCACGGCGACGTTCGCCCCGGGAGCCACACCCGCCACGCCGGGGAGGCCGCGGGCAGGGAGCGCGCACATGTGCTTCGGGGTTGTGTGCGTGCACGCGCACTGCGTGTGCACCATCCGCGTGTGCACATGTGGTGTTTGCGTGTGTTGTCCGTGCGCGCACGCGTGTGCACTGTGCACCGTGTGGTGTGGCTGCGCACGTGTGTGCACAGCCACGTGGGTCTGCACTGTCCGCGCACACGTGCACGCTGTGTGTTTATTCTGTGGAGCGTGTGTGCTGCAGGCGTGAAGGTCCCCCCGTCTCTCGGGGCCTTGATTTCTGGCTGGTGATTTGTGACCCCGCCCCTCGGCCCGTGCCCCCGGGGCCCTCCGCTCCACACCCCCGAGGAGGCCAGGCGTGGTAGGGGCTCCGTGCAAAGGCCCAGGGCTGGCCCTTCCTCCTGGGACGAGGGGCGGGGCGGGGCGGGGCGGGGCGAGTCCCCTGGACGCGGCCAGCCGCAGTATGAGGGCATGTGGCGCTCCCCCAGGGCGCTGGATGGACGGGTGACAGACGGCCGGGAGGACAGAGGCTGTGGAAGGTGGCCAGCTCGGGACCACGCTCAGGCAGTGGACGGTCTGCCCACAAATCCGAGGCTGGGACGGCTGACCTTCCCCGCAGGATGCCTCCATATTCCGGGACCCCCGCCACAAAGTCCCGCCGACGGGCGGCTCTCTCCCAGCTCTGGGGTCCAGATCAAGGCGTCGGCCCGGCTGGTCCTTCCACGGCCACGAGGGACACTCTGCCCTGCCGTCCCAGCTCCTGGGCCTTTGCGGGCATCTTGGCGTGCCCTGGCCAACCCGGGCCTTCGGGTCCGCGGCCGGTCTCTGCGTGGGAGCCGTCCCTCTCCACGTGGCCCTGTTCTTGGAGGGACACCTGTCACTCGGGGGCATGGCCTCATTTCGGCGGATCTGGACACCACTCTTCCCGATAAGGTCACACGCCGAGGTTCTGAGGGTCGTGACCTCCACACACTGGTTTTGGGGGGGCACACGCCAGCCCAGAGCAGTGGCCCCATCCACGTGCGGGGGGCCCACCAGCGACAGGCAGAGCGGCCGCGCAGGCCCTGATTTCTGGCTCCTTGGAGAAAGGGCGCGAGCTGGGATCGAATCCGAGGGGCGGAGCAGCAGGGCGGGGGAGGGGGGACACGGAGAAGCGGCCACCTGGGTGGTCGCTGGGGGCACTGGGCCCTCTGGAAGGGGGGTGCTGGGCTAGGGTCACGGGTGGGCGGCGCTGAGCAGAGGGGACGGGGCAGGGGAGCGGGAAGAGGAGGAGGTTCAGCGGGGGGAGGGGTGCATGCAGCCCTCGGTGACAGCTGTCCGCGACCCTGGACCCCAGGTGCCACTCGCGGCCTTCTAAGGGCTCCCTGTCCCAGAGCGGGACTTCCGGTGTCGGGTTTGGGAAGGCTCCAGTTTTGCCGTGGCCGGGGCACTCAGAAAGGACTCGCGGCCCCGTGATCCCGTGGCCAGCCTCAGGCCGCGGGGGATGCGGTCACCGTCTGGCGCCCCCGCGTGCCTCCTGCTTCCTCGCGAGCAGTGGTCTGACGGCCAGTCAAGCTCGGCCCTCCGCTCCCGGGCGGACCCCACAGTCGTCGTCTCCGGTGCGACCAGGCTGGAAGGGCTCGGCGGCTTACACGCGGACGGGACGGCGGCCCGGGGAGCCCGGGGAGCCCCCGAGCCCCGCACAGAGCACAGAGGCTGGTTCGCCTCACCGCGAAGCACGGGATCCCCGGGGAAAGGACAGCGTAGGTCGCGGCCACCACTGCACAGGGAAGCTCGCAGCGGCCTCACTCGCGGGCGCCCGACCAGACACGGTCCGGGGGCCCGACGGGGGGGGGGGGGGGGCGGCGGAACACCGGCTCTGCCGCGCTCCCAGGACCGCCACTCCGCGGCGCAGAGGCCGGACGTCTGGGGCACGGGGCCTCAGGTAACGAATGCTCCAGAAGGCGCAGGAAGCCCGACTCCACGGCACGAGGTTCTGGAAAAGCAGGAGCCGACCAGCGGAGGCCGGGGGTGGGCGGGGATGCCGGCAGAGCGTCTGGGGGCCTGGGGCGCACCCCGTGCCCTGACCAGGCGCGTCACGCCGCGTAGAACTGCGCCCCACACAAAAGGGAATTCGGTGGCCGGTAAATATTTTTACATTATTAAAAATGATCCTGACCCATCGGATTGATTTTACATCAACGGGGGTCACAAGCCACAGTCCGCGAAATGCTGGGCTTGGCGGTCTGTAGGGGCCTCGCCGGGGACAGACGGGGACCCACTTCCTGGGTCCGGGAGTCCTGGTGCGGAGACCTGGGGGCCCAGACACCGCTGCTGGTGCCGGCGCCGGAGACGGTGGTGAAATGGGACCCAGAGACAGAGAGAGACGGAGAGACCCAGAGAGACCCAGAGACAGAGACCCAGAGATAGAGAGAGAGACACAGAGAGACCCAGAGAGACCCAGAGACAGAGACCCAGAGACAGAGACCCAGAGATAGAGAGAGAGACACAGAGAGACCCAGAGACAGAGAGACCCAGAGAGACCCAGAGACAGAGACCCAGAGATAGAGACACAGAGAGACCCAGAGACAGAGAGACCCAGAGAGACCCAGAGACAGAGACCCAGAGATAGAGAGAGAGACACAGAGGGACCCAGA